>KK119807.1:1222886-1324251 GCA_000611955.2 Stegodyphus mimosarum
TAAATACTTTCATTATGAATATATATATATATATATATATATATATATATATGTAACATAAAGAATGTAAAAGATAAATTGTAAAGCAATAGTCCCTTAATGCTTAATACACCCATGTCCATAAATTAAGGGTAATTCAGAATTACAGGGAAATCGAACTCTAAAGTAAAACTTTTACCTGTAGAATTATCTCACGCTACTTCAAGAATAATATGCAAATTACAAGAAGCCATCAGATGACGCCAATAGTACGTCACAATGACGGGAATGTAATAGAAGTGCATATAAGGAATGGTAGCAAACAAGTAAAATTGTTTACAAGCGTTCTTAAGCCTCTTAGTACTACAACCGAATAGTTACGACACCGAAGACGCATGTGGAGGATTTTTCACGTGATAGAATTATTGGCTGCCTCAAATGTGGGTGTATTCAGATAAAAGTATCCGAGGAACTTGAAATAGCCCAAAGTATCATCTCTGGGCTTTGGCAATGATTCCAAAATGATGGAAATGTCAGTAGACGTTACAGTACAGGTCACCCCCCAAGTTACAGCGCCGAATGATGACCGGTATTTGGCAGTAACTGCCAACAGAAGCAGATGGAGCACAGCATAAGGCCTGTTTCTTGAGCTATCTTCAGCCACGGGCACTACGTTTCAAGGCAAACCGTGTACAGGCGTTTTGGGACAGATTAGTCTATATGCTCGCAGGCCTGTCAGATGTGTACCGCTCACGACAACTCACTATCGCCAGCAGTTAGCCCAGAGTAGAGAACATTCATTGTGGATATCGTCACATTGGGCCCGTTTGATGTTTTCCGGCGAGTTCAGGTTTAGCTTGCAATCTGATTCACGTCGGACTTTCATGTGGAAAACTCCAGATACCCGCTACCACCAAGATAACATCATTGAAAGACATCGTTATGGCGTTGCGGGATTGCTCGTCCGGCGTGGAATTATACTGGGCTTCAGAACAGATCTGCATGTTCAGATCGGAACCGTGACAGGCCAAATTTATCGGGACATCATTCTGGAAAAATATGTAGATTTGTTTAGGGATGCCATGGACGCAGAATTTGTGTTTATAGATGATAACGCCTGTCCTTACCTTGCAAACATTATAAAGGAATGCCTTCAGTGTGAAGATATCATCCGTATGGAATGGCTAGCATTCTCACCTGACTTGTATCCTATACAGCATGTATGGTACATGCTTGGAGGACGAATTTCAGCCTGTCAAGAACGTCCTACATGTGTGTCGAAACTTCGGAGAGCATTTCTAGCTGAGTGGAGTAGTCCTCCTCAAGATCAGCTGGATAATTTGATACTCACATGACTAATCGTCGTGCGGACTGTATTTCATCTACTGGGAGACATACCAAGTACTAACCATCATACCAACCATGTAACTTTAAGTTTTTGTAAGGGAGATATTTTTTGTAATTGCTCTCGAGAGCAAAAATCTTAGTTTTTATAAATAATATTATACATACACGATCCTTTTTTTTCTTTAGCTTTCGTTAAATAAATGGGCTGTATGAGTAAGTGACGTTTGTTTTGTTTCTGATCCTTTATTTGCCGGAACTGGCATTATCCTTAATATATGGACTTGAGTGTAATTTGGTATTTCCCCTCTCTATTCTAAAAATAGTAATCTTTTTCGCACTGCGTCATTTTGAGAGTAATCCATGTCGTATGATTCTTATATAACGCTGGTAATGTAAATGGAACTAAAACATCCAATAATAATTTTACAACAGTGTTCATTATCCAATCAAATGCACTGAGAACCGAAACTAACTCTCTCTGTATTCAGATTTCGTCCCGAACACAGCTTACTTTCTTACTACGTTTCAGCCTAGCTAGGCTGTTGCTTGCTGCTCTTTCCGTATTGCGAAGCTATCAAAAATATAAACGTTTTGAAATAGGCACGAGTAGTGTGCCGAGATGTTTGTGGCCACGACATGTTTACTGAAATAGAAATGATGAAATTAATCTGTCTCGGCTGCCAAATTGCTTTTCGTTATTGATCATCCTTCTGTGTAATCAATGTTTCTACAGCCTCAATACAGTCTGCTATATTACGATGACTAAGATTGCTTCATTAATATATGTGTATATATATAAGAATTGTATTGCATCTTAAAACTTTCTAAGAAACAAAAAACGTTTTTATAGGTTTTTGATCAACAGCTTATGTAAATAGAAACTATAATGGGTACGAACGGTATAATATTAAAGCAAAACTTAAGTACACCTGCCTGGAACATGCTTTAATGGCACGGTTTACATTACATGATTTCATTTCTTTCTATTTTATATAGAATTCATTCCTTTAATGACAGCGAAATATCGTAAGCATATTTATTATACGTATATTTAACTCCATTATTTTGCTTAGGTTATTATGTTTCTGCTTCTAAAAGCAGCTCTGATGTCTTGATGTCCCGTGTTTATGTCATCAAGGGTTCTTTTACCTTATTTCTTTCGCTTCTTTTTCTCTTAAAAGTTCGTTCGAAAATACGAGTTCGTTGAACAATATGAAACTTTCAACCTTGTTTTATTTCGTCATAAGCTTTGATGGGTTTTTCAGATTTTTCATTTCTTTTGTTTTCTGCAAAATTGAAATTGATCTCTTTAGATTTGTTATTTAACATTGTTGCTGATATATTATGTTCATTTATACTGAGAAGAATTGAATTCCTTTTTTTGTATATTTTTGGTACTTCTTTATTTGTATATTCGCGGCGTCTCTCAAGCCATGGTATGAATAATCTGAAGTTTGATGAGATTCTTTTCTTGGTATAATAGCCGGTTTTGTTGTTCTGATAAAATGATACTCCTAGTACAGATTGTATCCGCGTGATTGAGTTCATTTATTCAGGCCCAAAAATGATTACTTACGGATTTTACTTATTTATTTTTCAAGAGGCCTATTGAAGGTAAAATGAAAATATACCTTTAAAATATCTTACTGTTTTATCAGTAGCATTGCCACTCGGTATTTAATTCCGTAAAGCATTACTTAGAGGCTTTTAATAATAAAATAACGATCATTTTGTATTTTATTACTTGTAAAAACTTTAAAAAAATTTCAAAATACATTATTTTCTACATAATGCAAAGTTCTGATATATGTGTATTTGTTAAAATGGGTTACTAAGTTTGAATTATATTTATTAAAGGCTCTGTTTCTGTGTTAAAAAAATATGTACGTTCATGAAAGGAATACATATTCTAAGATACTAACATAGTCTAAAGATAACTAATTGTACGTAGGAAGGATAATATTCTTTTGAAGTAATGAATAAATATTGGATGGAAAGAGCAAAACCGAAATGCTTCAGTAGATGGGAAAATGTTAATAAATTTGAATAATCTAAGAAACAACCAATGCAATAAAATTTCAGCAGTCTCTATTCCGATGATACATATTATACGGAAGATTGAAAATAATGTTATAGTTTGGTTTGTTTGATTTGGTTTATTTGATTATGGCAAAGTACTCAAGGGCTATCTGCGAAGGAGAGGGATGCCTTCGTGGAGGACTTTCTAAAGAAAACTGGCTCGTATACACCTTACACATGGGGAAAACCACAAAAGCGCCCATGAAGCCAGTCCGTTCGCGGGATTTGAATCTCGGAATGAACTACCAGTGTTCAGCGACTTCACCTCTCGGCTGCTAGTGGGCTTCCGAATGTTATAGAATGTGCTCCATTTCTGAGTTAAATTAATTACCCCCTCCCTTTCTCTGAGTGTTTATTATGTTTAATAGCAGCTGAATGTTTTTATTATTAATTAAGTTTGTATTATTTTCCAAAAAAAATTCCAGTTTCACTCTAAATAATTTACTTTTTAAATGTGGTCATTAAAATTTCCGTCAATAATGTGAGAAGATAATAAACAATGAAATCGATGATTATTTTTATGTGTCTATCTCGTTCATAAATACGAGAGAGGTTGCCTTAATCATGAGTCGAATTATTCAAATCATGAGTCAAATTATCCGAAATATGAGCCAAATTATCCGAATTTACGTCAATATAAATTAATTACTTTCAGATTTTAACTATCGCCCAAAGATGTTTGTTAAGGTATTTTACCGATGCAGCTTCAAGTGTCGACATACATTTTTTTTCAGCCTTTTCAGTTCATCATATCAACGTTGAGTTTTCTTACTAAGCTTGACCTTGCAAAACTTTTTTTTTGTTTTTTTTTTATTATTATCGTTTTATGTGTTTACTTTATTTATTAAGTATCACGTTCTTGGCACTTACGTCGCATAAAATTCGATTCAACAGTTAAATCGCGAAATATTTAAAAACAGCACATCTTTAAAATTTTCGATAGACAGTCTCACGCGCTGGAATTATAGTGTTTTATTCCGTACAGTGCTGCCATTGCTCGCTTTGAAATCGTTGAGTTTGTTAATCAAAAATTCGTTATAAGTTTGCAAAGTAAGTTGTAGATAATAAAACAAATTCCAAATTTGAGCTTCCTAGTGTCCATATTCAGGTGGAGGACTGCGTTATTCAAAATTTGATGGCTCTAGGTACCGCTGATTTTTCGCAGTACGAGAAACATACGTACGTTCGTGCAGATTTTTCATTATTTAATTTCGTTAAATATAATACAGGGCGATAATATTTGGTGGGAACAGTTTCAAAAGTGGAACGGACGTTTATAGTGAACCGACGCAAAATGCCGTTTTGAGACTAATAGCCCTTCTGGGCTAACGCCGCTGTGGGCTAATAAATACTCAAAGATGTCAAAAGTTTACATCGCTTTAAAAAACTTTTATTCAGTAGCCATTCTTTTTCGGTTCTTTTCCAGATGTGATGAAATGCTTGTGAATTTAAAAAGATTATCCTAATAGTTGAATTACGTAGTCATAGCAACTGTAAGGTATAAAGATTATAAGTGTTAACAGGTGTTCTATGCATGTAAGTAACATATGCTCAACAAACTCATAATCTTTGTCTCTTTACATTAATATCTGATTATGTCTGTTCAATATTTACTAATTTAATAACAAAATCGTTCTAACAAGCGGAGAACTGCGCAGTAATAGAATGTAAATAGATGGACCAAGAAATATTTAAACAATATTAATTTGCATACTTAAACTGAATTATTAGATGGGAAAGGGAAGTACCGAATAAAAAGCTGTCGGCATAAACTTTTATTTAAAAGACTTGCATTAGATATTTATGACAGTTGATAATAATTAAATATCAAAAGCTGGAAGGAAAAAACTGTTATGTCTCCTTTTTTTAAAATCCATTGCCGTACACTTTTAATCCTACCGAATTCATTCCATTACTGATTTAATTAAGTTTCTTTCGTATTAGTGATCTTAGTTCAATCAGATATAAATAATACAGCTTTGGTACATTAGTTACAAAGCTTACATTATTTTTGTGTTATCGCCAAAGGGAAAAGGAGGAAAAAAAAGGAGCAAAGAAACTCCTTGAGACGTTTTAACAGCTCATTTCAGGAGCTTTGTCCATTAAAGCTTTCGATGTTATGTAACGTTTTTACACACTGCCCACATGCCCCTTTAAAAGCATTTATAATACATAAATATCTCCATCTAATTCTCCCTAAGCTTGTAACATAATACCGTTGAAATAATTCAGATTCTTTTAATTCTAAGTCTTTGTGAAGAAATATTCTTGAAAAGAAAAAAAAAATATTTCCATCGTATATTATCTAGTATTTATTAAAAATTGCGCGAATTATAAGTTCATTAGGAATTAATGCTCTCTGCCTGACACAAAAAAAAATTATGGGAACGAAACTAAATGCTGTATTATATCTTCAAAGATGAGTTTTTTAAGGATAAAAACTGTCTGCTGTGTTATAAACAGATCCTTCTGCCCTTTAATGTTATTATTATACGTGATTAGGCACTTAAAAAAAGTTAGAGCGAAAGGATTAACGGCATATTTTACCGAAGGATTAAATGAATCATAATTGTTTATTTTGCATTAGTAAATTACGACGTGTTCGGACACGCTTCAACAAACATTACAAGGTAATCCGTTTTAAACCCGTGCAATCAAACATTCCGAGAAATTATCCCCCTCCCCACAAAAAAATTTACTCATTTGTTTCCTTTATTGCAATTAATATTATTTGACCAACACACCTACTATTTTCTTAAATCTCGGGCAGAGGCTTAAGTCTCAAGCAGTTGCAGTTGCAGCTAGAATTACGTCGTAAGTCTGCTACGGTGATTAAAAAAATATATCAAAGATAAATTTGCACGAAGGTTTCAAAAATTAAAAATTAAAATTAAAAAGACTGTCTCTCTAATTTCAAGATTTTAGGAACAGCAGGATTAACTTTGAACCATCAATTGTGATTTTAATTAGCAAGTTAATTTATTTACTTTAAAAGAATCCGAGTAGACGACGCACTGCTGCTGAAAAAAAAAAAATAATTTAAGTAAATAAATAATTCTAAAGTCAATTAATGATCTAGGCTTAAATTCAAACGAAATGTTTATGAAGATAAGGTGACTTCGTCTAAAATACGGTTTTTGTTTTAAGTACTTAATCGCCATTCTTTTCTTTTTGTTTTTTTTAATATATCTATACAAGTATGCATATATATGTTTGAGTATGTAGGTATATATATATATCTTTGAAATTTTATCTTTGAACAGTTGAATGTTGATTAGTGCTAAAAAATTAAGATTTCTTTTTCTCCGTTTTCTTTTTTTATCCCCTTTGCTTCCCATTTTTGTTTATCAGCCTTTGATGTTTATTCTTTATTTTCTTCGCAAAAAATTAATCTGTATTTTTCTATGCTTTTAATTCGTGAAAAACTTTTAAAAGTTTTAGTTTACTAATTTGTTTTCGTTATGGGTATCTTTTCTTTGCTTTTTTTTTCCTTTTGCTCTTTAAGATTTGTCGGAATAAAAAACTCAGTTTTCATGCAAATTTTAATTCACCTTCAAACAATTGGTTATTTGATGATAAGCACTATCAGGTAGTGAATAAAAAGCATTGTCTGTTGTTAATTTTTTTTTATTTTATTTTTTAAGCAGCTCATCTTTCCTTCTCAATTCTTGAATAATTGCAGCTTTTGTTTTGGATTTCTTTATAAACAGTGGTTATCTGTTCCTAAAGTATTTTTACATTTGTTTTTGTTCTTTAACGATAATTATCATCATTACCAACAAAAACGATATGCTCTGATGTTTTCATTATTTTGACTTCTTTACTTTTTTGTATTTTTTCCCTCATTCTGTATAATGGTCTGGCAAAAAATAATCGGGGTAGTATATCGAGTCCAATTACGCATTAAACAAATTCTGTTAATTTCTTAATCACGTTACCTTTGTATTTTTCGCTAAGATAAATACCTTTATTGTCTATTTTTGTATTATTTTAGAAACACTGAATGATAGCAGCAGATGATTTCTTCTGCACGCACTGCCTAAGAATGGAAATGAATATTCATACATTAAATATATTTATTATCTTGAATGCCATTTCTTACAATTAAGGCTATTTTTAGCTGGTTCTAACGTGAAAATAAGCTTTGTATACCTTACAATTTGAGAGTAAATTTTTATGGAAAAAATAAAAACGTATATTAAAGTCAAGACAGAAGAGAAAAATGCCTCAAATAAATCATGAAAGTGAAGCAACAACCTGTGATAGGCGTAGATTTTTAGCATACAAACTCTGTCAATTTCGAGGGCAAACAAAGTCCATATTCATCAGGAGCAAAGAAATCTGCAATTGAAAAACCAAAAAAAATACCGTGTTTAGCTAATGATTTTAATCCTCTCCTGCCTAACGCTTTTAAATCTCTAATATCCTAATTTTTCAATTTTTGTTATTATTTCTAATAACAGATGGCGCTACTCTCTCGTCTCTCTCGACTGCCGTATGGTATAAATATGTTCGTAACTTAGTTTCTCAATTGCAGATTTCTTTGCTCCTGATGAAGAGGGGCTTTGTTCGCCCTCGAAATCTATAGAGTTTATATAGGCGCAATCAAGTAGGTATTGAGAGTATTATTAAGAGGAATCGGCTTCGGTAGCGCAGTGGTGGCTTACTCATCCGCGAATGAGAAGACCCAGCATTTATGCAACAATCCTAATCTATACTTTACACTAACTTAGGATTAAAATAAAAGTTAAGTAAAGCTCTCAGCGATGTTGTTTATTAATGATGACTTATTCCTTCCTAAATAAAGATGAAGAAATGAGTATGAGAATACAATCTGTTGAGCAGCATTTGAAAAAGAGGTTAGGAGAAGTTAGATTGTGCATGAACAATTCTTCGATTGTGCGTAAACATCTGCAGATGGTGAAGATCTTAATTCGAGTTAAGGCAAAGCGCAGGTTTTTACCAGTTTAGTTTTGAAATATACAAGTTAGAGTCTTATTACTTCATGTTATCCATCTTTGTTATCTTAGGATATTATCATTAGATTTGTTATATGTATCAAATATACTGTGCATTATTAATAATGTTTCAGATTATTTTTCTATATATACATAAATATTTTCAAAGGGTCATGAAATTTTGCTAATGCAGTGAAACCTCTCCTGGTAACCTCTTCTCTAAGATGACCGCTTCTAAAGGAGATTTGTACAGTATTTTTGAGATCATAATTAAATAACGGTACTGAACGTCTCTGACAGATTTTCTAAAGCAACCACCTCCACACAAGACCAAAATTGTGTAGAACAGGAGGAAGTCGTATAAAGGATGTTTCATTGAACATGTCTTAGACTAAAAATATATATACATGTGAATTTTAAAACGTCGACTCACGATGTCAGATGATTTTATTTTTATATGAAGGTTGTTATCTTAAAGATGTGACACTTACTCTCTGTGCTTATTTATGTCATCTTAAAGAAGTAGTTATGATGAGATAGTTCTAGTGTATACTGGTATTAATATTTTTCATGAAACTGGAAACTGATATGTGCAAAAAACCGATTTGCGGATGACATGCTTATTTGGCAGTTTTAGAGTATCAGCTTCCTTCTAAACTCATTGCTTATTTATTTCGCAGAAATTTAATTTAATTAGCAGGTTATATTTTAAACACTTTGATTATTTGAAGAAAAGAATCAACTGTAATTAACATAGGTGCACAGGTTTTGCAAACTTCAAAAATTATTCGAATAATAAATGAAATGCAAATTATTATGCATGATACACTCTTCCAAACTATAAGTCGTGTCTCCACTACGCAGACCGATTTATTTGAAACATCAAGATTTTTTTCCCCTAAAAGATATCGGACTGTTTAGAGGATTTAATACTTAAGTGAAGGGAAAAAAATTATGACTCTATCTATATTTGTCTTCTTGTCAGTTAGGTATTGTACATTTGTTGATGAATTAAATTTCCACTACTTTCTTCCTCTTGAGCTAATTTCCATGTGTACCCTAGGTATACAGCCACTCTGCTAGCTTGCCAAATGAATAACATGAGCTATCCGCGAAATAAAAATACCTATATGGTCAGAAAATTGATATACAAATAGCATGAAATGCTGTCTAATGGCTAAAGTTAGGGTATTCTTCCGCGAGTATCCAGAGAACCAAATCACTCCCAGTGAATATTTGAAACAATCGAAGAATGAGAAACTATTATCTTTAGAGCTTTATAGCTTGCATTCTAGCATCGAAGTTGTGTTAAATTGTGTGTTTTTGCTTTTGTAGGTCTTAACGCCAACGATGTTTGGAAAGAAGGCTCCGGTGAAGAAAGTGGGACACCTTTGAATGGTATGATGCATGGAGGGTCCCCTGGAGGACGTCCTGTTGTAAATGGTGGTGCGCCTCAGCACGAGAATTACTCTGTATCCCCGGTGAGCACAGCATCTTCTTCTTCATCCCAAAGAAGTCTACCTGCAACTCCTAAAGAGGACCAGAGAGGGTGTGTGAGTCCTCCAAGCCACGCCCTCTATGGACATGGTGTCTGCAAGTGGCCTGGTTGCGAAACGGTTTGCGACGACTTCCAAGCTTTCAAAAAGTAAGCGATCTCAATCTCACGTATTTATGTAGTTACAATTGACGAAAACTTCCTAAAACATATTATTTTCATTATTATTAGCTTATTTTCATCACATGTACAGGTGAATCCATCAGTGATTTAGGACCTAGCTAGGAAAAGCTAGTTTGATTCAACTATATTATTGTATTAAAAATTTTAATTGTAGTATAATGAAAGTTAAAATGAAAAAAAAACCCCACCCACCGAGAAAAAAAAGCATTGTCCGAGAAAGGTATGAGCCCAAACTTAAATAATGTTCTGAAACGGTTTGTTTCTGTCCAGTCTGTGAAAAACTCCAACGTTTTTCTTTGGAGATTTTTTTAAATATCACTAAAAATTACAAACAGTTTTTTGCTAATTAATTTTTAACTTTGAATAAATAATATTATTTATCCTTTATTAATGAAATTAATAAAAGGTTTTACGTCTGTATTAATAAAATTACGTTCATGTATTAATAAAATTTTAGTCCACGTATGTCAGCTTTTATATCTTTTCCCAGAAGTCATCGTTACACAAATACACTTATATTCTGCGAATATATGCGTAGCTGCACAAAATGACAAGTAAAAGCACTACAAGTTATCTCGTAGTCAGTGTCCTGGAGAAGAACGTAAACGTCGAATTGCTGCGCAGTTGTAGTCAGCGCGTTAATGAACGATTCAGTGTGGTCGACTACTTGGATCAAAAATCCTTAATGTATACCTTAGTCATTAATATACTATAATATTATATAATGCTCATACCTGTTTAACCAAGCTGAATTCTAACATTTAGACTGATTACGCTTTCCATCAGTGATTAGATTCCATCAGGATTTATGGATCATTAGAATAAGGAAACTATATACAATGTTTTCTTTATCCACACTAACCTTTCATTTATCCTTGTACTACTACTGCTCCTATCCAGCAATTTGTATGCCTCCCCCTCCACATGAGCCCTGACATATGAAAAGAACCAAAGCACATCAGTTTTACTTGATCCTTTATAAATAATGCTCTGGAGCCTGAAGTCTAGGCCATTTTAAAGAAAGTTCCTTCAGCTGGGTTACCTGGCCGATATGATGACTGCCGCAGTGGACCAACTGCCAGGTATCAGTAGTAATGTAAAGTAAATATGATATAGAGAAATCGGGTGGGCATTCATTTCTGAATATGACCAATATCTCTGAGTCATAAGCACTAATAGTAATAAGGACTCATTAATTGGTAATTATGACTAATATTATTAATGGTAATTTTGACTATTTGCTAATGATAACTTTAGTAATCATGTTCTGTAAGACGACTACTTTCATAGAAGACTAAAATAGTGTATAGTCATCTTAGAAGGAAGTTCAACTGCATTCATTTCTTTCATCGATTTTAATTTCTAGAGGTATTGAAAATTTGTGACGACGTTATAAAAAAAATAATAATTTTTCTTCGAGCAGGAAAAAAACTTTTTTTTTCTTTTACAGGCATCTAAATTTAGAGCATCAGCTGGACGACCGGAGTACCGCCCAGGCTCGCGTTCAGATGCAAGTGGTTTCTCAGCTAGAGCTACAGCTTTCGAAAGAGAAGGAACGCCTTCAGGCCATGATGCAGCACCTTCATATGAAACCGTATTCCAGCAGCACAAATAACAACGTATCCTCCAACAATCACCGCAGCTCGCCTTCCAAGATGGAAAACGTTAGTGGGCTACTTGACGGGTCTTTTTTTTTATTATTACTATTTTATGTAAAGCTTAACTAATTTATACATAGTCGGCAACACTTCCTGTCGCGTTTTTTTTTTCTCCCAAACTTCTAAATGAAATCATTCATACTTAAAATGGAGCTTACGCATTTGAAAAACGCTTCATCACCAGGCAGTGTTTTCCAAATTTAACTGTAATGAAACCGCAATAATCTCACAGTCTTTTCCCAAACCTTTGGGGGCGGATTAACCGAGAGTGCCATAAATAGAGCTCTTGCCACCCCCCCCCCAAAGAAATCAGTTTTTCACCCATCTCAGTGCACACCAAAAGTACTTTAAAATGTCAAAACGGCATATTAATAAATAAATAAATAGTTAATAAAAGCTGCATGTTTATTTTAAAACTAAAACTTGATTTCAGTAGCCTAAAGCAGGGTTTCTCAAGTTATGGTTATTTTTATGGTATAATTTTCGCGCGAAAGAATTAAATAAGTGTTCAAAATAAATGTAAAATGCCTCTTTTGATACAACATAGTATATGTATTTTTTATTCTTATTTATGTGGCATATAATTTTAAAAGTTCGAGAATTAATTTTCTAGGGTGAGCTACTTCGCTCGTTTTTCTATTAGCAAAATCATTACTTCAGCTGTTCTTCAGCACACAATACAGTAAAATGTCTTGAATACAAGAGCCCCACCAGTGGCCGAGTGTTAAAGACCGCTAAATACTGGTAGTTCGCCTTGGTTTAGATTCCAGGCGAACGGGCTGGCTGCATGGTTGGTTTTCGTGGTTTTCCTCATGTGTAACGTGAATACGAGCGTTTCCTTTAGAAATTCTTCCACGAATGCATCCCTCCTGTTACACAGATAGCCCTCGTGCCTTTATGATAATTAAATAACCGAACCTAACCTTAAATACAAGATATTCATTTTTGGTCTGGGTTGTTTTAATTGATTTGTATTAAAAAAATTATCTCATAACGAGTAATACTTACAATAATTTTGATGAAACTTTCTCAATAATCTTGCAATACTTGAAACTGCGTTTTTGAGACAGTATTTTAGAGCAGTTTGCAAGAATTTAAAATGAACTTCCTTTCACCTCTCTGCTTCGTCTTCCTAAGCAGTAACTGAAATAAAACTCTAAAGTAGTTTTCGCTCAATGAGCAACTTTTTCGTATTTATGTTGCTGTGATGATAAGTGGCATTCGTATTTTTTATTCAAAGTTTTGATGTTTGAAGAAATTCATAATAAGAACATGAAGTTGTTGAAATCTTCTTTGAATACTCTTTCCAGCGTAAAAATAATTATCTCTTTATTTCAATTTCGTCTGACAATTTAGAATCACGCATAATTCCTCTAGATTTATTAAGGCGATTTTAAATACTAATATATGCATGTTTAGTTTGGTGAATTTTTGCAGTAAAGCTTTACCTCTCGGCTTAAATTCGGAAATGTGCGTATTTCATTTTCATGATCGCTACTTAAGTAAATAATTAATATCAGAAAATTCAATTAACTAATACTGCAGAGTTTTATTACCAGAGCTGATATAGTTATATTTACTGGAAACTTTAATTCTTTGTTTAGAATTTGGCCTCCAGTTTAAAATCCGGTCCCCCCTCTTCGCCACAGATGGCCCTCGTTCCGGCCGTTAGCAGTTCTCCGCCTGCCCTTTCTGCCGTGATGACGACCATGTCGAATGCGGGGCCCCTCATGGCTACCGTCCCACAGAGGCTGGGCCCTCCTCCGCCATTACACCCGCCCAATCCAAATGCCATTGGTCCCGTTCGACGGAGACTAAGTGACAAGGGCTGTCCGCCTCTCTCAGGTAAGCTTTTATAATGTTACATCAAATTCAGTACAGAGATATTTGTTTTGTATACTTATTGGGTGTTAACACCTATTAAAATAATAATGATGCCTTTATTGTATACCATAACATAGTTTCTGTTTCGCACTTTTACCTTATATTACATAAACTAGTAGTTTTACTATTTCCCATCTAATGTATCCCGAGACTGCTGCATTAGTTGTTGTTCTTGTTTTCTTGCTTATGCCCACTTGTCTGACGTAGTCAGACCATTGTCACTAAATTCCTCGTGGCAAGGGGAGCTAGATTGTGTCTGTCGTTGCCAACAAACAGCCTTGAGCACCTAACAGGTGACAGTGCGATTTGGCTCAGCTTCACCCCCAATTTTGATGGGAAGCACCCCAAGGGAGCGTGTCCGAGAATCTCCCACCGCTGTCCCCTTCCACAAAACCGCACGAGAGTACTTTCCACTCGCCGCATATTTGAAGTGCCACCATGCCGCACCGACACTACACATTTGCAAACATCCATGCCTTATCCGGGGTTCGAACCCGGGCCCTTCGGCACGGCAGTTAGCGACGTTAACCACTATACCGGTTGGGCGGCAACTGTATTAGTAATTATTCTTATACATATTGCATAAATTTCTGCGTCATCTATTCGGAAAGTAGTGTTTTTATTGTAGAATTGTTTTTAAACTTTTATATTCCCTCGTCAAAAACGAAAATTCAGTTGAAATTATTTTATCGAGTATATTTAGACTTCATTAATGGTAGGCCTTAAGGTGCCATGACATGTCAAAATATTTGGAAAAGATACCTCTTTTACACAGTTTTGCGTTTTATCGCCCGTAAAAATTGCCAACGATTGTGTATCCCTAGGGTTACCATGCAAAGGAACACAGATTCACCTTGATTTAAAAAAAAAACGGTTTTCTTTGAGATAGCTAATTGGTTGAAATACGAACAATCTTCAGCATTCTGTGGAAAGGGAAAAAAGTCAGGCGTCTGTTTCCTGTGGTAAAATTGTTCGAAATACAATACGTTGGTTGGCTGTAACAAAATATGTGTAATTGCACTTTTGCACATTACAAAGCCTTCACAATCAATCTGAAATGGTTTAAATAGCTCGAGTATATTTAGAGGATCTGATGGTCACACTGGACAATCATTAATTGACCAATTTGAGTAGGTTATGAAGTTAACGTGCACATTGAACCATATCATTGTCACAACTGTTCAGCGCCACTTTTGTTATGCATGGTTTGTTGCTGGCTAGGCTTTGCATGCGTGGCCATAACTTGTGGAGTATACATCTATTGTTTGCTAGCCACGTATTATTACCAAGATTTGATATACGTGTATTCTTCCAGTAAGGTCCGGGTCTAGCATTTTCGTTGGCTTCAAATGCCAACGAATTTTATATCTGTATGGGAGTTTTCATAAATACATCTCTAATTTCGTTTATAAAATCCTTCATATCGGCCTTTCTTCCTTTATTCAAATAACCCTAGTGTGCTTTACCGTAATCAGTTTACCAAACCTCGTCCAACATTTTCGCCGCCTTAGGCGGTCAGTTTAAGCGCCTCTTCTAAATTAAACTTATTAGTAATTCCAAGTAAAATAAACCTTTAGCTATCGCCTTGAGAATAACTTGGCTGGCATCCTAGTCAAATGAGTGCTCTAGGCTTCTGCTTCTGTCGCATGTGCTTAACCCTTTTAGTACCGAACGACGATATATCGTCGTTCGGTGCACTTGCCAAAAATACCAACGACGATATATCGTCTTTCGGTGCACTTGCCAAAAATACCAACGACGATATATCGTTGCGCCTTTGTTGGGGCTTTATTGTACTCATCACAAGAGGTCTGTGTTTCAAAATAACTTTATAAAATGTTAAAATGGTTCATATTCGATGCAACACAAGTGAAAAAATGGTTATTAGATTTAACTTTTTGTTATATTTTATGCTGATTAGTGCCGCGGGTCTGTATATGTTAGAGCGATAAGATAGAAACAGGACCCGGGATAGTTTCTCTGGACCGTAATCAATCTTTATGATGTTTATGATAGTTATCGGAGTATTCAAGTAGCATGCGTGCGTCGACTGCGTCCCGTTTCTATCTTATCGCTCTAACATATACAAACCCGCGGCACTAATCAGCTTAAAATATAACAAAAAGTTAAATCTAATAACCATTTTTTGACTTGTTTTGCATCGAATATGAACCATTTTAACATTTTATAAAGTTATTTTGAAACACAGACCTCTTGTGATGAGTACAATAAGGCCCCAACAAAGGTGCAACGATATATTGTCGTTGGTATTTTTGGCAAGTGCACCGAACGACGATATATCGTCGTGCGGTACTAAAAGGGTTAAAGCTAGCTTTGGTTGCATATCCCAGTATCCCAATAAGGCATGGACGCTTATACCCTGAATGTTTTTGAGAAATTTCGACGTAAAATTCATCGATCTTGGGGAAGATCAGGAACTTCGAATTACTTTCCCCTCCACTGAGGTTTACCGCCTGTGGCAATAAAAAGGCCATCCCATGATGTACACATGGCTTTTAATTAGGCCGTCTTAGCGTAAGTAGAAGATTATGAACAATAAAATCAAACATTTTGCGCCATGATAGATGCCATAACATTAGATGTTTGGTCATTTTAAATATCAACGCTGTTTAGAAATTGCTCACTTTATTTCTTCGTCTTTATTATTATTGCTATTATTACTATCATTCTTAAATACCACGTGACAAAACTAAAAAGTTAAAAGACGATTAATTAGTTTTTTTTTCTCTTGTTTTATAAAAAATCTGTTGCCAATTATAGAATTCGATTTGCAAATTTGATCCCCACCCACCCCCTTTTTTTTTTTAAACCTTTGATTTAAAATTTGATCTTTTTACTTCCTTGTACAAAGTAAAAAGGAAGTATTGTAACAGCGAAAAATTTCGGGTATCATATTTCAACGAAAATATCTATTTTGACCGCTATCGAATGCAATTTAACGATGTTTTTGAGTGACATCCGTACGTAAGGACAAAATAAAAGACTCTTTTCCCCCAAAATACTTATAAAACTGATTCAAAATGGATTCTGAAGAGATTTTTTCGTGGCGTCTGTGCGTACGTATGTATGTATGTATTTCGCATAACTCAAAAATGAGGTGCCTCAGAACGTTGGAATTTTGTATGTAGGGCTGTTATAATATGCAGATGTGCACCTCAGATTTTGGTTGCGATCGGCCGCACCAAAATGCGAGGTTATATGTATATCTACTTTGTTACTCTGCTCAGTGAGTCCAGTTTCTTTAATCTTATAAGTCTGTAAATTGCGCATTTTTTTCTTTAAAAATTATTGAATTATGTTGTTCTTATCATTCGGTTAAGTTTTTATGCCCTTAGTTAACCTTCATGCAATAATTGTGGAATTATCAACAATTTAAAAGTTTTTTTAAGTTCTACTAAGTCGACTCCCTTGATTATGATAGCGGCCATATTTGTTTACATTTGAAGTTTAGCAAAATAGTGGATTTGTTGCCAATCTAGAGAAACTAAGCTTCGCAACAACAAAGTAACGTCTTCTTTTATTGTCGCGAATTAAATTATGCAGGATTCACTCTGGAATTATCATTTAAGTTATTAGCTGTTTTTTCCAAAAAAAACAAATTGTAATTTTAATTGTAAAAATTGTTTTTTAATTGTTTTAACTGTACTTGGTGTTTTATGTTTTCCTATATCTTTCAATTTTTAATGAAACTATTTTGGATTTTTATGTATTTTTGCTTTACCGCTAAGTGAGAACTGAATTTATTAGTAGCGCATGCGCATTAGGTAAGCGGCGCTCAATCGTCTGTGAAAAACTGTTCCTTTTTTATTTGTTTAATTTCTTTTTATACATCGTTTTAGATTTATTATAGTTACTTGAACAGAACTTGTGGTAATTCTTCGGATGCTATAATTTTCGTTCACTCTTGAGTTATAAAATGAATGAGATGTAACGCTGTTAAGTGAGCCTAGCGCCGAAGTGCGGCTGTGGTAAATAAATATAGTGAACTTTAAAGAATGCATTTATTCTGTTGTGGTTTATGCGCTATCGACGAAGTAGATTTAATTCAAAATTCGTTAATTGTTAATTCAATGTGTTTCAATGAAATGCAGGAAAATTGCGTGTAATTTAATATTCCGTACAAGGGAGTCATGTGGTGTACACATCAGATTTTTTTTTTTTAATCCCGCCGAAAATTAGGTCTGTAACTTTAAATGTTTTTACAAAATGTTGTAGTTTCCAGCAAATTATTTTTTTCATTTACTTTCAGCAATATAGTTAGTTAATCAGGGTTACTTCGTACTATAGTATGCGTTGAATCATATTAGTTACGTTTGTAATAAAACATGTACTTGTGGCCGCGTTGTAGAGAGTGCTTGAGCTTTTAAATGTACAAATAGAAAATGTACAAATATTCTGTTTACATTAGACATTGGTATTAATTTATAGAAATCGAAATGATGAGCTGAGAAATAGCATCAAAATGGTAGATGAGACGAATATCGAATTTTTATGCTTAAACGTTTTTATTCGAAAAATCATGAGAAGTAAAAATCAAAGGTAGTGGAGAAAATTGTGGCCGAGAATTCGAAAGACAGTCTCAATTAATTTATTAAAAATGCCGTTTATTTTTAAAGTCCTGATTAATGAATGGCGTTATGGAAACTGGAAAAAAAGTCGTCATATTTCTTCATTACCCTTAGTTCGAGAATAAAATAAATTATTTCCTTGTGAAGATTTTTTTTTTTATTTTTGAAAATCATTCGAAGTTAAAGAAGTAAAGGGGAAGTGTTTTTGCGATTTCAATTAATGCAATTTTTTCTTTTTTTTTAAACTTTTTTTTTGCTTGACCGTCTTGCAGAGTTATAAAAACTGAAACGCCAATAATTTTCTTTCCCTCCGTTATTTTATTTAATTTTTTTTATTAATTCCTCCGCGTTGCTCTTCTAAACCTTAACCGTGAAGAATGGGTACCTATGAAAAATAATAAAAGACCTTTAATCAATTCATTAAGCTCATTATGATCGTTACAATTCTGAGGTGGCTACCGTATATTTTATTTATTAAGAAAGTTACAGATTTAAAGTTTTAAAAATTAATCTAGCCCCGTTATTTTTTTAAGGAGAGAATAAAGTAAATGAGATTGGAGAGAAAGAGGAAGAGAAGGGGGTAAAAAAAAAGAGCGCAAATCTCAGTTTATCATCTGGCCGTGGCACAAACAATGCATTATTATTATAAATTTCTCAAAAGTCTGATTGATGACTTATAAATCACCGGCATCGTTCCCCCCATTAAGTGATTTAATGGCATGCATGCATAAATGCACGCAAGCACACATGCATGCGCGCACACATCTCATGCGACTTTTCATTTTGTGGATATTGGGTGGGGTTCCGTCGTTGAACGCTAATACGTTGATCTTACCCCAATAAATTATTTAGTGTTTTTATGACTGTGCCGCCGCTGCCCCTACGAAACTCATTACTTCTGTTACTTCACTTCACTTCGGCGTTATCGATCTGAATAATTTTTTTTTCAACCGAAATTTTTTTTCCAATTATTATTATTATTATTATTCAAAAGTCCGAGTTTAAATAAGGCTGGGTTTCCTGGATTTAATTTTTTTATTATTTTTCCCCCATTGCGATTTGCTTTTTGATTAATTTGAAAGATGAAATATTGAGTAAATAATAAGTCATTACCATTTTTCAACTTCTCTCATATTGGCATTGATGGCTTATTAAACGTTAGACGAAAAAAAAATTTTTTTTCTTTTTTCTTCTTTCGTTCTTTTTAACTTGATGGGTGGGGTTTGGTGGGAAGGCAAGGGGGTGAAGCATGTGATTGATCAAATAGGTAATGGGTATGTATGTCGTTTATTTTAAATTTGCGATTTAGTTTTTTTAAACCCCCTCTGTGGTCGTGATGAGGCACTCTTTATAATTTGTTCCCGTTGACGTCGTGGCGTGTCTGCTTTCCTTAAACTTCCTTTGTGCGAGTTCCGTTTTCTGTTACCTTTCCTATTTTCCCCATTCATTTAAATGTCCGCAACAGTCGACATGAACGAAACTTGATAAATTCGTATGTTTTTTTTTCCCTAACTTGAATTTTATTTTATTTGGATTAAAAAGAAAGCTTATTTATTGTTTTTTTTTTTATGCTTATAAATTGTACAGTCGCAACTTGCTTTATCGCGTTTCGCTTATAATGCGTTTTACCGATCGAAGCTTTGTTGTAACCATTTCAGTCTGAATCACCAATCCTTGTACCTTCTACAGGGTGTATTGGTACAGCGGTTACAAACTTTCAGGAGAGATAGAGTACACTTAGACGATGTGAAATCACATAGCAGTGCGTGATGGGAAGCGCTTTCCTGGCGCGGTAGGGGCGCCACAAAACTTAAAAAAGAAAGGACACAAACAGTGAGACAAAACGGGTTTTGTTATGTTTAGTAGAGCAGAAACCAACAAATCAGAACAAAAACAAACAACGATCGTCATTAAAGAAGGCGTTCGAAATTACGAACCCAGACCGCGATGCAGGTCTCACTTCTCCGGCGCTTGGAAAATCATCTGCATCACGAATGGAAGATTCAGACGCACAGTTCCTGCGTCATGGTCCGGGTCGTAATTTCGAACACCTTCTTTGATGACGATTGTTGTCTCTTTATGTTGCTTTTTCTTTCTTTTTGCTGTACTCCGAATAATAAATGTCTTCTTTCACCCCCGTTCGTGTCCTTTCTTGATTTTTATGTCGTCACTACCGCGCCAGGAATACATTTCCCATCGTCTAGGTGTAGTCTTTCTCTCCTGAAAGTTTGTCACCGTTGTGATACACCCTGTATGTGTTACAGTCTAGTATTATGTAACACAACTGTGTGTAATCTACAGTGCTTCAAGTTATATCACTGTGAATAATGTAAGAGCCTAACAAAGCACGTAACTTGTGCACCATGTGATGTGCGTAAACTGTAATGCTTGAAGCTGCTTCAGTAAATGCGCGCCTGCTGATCGCTTTTTTTTTTGGTGTTTGGGGGGGAAAGGATGCCATTAATCCGTTAGATAACCCAGCCCTAAGTCGAATGTCATGTCGACGACGAGAAGTAATTCTAACAGTGCTTGAATATTTTTTCAGTATTATTATGCAGAAATTAGGGGTAAATTATAATCGCGACGGGAAGTTACGGCCAAATAATAATCGCGAAGTTATGGCCAAATAATAATCGCGAAGTTATGGCCAAATAATAACCTCTGTGAATGCCTAATATCTTATTAAAGTATTTCCAAAAAATTACTGTTATTTAATTTCCTCGCTTGATAATAATATCTGTCTGCTAATTTTCTTTATAGTAGTCATAGGACAGGAAGAAGACAGCACCTGAACACCTGAACTTCACAAATAGGTTTGTAGGTATAATCCGACCATATTTAATTGTACACCGTCGTCCAAATTTTGATGGAAAACATCCTAAGGGACGAATCCGAGGGTCTTCCACCTCTCTTTCCTTATCACCAAACAAAAAACCAAACCTACTTCGGACTTTCGGCTAGCCAGTATTTTAAGAGCCCCTATGCCGAACAGACACTATACACTTTCAATGCCCTATATACGGGATTCAAAATCAGGCGCTACGATATGGCAACCAGCGTTTGGAATTTGTTTTATGATCGATTTCATATATTGTAAAACTTTGACGAATTTTTGATTAACAAACTCGAGGATGTCAAAGCGAGCAATGCAACGTTGTATAGAAAAAAAAAATCTTCTTTTCTTTTTATCTCCAGCGCGTGAGACTGTGTATCGGAAATTTTAAAGATATACTCAGTTTAAAATTATTTTGCGATATTGCTCTTGAACTGAATTTTATCGTTTAGGCGAAGAACATGATATTTAATAAATAAAGGTAGCACACAAAACGTTAAAAAAACTTCCTTTTGGGCGTAATGTAAAATCTGAAAGCTTTCAGATTTTTTTTTAATTTTCAGTCATTTTATTTATTATAAAATTATATTCCGAACAGTAGAGGAACATTAGGATTTGCATGCTCGAACCGCTGAAGGTCGTTGTTTGTTGTTGGAGGGGACAGACTTTCCTGGTGATCATAGGATGGTCAGAATCATTTTCATTTCTATGTGCGAAATAAAAAATACATAAATAAAAAAACTTAACTTTAATTTAGAGTCCCTTAATTCACCATATTCTTCTTCGATGGTTCAACAGCCCTAGGTGGGCCCTGGCCTTCATCAGAAGTCTTCTCCAGGCATCTCTACTTTTGGCAACGGTTTTCCAGTTTTTAACATTTAAAATATTAAGATCTTTTTCGACACTTTCAATCCATGTTACCGGGGGTCTGCCCGAGGTCTATTTCCCATGGACTTTACCAAAAAGATTTTCTTGCAGCTACGATCTTCATTCATTCTAGCCAGATGGCCAGCCCAATTTGACGAATTTTGCAGTGTCAGGTTGTTTGCAAATTTTATAGAGTTCTAAATTAGATCTTCTTCTCCATTATCCATTCACTTGGACCCCACCAAGAATGCCAAAAATTCCCAGAGCTTCCTCATCACGTAAAGTCAATGCTCAAGTCTCTGATGCGTAAGTCAAGATAGATCTTCTAAGACTTTTGTAAAGGAGCAATTTAGTTCTTAATTTAAGAAAGCTGGATTTTAAATAACTCTTCAGGGCATAAAAACATCCATTTGCAGCAATGATTCTTTTATATATTTCTCGGGCCAACACATTTTTATTATTTATCTCCGTTCTTAAGTAAGTAAAAGTGTTAACTTTTTTTAATTTATAATTGCTAATTTCTAAGTGATTAAGTTGTAAGTCAGACTTTAAGCAAGATAAATATTTAGTTTTATTTTTGTTCACAAATAAATTAATTCTTTTAGCACTTTGTTCTAATGCCATAGATGCCTGTGAGGTTCGGGCAATAATACCAATGTCGTCAGCATAAGCCAGTGTTTGAACTGACTTGGTAAAAATATTTTCTCTAATATGATTTTTTAGTCTCTAATAACTTTTTCGAGTGCTATATGAAACAGGAAGCATGCCAATGCATACCCCTGTCGCACTCTATTTTTTACCTCAAGCTATTCTATGTAATCACCCTGTATGTGTACTTGAATTATGGTTTCTTTGAGAATCAAGGCTACAAGTACAACAAGTTTTTCTGGAATTTTCAATTTATGCGTTGCTTTTATGAGAAGTTCTCCGTCAATACAATCATATGCTGTCCTAAAATCTATAAGAAGTTTGTGAGTCTCGATTCCAAATTCTCTACATTTTTTAAGAATCTGTTTTAAGTTGAAAATTTGCTCTGTTTCGTTTCCTAAAGCCACATTGATAGTCGCCTATCAAGTTATCAACAAACGATAAAAGCTTGTCAAAAAGAATAGTAAACAGAATTTTATAGGACGCGCTAAGAAGACCGATTCCTCTATAATGAGTACAGTCTAGTAAGTCACCTTTTTTGTGTATCATGCAAATGGTACTAAGTTTCCAATTCTCCATGTCAATTTGGTTGTTTTCCCTTTCTGTCCGCGAAATAATAACTGCTTATAATAAATAGCTCTTAAACTGCGCTATTTCAAAATTCATCTCTGTTATATTATTCTTGTATAACGCTAAAGAACGCAAATACTTACATAACGCTTTAGCCTATAGTAATATACATTTTAGTTCTAAAATTTTTAGCAATCACAGGGAGTAAAGTTTAACCAAAACCAAATCGTTCTGATTCCAGTTTTGGTCTTAGACATGTCGCATTCGCTCTTTGCTTCTTTGCCTTAGCCTTTTTGCTGTCATCACTTTGTTCAAAAGTTTGAAAATTCATAAAAAATAAAGGTATGGGCTTTTAATACCAATTGATCTGCAACTGCATTAAAAATGTGTTGTCGAAGTTAAAAATAATTGCTCGGCTGGTCATGATTTCAAGTATTTTCGTCTCCAAAATCTAAATCATTTTACACATATATATGGATGTTTTTAATACAATCCCGTGCATTTACTGTGATAAGTTTCCTCCTCTTCTGTTTTGATAACATTAATCGAAACGATGGGAGGAATATCATTCAAAAATTTAAATGCAATTAAAAGTATTTAACGGACATGTACTAAAAGTAGACAAATACGTACTTTTACAGGATTTTAATTAGAAATAAGATCCAAAATAATTGTTTAATAGTTGACTGCCTGCGGTTATTACTCAGAACCTTATTTATAAAATGTTTATATTCGTAATGTTTCTGGAAATTACCGAGCCGATATTGTACCCCTAATCTTATTAAGCGGAGTTTCTGCCTCAACTTAGCCCTAACAAGGAATTCCTGATTAATTTCATCGTCGTGATCTTCCGAAAGTTTTCTCAAATATTTTGCCTCGATATGTTTGAGAAAATAAGCGGCTACGAGATCAGTGCTGCAACTTAATATTAATGTCCATTTAAGTTTCGAATTTCATTATTTGGATATGTCGCATTCTCTTTTCGCACGTCCTGTATTGCGTAATTTAGATAAACGCCATATTCCTTAAAACAGTTGTTTGTAGTTTTTCTGAAATGTTTTACTGAGTTTCTAGATCATGTACTTAAAAAATACCAGTACGACAAAAAGGTAAGTTTCCAACGTTAACTGATTCGCAGTTACATCAAACACGGCGTTTTCTCACACCCATTCCAGTACAAAATCTGTTTTGCCAGATAGTTTTGTATCCCCCTTAAGAATTTTGCTTACTCTTTGTATATTGTGCCAAGCGAACTTTTTTTTCTTATTCATTAAGGAATTTTCTCTTTCTCCGCCTGTATCTTCGGGATGTAATTGGTAGCACGTTCGGCTAACATCCCGAGCTCAGATCCTGACGATGGCATAGCGGATTTTTCGTTTTCCATGCATAATGTATTTCTCCCGCCTTCTTCATGTGCCTTCGTGGGGTAGTGGTCAGCACGCTCGAGGCGTATTCGAGAGGTCCGTGGTTCGAGTCCTGGCGAGAACACTGCTCATTTTTCATCTCTTCTACTTCAAAAAAGTCCTAATGTCTCTATACATGTTTCGAAAAGCCTAAGAAGCTGTGCAGTTCTGTTTAGTGACTTCTGTGGACTAGAATGTTTCGCCAGAAGTCTGTTCATAGCATTTCTATAGAGCTTTTTTGTGTCCGGTCTACGCGAGATGACTGAATTTCTCGGCTCAGTTTTAGTAATCTCGAATACTGAAACTGCGCCGAGAAACTTTTTTTTTCACTAAACCTCAGGCGTAAATTACGTCAGTCGCGGCGCAAACTTCGGCAAAAATCTCACGATAATGTAAACTTTATTTAACATAATCGTTTTATTTCTCTGTATTCGGTATTTCTCCTCTATGTCTTCTTTTCATTTGTAAATGGACAATATCGGAATATAAAATGAATTCATGCGATGATGACCAACTTTCAGTCGTTAATAAGTTTAATTAATGAAAGCATAAAAAAAGTTTCTAATTAATAATGAAATAACGAGACAGATAAAATGAGCAAAGTGAAATTGAACGCTCCTGTATGTTCGAGATTTCCATACACAGTTTCATTGGTTGTTAATTAAATGGCAGTAACTTTATTTCCCGTCGTGCTTATGGTCACTGATCTTGATGCAGGTGCGTGCAATACGTTGCTCTTACGCCGGCAATGCGTTTCTGAGGTACTTCATTGTATTTGTTTATAAAAATTATCATTTGGTCTTTTAAATTACATGAATTAGAGGTTACAGCCGAAAACATCGCAGACGGAAACGTCGCGGAGAAAACAACGCAAGGCGAAAACGTCGTGGTACAAAACATCGTAGGAGAAAAAAAAGCAAAGAGAAAAAATCGCAGTTCTAAAACTTCGTGGTACAAAATATCGTTGTTAATAAAGCGGTTCAAAAGCTTCGAAGTTTAAAAACATCGTAGTCGAAAATATCGTAGTAAAAAATAAAGTATATACAAATCATCGCATGACGATAACATCGCAGACATGCGTTTGTCAGGCATCAGTAAATGGACATTCGCATAGTGATTTATGAGCGAAATATGAAAAGAAGGATAATTTTCACTTTCATATTTTTATTAACTAATCAATTTTTAAAAAACAGAACAAGAAATTTAAACAAAACAAGAAATAATTTTCACTATATGAGTATCAGATTAACAAAAGAGAAGAAAATAATCTCGTAATTAATTAGCAATTTTTTTTTATAGATAAGGTCATGCACTTACTTATCTTTTTTTTTCTGTTCTTTTTTAGATTATAGTTTTCATGAAAAATTACCATTAAAACTTTATAAAAAATAATTTATTAATGAGCTTTGTTAGTTAACTATGTCAGTTTAAAATTCTATCAAGCGCTATAAGTTCCATTAATTTTCTATGCTTAAGTTTCCATTTTACATTTTCAGTAAATATTTATTAATTAATAAAAAAATATGAAAGTAAAAACTATTCTTCTCTCCATCTTTGGCTCGCAAATCATTACGCGAGTTTTTACAATTATTAAATTTTACAATTATTAAAGCCTGAAAAACGCATGTCTGCGATGTTATCGTCATGCGATGATTTGTAGATACTTTATTTTTTACCACGATATTTTTGACGACGATGTTTTTAAACTGCGAAGCTTTTGAACCGCTTTATTTTCGACGACGATGTTTTGTACCACGATGCTTTAGAACTACGATGTTTTCTCTTTGCTTTATTTTCTCCCACGATGTTTTGTACCACGACGTTTTCGCCTTGCGTTGTTTTCTCCGCGGCGTTTTCGTTCGCGATGTTTTCGGCGGACAGCGAATTAGAAGCTTTATAAAATTCATCAAAGCCGTGATTCAAAATAAAAAATTCGTCTGAAGTTATTATTAAAAATTAAGTACATAAATTAGTAAGAATTACACACGTATTGCTTTTTTAAATGCTTAGTTAGTTTAGCAATGGACTATTTTAATGTGAAGGATAAATTAAAGACCTTAAGACGAAAAATCGAGTAGCAATCCTGCGAGAAATAGCATTGGCTAGATCACATACAATGGAACTTAGGGTCATAAGTGTCTCCCTTCAGTAACAAAAAATATTTGAATTAAAAACACCTGGAATCATGAAAAGTGTCTCCAGTTACGAAAGTGTCTCATTTACGAATGTTAGGTGCGAACAAGTCTGCAACTTATGATTTTTCAAAGGTGTCATGGGCTAGGAAGTTAACAATAAAAGCCGGAAGAAATTACGAGAGAACCATAAAAATGAGCTCAACAAAATGAATTACAACTTCAGAAGCAGCAGTAAAAGGCGATTGTACAAGAAATGTCGTCAGAAAAAGTGGAAGAAAGAAAAATGATCGTAGTTCTCTATTGCGCGATATTTATGCAAATTGGAGTGAGATGCAAAGTTTTCACGCAGCAGTATTTCCGTGTTAAAGCTGTGGCAAGCAATAGCAGAAGCATTTTCAGCAACAATGCCCCTTCTCAATTTAGAAACATTTTAAAACTTGGGTATACTTCGACCGTCTCAAACGCAACCCTGGCTGGCATTCTGCCAAAACACATAGACTCGTCCAAAAGGGGCGTTATTACTCGCTGCGAGGTGAAAGTCTTCTCTTCTCCGCAAAGAGAGAATGGAGGGGGGAAAAGTCTTTATTCATGCACCCTATTTTGAGAATAATTCGGTCCGAATTGCGCATGCGTTGTTTGCGCTCATGGTAGCGGATGAGCGGTCGAACTATAAAACAAAACACATTGGACAAGTTTTGAGTGAAACGGAGGCTCAATAACACATTGGACAAGTTTTGAGTGAAACGGAGGCTCAATAAGGCTCAAACACAGTGGCATAGTACTCAAAAGACAATGAAAAGACTGCAGAAGATGCCCCCTAAAGACAGTTACTTGATGTTGTTCATAGCTTCTACTCTATTTCATAAAAATGCAGTGAAATTGAATTAAGTTTTCGTTTATTTTATCTGTTTATTACTAGACTTACCTTTTTTTTTCATTACATTTAATAATTTCCTTTGTTTGCGGTTGCGAATTGTCCTGTTATAAAGCTTAAATGAACAATCACTTATGGTCCAGGAATGAATTAAACCATTTTACATTAATTACTCCCTCATGCCCCTCATGAAACATGAGCCATTTTACATTAATTAGTCCATTTTACATAATTAGTCAGGAATAAATTAAACCATTTTACATTAATTAGTCCCTCATGCCCCTCCTCTAACATTCGTAAATCACATGTTCTTGAAAGTAGTGCTTGTAATTAAGTTAAAACTATTATGTTATATTAAATACTCATAGATATATATATGTATATATTAATTATACGTTCCATGCTTCATGTAAGTAACGAAAAGAAAATTGCATTTTGTGTATCATTTTGTGCCTTTTTAAAATGTAACACCGTAGCAAAGAATTTTTATTCGTTATATGCAGGATATAATAAAAAAAAATATTAGTAAATATCATGTTTATGGCTTCAATGGCATCATATTTCTTTCTGTAGTTTAGAATTTATTTAATTTTGATTATTAATAGTATGGGGATACCGGTACAGAATTTATGTAAGTCTACAGAATTTTCCAATTGAACCGAAAGGATCCCAATTCAAGTGAATGCATACATCGCTAAAGGATTTAATTTCAAAAATTAAAAGCCCCGGAGTTTTGTGGATGGATGTTCAGAATGATAAAAATAAATAAATAAATAAAATAATGATAAAAATGAATAAATCAAATAATAATAAAAATAAATAATGAATAACCGAAATAAAATAAAGTGAAAAGGTAAAATATTGGTAAACTAATCTAAAATAATACAGCCTGAAACTGAAATGAAAAAACAAAGCAAATGAGAGAAGTATAAAATAATGACAACAAGTAAATGTTTTGAACAGTACCTAGATAGATCCAAAAGTTAATGAATAACCGAAATAAAATAAAGTGAAAAGGTAAAATATTGATAAACTAATCTAAAATAATACAGCCTGAAACTGAAATGAAAAAATAAAGCAAATGAGAGAAGTATAAAATAATGACAACAAGTAAATGTTTTGAACAGTACCTAGATAGATCCAAACGTTTCTGGTTTGGCATATTTCTAAAAGAAATAGAAAAAAAACTTTAATAACTTGTTTTCTAATATAAACTCCTTGTATTTCGATGCACTTTTCACATCGTTTGATGAGCAACTTTTTACCTCTGAAAAAGAAATCTGAAGGTCTGTTCCCAAAATATTCCATAACTGCTCTTTTCACGCCATCATCATCATTAAATCTGCTTTCAGGAAGGTCGGATTTAAATTTGGAGACTAGATAATAATCACTTGGGGCTAAATCTGGGCAATAATGGGATGTTCAGGGTCCTTAAACCCACATTTGACTGCTTCTTTAGCTATGGCAGCTGAATGCATTATAATAGGGATGATGAACTCTACAGCTGTACATTCCACTTTTTTTTTCTTGTTAATTTCATTGTGCAATTTGCGCAGAAATTTTGCATTATATTCCATATTAATTATTGTACTTCTTTCTTTAAAGTGTCTCAAGAAAATCTCGTGACAATCCGCCTAAAAAATTGGTGGCCGTTATCTTTCCCATTGGTTGCTGCACGTTTACTTTTCTTGGTGGCCTTCATGCGATTTTCTGCACTCCGTTGATTCCCTGTTCGCTACTGGATTGCAGTATAGGACATTGTTTCGTTAGCAGTTACAATGGACTGTAAAAATTGTCTTTGATTTGCAGTATAAGGCTGAATATCTTTTCTCAGCTAAAGACACGGCTCTGTTTTTAAATTTCTGAAAGAAGTCTGACTACGCATCTTGTAGAGACCTTATTCATGTAAAATTCATAGAGAATGCGCAGAATAATTGTTTTAATTCAGTTTAATTCAAACTTCATGGCACTGTCATCCAATAAAACTAAAAACGACTCCAAGAAACAATTTGGATTTTGTTCGGAGAACAGCCTTGGTTGCGCCAACTTGTCTTCTTTAAGGGTATGGGCGACATTTCATCATGCCAACGGAAGTAAATACTACAGATAATCAAATACTACAGAATAAATACTAATAAATAAATACTACAGATAATAAGCAATACTACAGATAATCCCTTAGCAAGGGAAAAGTATTACGGCTGTCGACGTAGAGGAAGTACGTCATCGAAGGACAACCATTGCCTGCCATACCACAATAAGCTGTTTCTCCCTTTAATTACTATACTACAATAATAAATACTAATAATAAATACTACGGATAATAAGTAAAACTACAGATAATCCCTTAGCAAGGGAAAAGTATTACGGCTGTCTGCCTAGAGGAAGTACGTCATCGAATGACAACGATTGACTACCATACCGCAATAAGCTGTTCCTCCCTTTTTGGCATCACGGCTGTTCTCCGAACAATATCCAACAATTTTGCGACGCCAGTCAAAGCGTCGACTCTTACTTATATACCATCAATTCAAGTTTTTCAGGACTTTTATCCAACTTGCGACTCCATTATAAATTTTCGTCATCCAGTTTGGAGTCGTGCACATCCAGCTCATAGTGCCCATACCGCTCGCTGCTTTAAGATAGACTCAATCCTAATGCTATCTTCTTGACTTCTTGACTCTCGTATTACCCCACGGCGAAATTGATCCTCATGGCGAAATTGATTTGCCTATTCCTTCAATGTAGAACAGGAAGGAAACGAATCACCTACACATGATCCAAACGTTGTTTCATTAGTTTGGGTCTAAGACCTTCTTTATTCAAAAATTTAATAACAGAACGATACTCAGTTTTAAGCATTTTTGAACAATTTAGTACATCACTTCATTCAGTGAGCAGTCAAAACAGATGCAGATGATTTCATTTGGCGCTAGCGAAACTTTTTAAATTCATTCATTTAGTATTGCCTCTACGCGTCCGCAACAAAAGTTTATTGCCAAACACTTTTTATATGGGAGACCAAAAACAGGGACGACAAAATTTGTAGAATTTAAAAGACACCGAGGGGAAAAAAAATAGAGATTGCAATATTTTTAAAATACAGGGGAGGTTGTGGACAGCAGAATTTTATAGGGAGCAAAAATTTAGAATGGACCTTTTTAGAATTTAAGGGAGGCACTGGACAGCAAAATTTGTAAACTTTAGGGAGGCATCGGGTAGTAGAATTTAAGACAGGTGGACGCCAGAGCCAGTGAAACTAGTGCAGCCTATGCAACTAGTACAAAACTTTTAGAATTTATAAAAGCATCGAGCAGCAAAATTTAGGGATGGCAAATTTTTTAGAATTTAGGGAGGCATAGGGTGTCAAAACTTAAGACCCTCAGAGATAGCACCGGGCGGCAAAATGCCTCGTGCCAGCGCCAGATCAAACTATGTATTCTACTGTTTTATTTTGGCTTCTAATGAATTTGAAGCTATCTTGATGGATGGTTATAGCTTTTAAATACTTCTTGTCTTTAGAAAGATCGTATTTCGATCTGGGAGTTTTGTTTCTGAGCTGCTAAGTTTATCCGCATATTTGCTAATTTGGTATAGTGAAGTTTTCATTAGTTAATAAAAATATCACTTTCACTAACTGGTTAGAATATACTGTATTAATAATAGAAATAGTAGTTTCTACTACTCAGGCTGAAATAATGGTTTTGTTGGGAAATTGAGATGTATTAGTGGTAGGTTGTGATTTATTTTAAGCTCTTGGTTCGCTGAAATGGCTTGTTTTTACAAAATTAATCTGCGTAACATATTGTCTTTGAACATCATCACTAGATGGCAGCACTATATAAATAACAATTACCACACCCAATCTGTCATAGTAATGGCGTCATGATCTGAATATCGGCGCATTACGTTCATGCGCTTCCAGAAAAACGTCTCTTTTGCCTCTCTCCATTGCATTATGAATAACATATTCATATTTGTGATGAAACATCTAAGTGGGCTGAATGTTCTTAGCATCGAAGAGTTCTGATTTGTTTCTTAGGGAATAAATGAAAGCTATATGTTTTGGATTTTAATCTGCAGAAATTGCATTATATTGAAGAAACATTTTATTGCATTTATTTTTAATATGCATTTTTTTTACATAGTGATCTTTCTTAGTCTTTTTTCCTTTATTTGTATATGATAGGTTCTTTGTATAATATAGATTTAACTGTTTGTAAATTTTGAAATAAAATTAGCTGCTGGGCATTAGTGAGCATTAGCTATTTGTAACTTTACTAATATGTATTAACTGTATTCGTCATTTGTTTTTTATATCATGTGATATTTAGATTAATTCTAAATTTAGTATAAATTAGTTTTTTATTTGTATAATATAGTATTAATATGTTAAAAAGTTTCTGGTATTTTTTCCAAATGTATTCTCTATTTTCTTTATTAGTCAGTAATCTTAGTCCCTCTAATTGTTTAATATCTATTGATATCCTTATAAACTAACATTTCTATAAATTGTATGTTGGCATTATAAGGGTTTTCATATTTTAATTTCAATGTATACTTTTATGTTATGGTTTATGGTTATCACTTTTCAGTGTTAGATGTTCCGTCTTTACCAGATTCTCCAATCAGAAGGCGAGTGGTGGAAAGAGCTAACCTTGATATCACTGAAGGTAACATACCACGTCTTCCTGGAATTCTTCATTAATATATATTACTGTGATTTGAAATTTTCTGTCAAAAAAGTGTATTACTTAAGTTTTATTTTTGAAAATTCATCAGAAGAGCAGTATATCTATTATACACTCACTTCCAAAAGTTAAGCACAAAGATGTAAAATGCAAAAAAATCAACAAATACTGCTTTGATTGACACAAAATTCGGCAGGAAAGTAGCATATATATTTATGCATAAAACAAAATCGGTAATTATATACAGAAATTAAAACAATATTAAATTTTTGTAAGTTATCAGATAATGACATACTGGAGACTTAAATAGAATTATGTATTAAGTGAAAATAAACAGCATAAAATGAAAAAAAAGGACATTAATAGGGTATGTAATCCCCCCTCATCTGTATACAAAGTTTACACCTTGTGACCATGCTTTTAATTAGGTGGTCAATCACCACAGAATTAAGCAATCACCATTCTTCTTGTAGAACAGTTTCCAGCTCAATAAGAGTGGCTGGAGGTGGGAAACGTGAAGATACAGCACGGCCGTGAGCATCCCAAAGATTTTCAATGGGATTAAGGTCGGGCGAATATGCTGACCACGCCATACGTGCAATCCCTTCATTCCCCAGGTAGTCATCGACGATGTCAGCTCTATGCGGATGTGCGTTATCGTCCATTAGAACAAAGTAGAGCCAACTGTTGCAGCGTACAATCTCGCAATGGGTTCTAGGACTTCATCTCCATACCAGACAGCCATCAAAGAACCTCGTTTAAAGATGTGCAGGTCAGTGCGGTATCCTAATGAAATCCCTGCCCACACCATAATGCTTCCGCCTCGGAATGCATTATGTTCGGTGATGTTTTGGGACTGATTACGTGTACATTGTTCACGCCATATCCTTATACGCTTGTTATCTGGCTCCACAACAAATGTTGACTCGTCAGTAAACATGACATTGCCCCAGTGCGACATGTTCCCGCCACCACTGTAATCATGCCTCTTTTGATTGGACGGATAGAGGAACACAAACTCGAGATACCCGGACGTACAGTCCACTCATATGTGATCTTCGGTGTACAGTAGCTGCAGATATCGCTTACCAATGGACACTGTAACTATAGATGTCACACTTGTGGAGGTCACTCTGCGATTCCACTTGGTTACAATAGCAATAGATCAATCTGCCGCAGGGTTGTAACCCTTGAGCGACCGGCTACGGAGCTTCTGACTACTGTCTGTGTGGTTTGTAATTGTTTCCATAAACGTGAAATTACAGAATGATCAACGCTGAAGAAAAGAGCAACATCTGTGATTGACTGTCCTGCTTCAATGCACCCCACAACACCCCAGCACTCAGAATCTTCCATTCGTCTTCTGGAAGTCATAGAAACGCATATGTCTTGAAAACAAATTGTACGAAAGTTTTAAACACCTTGCTTCTATCAGCACTTAAATCAACTTCTGTAACCCTTCATAAAGCTGGCTTCTTATAAGACTGCCTTTTTTGCATATTTCTTGACATGAAAGTGCGATTGGCTGTTACCTAACATATTTGCATGCTTCCATTTACCTCTTCAGCGAATTACATCCTCTTCAATTCTGATTGGCTTCCTTAAATTAGCATTTTCCTCTCTGTGCTTAACTTTTGGAAGTTAGTGTATATGAAATGTGTCTGTTACCGGTAAAGTATGATATGCTGGCATTCTATAGAATGCCTAGGTATTGTGTAGAATGCTGGACAATTTTAGGCAAAGTATGAAATATGAGAATTATTGCATACTTTTCCTAGGCATTCTATAGAATGACAAATGCTAATTAGGCAAACTATGGAAAAAAGGTTATGATAATATGATAAGGCTATTATTTAAAAGACGTTCATTTCTCAAAAATACAAATATTATTTTGAAAAATTAATGAAAGAATGTCATTAAAAAACTGTTATTTGAAGTATGTAAAAGAAAAAGGATAGTGAGATGATCTTGATACAACATAATAAATTTGTATTTCCTATCTGGCTGAGACTGGGAATCAGTAAGATCTACTGACAAACAGAAATTAAATTCAGAAACAATCGTAAGTTTCACAACAATGCCTGTTTTAATAGTTTTTTTTTTTTTTTTTGAGTCAGTTAATCTCAAAGTTTGTAACTTAAATTGATTTAAGTTTTTTATATCATTACATGTAATGTTTCTGTATTTGATTGAAAGTTCTTTCAACATTTTGTCACATCATCCGTGTCCAGTATTCAAATGAGTTTTCATGAAGTACAGGAAATAACTCAATGTCCGTGACATAATACTCTGTAGTACTGACGCTTTCTTTAACAAGATAAATTAATATAATTTTGTTTTCCACAAACATCACATCCTGGCGATTCAGCAGCCAGTGGTCCCGTGATTCCTTCTTAGCCGTCATTTTGGCTTTATATATCATTTATTAATTTCTGATAAGCAGGTGGGTTCTTCGAAACAAATTGGAAATGTATTTCATATTTTGCCGGTTTGTGGCTCTGAGCAGTCAAACAACTGAATGTCCAAGCGAGTTCAAATTCCTACAAAGAGATGCATGGAAGTCCTCATTCCCCCCCCCCCATCTTGAGTAATGTGATTTCAAGTAAAACTTTCCCATGAAGGCATCCCTCACCTCAAGTAGACAGTTCTAGTGTGCTTTGCCATAACTTAGTAAACCTATTCTAGTTCATGTTCTATCATAGCTTTGCTCAAGTTTTTCATATCTCTTACCATATAACATTTATCAACTCAACATGGAAAGTAATTTTTTAGTGCAAAAAATTATTATATCCATTGTGATCTAATATTATCTATTTGTTGAGGTATTGCATATTAATCAGGATTAAATATTCATTCTTATAAATTAAAACTAAGTGTTCTTTAATTTATCAGCATGGAAACATTTGACAAGTTTATAAGGTATTTCTCTCACCTTCTTAGCATGCCTTGTGGTGTGATGGTCAACATGCTCGATCCATATTTGAGAGTCCATGGTTCGAGTTTTGGAGAGGGCATTGCTCATTTTTCACATCTTCTGCTTCCAAAATAAACTAATGTCTCTATAGTGGCACCCAAACTAAAAAAGGTGATGAATTATGATTCTACACCACCAGGATTTGATGATTGGGTCCCCTAATTCCCAGTTGCCCTTTAAAAGGGGCAGTATATGTGGTATTTCTTTTGTTTTCCTAGCATGCCTTCATGGTGTAATGGTCAGAATGATCAGCACATTTTCAAGAGGTCCGAGGTTCGAGTCCCAGTGAGGGCATTGCTCTTTTTTTCACGTCTTCTGTTTCCAAAATAACCTAATGTCTCTACAAGTTGTTTAAATGAAGATTTTACATTTTTTTTATGTATGTATATTTTTTAAACTATCATATCTAGTTTACAAAAAGGTCTCCTAGAAAATCTACTTAGTAAAAGTAACTATACTTAACACTACATTTGGAAAAGCTACAGAACAGCCTATGTAGTCAGTCTTTGAAACACAAATAAGATTAACTTACATGATCACAGTTAAGCATTTTGAATTATCTATTGATTTATTGCAGTTATTGTTTAATAAACTATTAAAAAATTTTTAGCATCTGTCTTTTAGTGGATTTAGCTGTCAGTGCATATTTGTTCTCCTATTTCAGACTCTTTCTCTCTCCTTTTTTTTTTTCCTTAATTTTTCTCCTTAATTTGAAAACAAAAGCATTGTTATAAGAGTTAACATATTTGATTTAACGATAGTCGGTAATCAGCTCTGGTGTTTGTGTCTCGTAGTAAAAAATTTGTTTGGCACATATGGTTCTGTAACAAAAAGATACTTCTCATTTAGTTTTATAAACTTTGTTTATCTTCAGATTTCAAAATATTGTTTACCTGTATTTATTTTATTAATTTAAAATAATAATAATGTTATATTTTAATCAACTTGTTTTAGCAGTATATTCTGTTTAGTAATGATATTCTGAATTATCTGTGAATACATTGACTAAATGGTACTTCTTTGTTATAGCAACCCTCAATTATATTTGCGCCAAGATCTCAGCTATAATTTTTTCAAGCTCATTAATGGAATGTAAAAATAGACAACACAGAATATAATGACAATAATACTCACATGGTGCTTCCTAAGAATATTTTTAAGCATTCTTATCCTTATTACTTTATTGCATGTTATTGTTCCAATCAACTGCAGTACTTTCACACATATTAAGCTGTTTGTTAACCATTTCATGGATGTCAACTCCTCTGCCTAAGAATATGTAAATCTAATAGCAGTGGCGAAAGATATTCTGGAACCACTGGAACTAATTTCCAATGCAGAAGCCCTTCTTTTTGCAATTTTTAACATTGCACCTCCAGATGGTTTTGTCGTTAACATAAACTTTCACGTTGTGGCCATTTTCGCATATTTGTTTGTGAGGTGAAAGACCTCTTTCTTGAAAAAATGATATGACATCTACGTCATTATGTGATAAACTAAAGATTGTTAATATCATATTCAAAAAAAAAAAAAAAGAGCAATGAATATATTTTTAAATAAACAGTGCAAAAATTCAAAAACCTCATAAAAAATAAATAAAATAAGAACATGTGGCAAGAACAAAAGTGCAACGTAATGCTAATGTACAATTGATTATGTGCAAGGTATACGAACATGCAGCTGGTGCCAATATATGATCACTTGGTGAAGTACACGTAGGAAGATTTTGGTTGGAGACCGCTGTAACAAAGAAGTATTGACTAAACTGTATACTTCATGATGGTCTGCTGAATTAGTTCTTCTGTAATTAAAATTGGTACTAACTTGTTAAAGTGACCACCTTGGTGAGAGGCCAGAATCAAAACATTAATTGTCAAACTTGTAATACCAATCATAAAAGTAACAGTAAAAAATTTTAATATTAGTAATGTATCATGTATTAGTATGTGTATATCATTTAATCCGTATTTAACAATTAAAATTTATATTTTAATTGCTTTCTTTTGATATGTTGAGAATGTTTGCTGATAAATATTTATTTAACAGCAATATGTAGGACAAGAAAAAAAATGGTTTGTTCTTCAACACGGCGATCTGTGTTTGCTTAAAAAATCAGTGTAGAAAGTGAACTGTTTTTGCTTTAAAACTAAATCAGAGAAATGACACTAATTTGACAGTACATGCATTGAATCTTATACATATTAAATTCTGTAATTGCAGTTTTTCATTTTTGTAAGGATGCCACAGTGTTTTGTAACTTTCATCAGATAAATTTTAAATTTCGTGAAAGCACTTGTGATGGCCAGTTTAACAAGGAAGTACTTAAAAATTTTTGACAAAGATTGATTAAAATAAAACCAATGTGATGTAACTATTCCCTACCTAAATTATCAATCAGCAATAATTAAATATTAGTGTATTACAATCATGTTTATCCATTACATTTCTTTTCATAAATTAAATTTTGCAGAAATACAGAGGAACAGGGAGTTTTATCGAAATGCTGATGTCAGGCCTCCTTTCACTTATGCCTCTTTAATACGTCAAGTATGTAATGTTTTTATTCTTTGTCATAAAGATTTTTAATTAAGTATCTGAATATATAACTGTTATTAACCAGGTACAGTAATTTATTAATTATTATATAACTGTTATCAACTAGATACAGTAATTTATTAGTTATCTGCAATGGTAAATTTAATATAACTGATATTTAATACAACAAGAATAGTGTTTTTACTCTTTATCATAAAGATTTTTAATGTAGTTAAGTATCTGAATATATAACTGTTAGGTACAGTAATTTATTAGTTAGCTGCAATGGTAAATTTAATATAGTTGACATAACCGAGACATAGGATGAGAAGAGCTAAATGTTAAAATAATGTAATAAACAATAAAAATTGGTGTAAGTGAGTAAATCTGCAGGACTATAGTTTTCAGATTTACTCATGTAAAAGCAGATTTATGGAATCATGCGCATCACAGTTGTAAGGGGCCGAACATTTCAAGGGGTTCCAAAGACATTAATTAATTTCTAAAATCTAGTAAACAACATCATGTCTTAAATTGAGGGTCCCTAAAAATTCTGATGAATTAGGCCCCTCACTTCGTAACTGATTATGCCAGTTCTTGTTTTTACTTGTTATGTTAACATTTGATATGAGCATATTTAATAAATTTTAATTGATTTATGTAATTTTAATAATGATGAAAATGCTTGATCAGGGTATTTCAAACATATATTTAAAAAAAATGACTAAATTTATGCAATGGTGATTGTTTTTTTCCAGTCATTTTTATGCCCTGCAATACATAATAAAAAACGCAAAAAAGTTAATTTTAAGAAAATGGAATAAAATTAGGTTTTCTGTTACATTGATTCATCAGTATAAGTTTAATGGTAATTTAATGGACACTCCTAATTCATGATCTCAACTTTTGTAATTTGAATAATGTGAGGAAGGTTTTGTTATGAAACATTATATGCATTAAGTTATATATCAACATCTGATTAAATGATGCAATCTCATTATGTCTCTCTAAAGCATATGGAAAGTGCTTAAAATGCAGAACTCAATATCCATTGTTGGAAACTGAATGGGAGGAATGTAGATGTATAGAAATTTAATGGTCTGTCACTTGCTTAATAGCATTTGAAGAAATTCAGTATGAATAAGAATATTTACAAAGCTATGTTCATTTGTAAGAGATTAAGGAAATTTAAATAGAATATTTCTATGAACATATCATTAATACAAAAACTGGAAAATGACATAAGCTAAAAGATAAGATAAAGAATATTGGAAAATACATGCCAAACATGAAGAGAAGAAACTTTAATGATCTATTCTGCCAAGAAAACTAGGTGAATAACCTGAAGAAACTAAAAGCATCTTTGTATCTTTAATAATATTTTCATTGTTGTTGACTCTGCACATATATTTGGGTATATATAAAGGAAATATATATTTGGTTTAAAATAAAAGTAGTGTGCATTAAATTTAAATTAAATGCAAAACTCATCAAGCTTCCAACAAATAGGCATTTTAACATTAAAACAGCTGCTTGCAATCAGTGTTTATGCTTAAGAATATTAAATTTATGGAAATCAGGACTTTGTTATATTAGTCAAAAAGGAAGCATAATTATTCTAGTAAAGCATGTAAAAACTGTAAAATATACCTAAAAACTGAAATATAAGAAAGAGAAAATATATTGAAAAGCCTTTTAAGTCCTGATTTGATTAAATATATTAAAATGCACTGAAATTGAATGCACACAGGTTGGTAATAAGATAATAATCATATAATCTTAAGGCAGAAGTACAAAATTCTTTGAAACAAATTCATCAGCATTTGGAGAGATTTTGAAGTTGAGCTGAAAACGTTTTGTATTATTAAAGATAAAAATGAACAAGAAATATCATTTTATCGGAAATTTAAGTGAAACATATGAGGAAAACTTTGACTAAATGCTGCACTGTCAAGCAAAAGGTGACAGTATTTAAGCAATATATGTACAGTTGCTTATAAAAAGAATATTGTTATATAATAATCATTTGCAAGTAAATGAAAACTTTCTCTGTGGGAGGGGGATTAGGAATGTAAAATATTTTTCAAGGATTATTAAGAAAGTTACAAATTAGTAGATAGATATTCTTCCCGATTTTCATATAAATAAACTTCATTCAGATTTCAATCTGTATCATAATAACATGTCAGAACCACTAGTTTGGCATTAACATGTCAATCATGGCATCTTAAAATATTGATATCTGAATATTGTCTGTGCTGTTTTTTAGCTATTTTAATTCTTTTTTTAATTTTTAATTTATTTATTTTCATGTTAACCTTTTATAATTTTAAGAAACATTAATATGCTGTGTCCTTAAGATTTGTTTCCATTTTTATTTTATTGTACTTTTTTGTAAAATTTAGGCTATAATTGAAGCACCTGAAAAGCAACTTACCTTGAATGAAATATATAATTGGTTCCAAAACACATTTTGCTACTTCAGAAGAAATGCTGCAACATGGAAGGTATATAATATCCCATTTTCTGAATCTTCTTTATTATATTTTAGTGTCAAAGGAAGTGGCATACTTGTTTACATTAAATACAGTGAATTCTTTTTACTCTGACCAACCACAATTCCAGATGATTTTGGTCTTTTTGTCAAAATAATTGTTTTATGGAAGTGATGTTCATCACCATTATTTATGTACACTCTGTGAAATTCTGCTCACTTTTAGAGGTAGTCATCTTAGGGAATTGGTTTATGATTGAGAAGGTTCACTGTATTTTTTAATTTTGGTACTGAATGCTGTATAGAGGGAATTTTTGTGATATTTATCTTGGTCAATAAATATTTAATTTTATTATCAAATACTATAATTGTTCACATCATTTCATCTTAGAAAATTTGTGAATAATACTTCACATACATGTTTTGCATTAAAAAAATAATAGCAAGCTATGTGAAAACGTAATAGTTTGCCATAATGGCAGGGAGGGAAAAAAAAAGGTCTTTTGTGCAGATAACTTTCAGTAGTATTGCATATTTGATACTCTTTGTGAATGTTTCTCTTATTAAGTAAAGAATAAAATTTCATCTTTTATTGACTAGGTGTGAAATACTTTTATTTAAGTGTGGAATTGAAATGTAAAGGCTTAGCTGTTGAATTGAAATGTGTTGCAAATTTATTGTTAGTTAAAGTCACTTTTTTGGGCAATCTAATATTAATGAACAATTTTTATGACATTTTAATTTAGATTTGACAAAAATATTAATTTGTTAATGATTTGTTTTCCGAGGCATGAATTTTCAAATGCTGTATTTGGTTCTAACATAAGCCATTTCTTACAAGATTTACGATGAAATATTTGTTATCTTATGTGAGTTGCTAAGAAAGCAGTGTAGCACAATGGTAATATTTGGCTGCATTCCCTCTCTACTGTATATGTGCCTACATTTTTAAATTATGGAAATGCATAATAAAATAATTTAGAATTTTTTCTATATCATAATTAAATCTTCTAACTATAGTATGAAAGCTGTATTTTTCAGAATTAAAATAATTGATATAATTTTAGTTTATTTACCACAGTGGAAAACTGATGTGTATTTTGTTTCTTTGTAAATATGACATTAATTTAAGTTCAAATTTATTTTCTGAATATTTTAATGTAACCTTTTCATGTTGATCTATAATATTGGGTCATTTAAATAACAGTATTAATTGACAGTAAGTGCTGTTTTTCTGTATTCATATTAAATATTGTATCAGTGTAGGTAAAATGTGTTAATTTTCTTCTGCATGTTTATTGCATTGAGTGGGTTACTTTCTAAAATTTTTCTCTCTTTACGATCTCTTTGTACTTGATGCAGGCCTTGTTAGTAACTTTTCTGCATAAAGTAATTGTTCTTTTCAGGGAAAATTCCGGAACTCTTCCTTCAAGGTACTTTGCCTGTGATTTTTTTATCCCTTGCTGTTTGTTAGTCAAACTGTCTTCATAATTACAAGATAACATTTATTTTTTAAAACAAAATACTATAAAATAAATCAGTCATATTGATAAATTTGAATACTTTTAAAGGCTTTCTGGTCTTTGAGTTCTCAGTATATCCTTTCCTGTACCCAGATAATTTTGATTTCCCCTGATAGGATGTATTTTGACTGTGTTTGACTTTTCTTGTATTTTTCTGTGTGGAACTTATTTTTTTTTTCAGACAGTTCTTAATATTAATTTTACTATTATTTGAATTAATTTATGAAAATATTTTTCCCCTAATATTTTTTATAAATAGTTTGATTTACTTTATGAAATGATTTTGATAGGCCTTGTGTATTTTTACTTGAAAAGTTTTATTCTATTTGCTAAATCATATTTTAACTAATATTTAAAAAATAGTATGCATATATTTTTTCACATGTATCTTATATATTCTTTTTAATAAAGTTTAATGCACATTCTTCGTTTTTATTGGAATGCAGTATAAATATAATTAAGACATTTGAGAAAAAATTTTATAACAAAAATCTATACATTTAATTAGCATCAGGTATCTCCATCAAAGAATTTATTAAAACACAAAAGTTTAATGTTCATATTTTGTTTAATTTCTTCATTTAATAAAGGGCCATAGAATATAATATTAAGAAAATTTACTCTGTAATTTATATAGCAACATTTGCTAATAATATTTATAAAAAAATTGAGACAAATGTTTAAAGTTGTTATTTTCTCCCAAATTTTCAACATGCTATTCTTAATAAATAGAATACTTCCTCTCTCTCAAGTTCAGCTATGCATTAGAAGGAGATTTTTTAAATTTAGTTTGAAATTTCTGTCTTTCTTGTTAAAGTAATAATTATATTTTTGAAAATCGTAAAACTATGTTATAGTTATGGGTAATAATAAATCATTTATGTTTTAATAACTGGGACTGTTAATCTTATTACTTTTATTTCATTTTTAAATAGGAAAAGCTGCTTTTATGCCATGAAAGCTTTTAAAATGTTAAACATCAGATGTGTTTCTTTTTGAAAAAATAAAAAAAATTACATTATGACTAACTGAAGCAGAAAAATTTTTCAAAATTATTTTCATTGCTGTTTCTTTTTTTCTTTAAATTGAAATAAACTTTCTTCTTTCCTAACTTTGCTCTCTTAACTGAAATATGTCTTAATAATTATTTTTCTTATTGGCAAGTGACACACTCAATGATAAAACTGCAGATGTAATTTATTTTCAATTTAAAAATTCACCAAAAAATTAAATTAAATAAATGTAGTTATGGACACAGTGACAACTTTATTTTGATGTTAATGGTACACAAGATAGGCTTGATGTAAGTATCTAATTTATAACTGATGTCATCGTGTATTAGAATGTAGATATTGTGTTTTATGTTTGTTTGCTTAGTGAGTTTTTTTATGATTTTTACTAAGTAGATGAAATAATAGTTTAGATTGAAAAAAATTATTTCACTTATTCAGATATAGAATTTGATGTTTTTTTTCCCGTTCAAAGTAGTGTTGTTTTGTTTTACATATATGTATTTATTCTATATGTGTGCCGTGAAATCTCAATCTATCAGTTTTCAAATGATATGCTTAAAAACATTTGTTTGGGATTCTAAAATGAATAATTTCCTGAATATGAAAAATATGAAATGTTAGTAAGGCAATGTGAGTAATGCAAAGTCCAAATAGACATGCTCGTTAAAGCAACATTTGGAATTTCTTAATTGTTTGCGATAAAAATTCGTAATGGGGCTGTATTTCAATTTATTTATTATGTGGAAGCATATGAGTTGAACAGAGGACAATATGATGAATGATTTTAGCAGAACTTATCTTGCCTGGTAAAAATAAAATGAAAATAAATAAAGCAAAGCATAAAATGTGTAAATGACGAATTCTTGCAAATGGTACTTTAACTCCTCGTCAGTGCAAAATGTTTCCTTATTTTCTTTTCATTAATTCTTTTAATTCCTGTATTGTTCATGGAACAGTCTGTTTAATCTTATGTAGTCTTCAGTGGAACCAAAGATTTTATAAAATTAATATTTTTAGGTCTTATTTTTTTTAACATGCATATCAAATCTTGAAAGGCTGAAAATTTTTTTGCACATTACTAATTACACTTTATGGAGTAGTTTTGCTGCCTTACTTTTGGAATTAATCAGATTTTTGAAAGGAATAAAAATATTCTTTTATTTTTATATGAAATAGGAATAGGAAGTTGAAGTAATTTTTAAGATGTTGAGTATCTTATATTAATTAACCAGTTTTTATGATTTTGGTCTTTACTATATCTCCTCTCTTCCGTATTCCTCATGAGAATGCAAATTATATTTTGAGTATTATCCCTCACCAGCTCTGACTAAAGGTGATATTCCGGCTTTAACATTCTCCCTAGCCGATAAGTTAAGTTACATGCTGATAAAATACATCTTGAGCCAGCTTATTCTATTGCATGTTACTACTTAGACTACATTATCAATGTTTTAATTTAATTGCTTGTTATTATTAAGTTAAGACATAAGTGGTCATTTCTTATGTGAGCACAAGTTATACCTTTATGTTCAGTTTGTGACTAAAATAAAAAGGTTATTTTAAACCTTCTTCAATACCGTGTGGGTAGTTAAGACATAGCGATAATTCGCTAGGTGTGTAGTAGGATCTGTAGGACTTTATTTCTAGCTTCCACTTAATATAGCAGCCTTGCAAAGACATTGAATAATTTTCATTATGTGCGATGCATTACTTCAATAAAAGTTATTAATAGCATCTCCAAAAAATTCATTGTATTCTGATCTGGGTGTGCTTGTAGTTGAACCTTTCTTGAAATGTTGCTCTTTTGCTAAATTTATCTTTTTTTTTTTAATGTATTAAGTGGCATAATAATCTTAAGAAACTCCTGAATAATACAGGGTGTTTATAAAGTCCCGGACCCATTTTGATGTTTAATAACCCATAAAATAATAAAGGTAGATTAAAATTAATAACATAAATGGTTAGATAGACTCAAAAAGTTTCATGACCCTTCTCAATGAACTTCCACGTGTGCCCCCTTCATCGCAAGGACAATATCAAGTCGATATTCAGTTTAATGCCAGGTACCGGCAAGCATGTCGGCATCCACAGAGGCTATTGTGGTTATAATTCTGGCTTTTAGGTCATCCATGTTTGACACTCTCCTTCTGTAAACGTTGTCCTTTACAAATCCCCAAAGGAACGAGTCCAACAGCGTTATATCAGGTGATCTGGGTGGCCAAGGAATTGGACCTCCTCATGCAATCCATCTTCCTATAAAATGGTCATTCAAAGAACTATGAATGATGGTACCCCAATGAGGTGGTGCACCATCTTGTTGCAAAAAGACATGTAGCTGAAGATCTTCTAGTTGTGGAAATACGAAGTTTTCCAACATGTTCAAGTATATGACTGATGAGACCATCTTTTCTGTAAAAAAAAAAAAGGCCCGATAACTTGGTCGTGCATTAGTCCACACCACACATTAACCTTTGGGGAATCCCTTTGTACCTTACGGTATTCATGGGGGCTTTCAGATCCCCATATGCGTACATTTTGGCGATTAACAATGCCAGAAAGATGAAAGGATGCTTCGTCGGAGAACATTACAGAAAAGTAGAGATATTTAGACTGGAAAATGAAATTATCTGAAATTAACCACATGCCCAGATGATATTTACAAAAGTAAAGATATTCAAACCTGAAAAGGGAAATATATAAGTTATTCCATCAATGAATGCCATAAATTTGTTTATATCTTCATTATTTTATGAGTTATTAAACATCAAAATGGGTCTGGGACTTTATAAATACCCTGTATATTGATACAGGCATAGATTAGTGCAAGTCTATTGTAGTAATGTGAATTTTTAATAAAATGAATCATAAATGTTTTGTTTCCCTGGGTGCATATAAAAGTATGTTTGCATGATGCGTATTGAGATTTATTAAACAATGAAATTCTGTTAAATTTTCTGCATTCACTGCACTTAAGATGGTCCTGCTGCTTGATACAAGAGGCCTAGTTTTTGACCTATGTAGGTGTTTGAAACATATTTAAAATTAATCATTTATAGTATTTGATTTAAAATGATCAGGAATGATTTATAATATTTGATTTAAAATGATTGGCATTCTGGAATGTCTAGAATCATGTATTCTAGAGTAATCAAATGTTTTGTATAATACTAACTAAATATTTTGCTAATACTTTACATAACTTTAAGTAAGCTTTACTTTGAAGCAGCATATTACTGAGATAATTTATCAAATTTATCATTATTTTTTCACTTTCTTATTCTAATTTGAATTGATTTTAAAATCAGAATTTATACATTTATTGCAAAAAGCTTCTGGAAATTTTGTGCCTTTTATTGTGAAAAGCACAAAAGCTTGACATGGCAAAATTATTAATTAATTTTAACTAGCATACTTTTGCATAAAAATATACAAACTATTCGAAATTTTAGTATTTTTTCATGGAACACAGTGTGAGGTTATATTACGTGATGTTCAATTAAGTTATAAGTAAACCTTTAAAAAAAAAAAAAAAACACATGACATTTTTCTTCTGAAAAGCTATTATTTGGGACATAGTTTTGAAAAGCATCAAAAGTGTTTTTGTAATGCATTTATTAAGTAAAAAAAATTAATATTCTAGTAAAAATTGTTTACTTAAGAAAAATGTTTAGCTTAATAGAGTGTTTTTAAGGTATTTAATGTTAATTAAAAACAATTTTTTGGGCAGCAAAAATGCTTTAAAAAGAAGCTTAGAGTTTATGTAATATGTGGTTATTATAACTGTTATAAATTCGTGAAGTGATAGATTGAGATTCTAGTTGAAATGCCTTCCGATTATGAATTTATAAAACTGCATGAATATTTCATTCAAATGTCAAGTTTATTTTAAAATTTTAATACCAATAAATTATAGAAAACATTATTTAATTTTCTTGTAATCAAAACATCACCGCAAAGCAAAATCTTTACCTGCTGTTCCTCACATGTTAAATGAAAGTACATTTTAAATCAAAAGCAGTGCAGGTGAATATCAATAACGTTGTTGTTTAAAAGTAATAATCAAATTGTTAAAAAATAATTATCAAGTTGGTTTACAAAAGAGCAAGTCATAGGGATCCCAAGTTGTAGCAGCTTTTATAATTTCATAACTGTCATTACTACATTGTTGAAACACTACTCTTAATTATTTAGAATGCAGTACGACACAACCTAAGTCTTCACAAATGTTTTATGCGGGTTGAGAATGTTAAAGGGGCTGTGTGGACAGTGGACGAACTTGAATTCTACAAACGCCGTCCTCAGCGGCTTCAGGAACGCATGTCAGGGTATGTTTTAGATGTTGTACGTCATTCATTGAACATTGTACTTACTCACTTTTTTTCTTTTCTCTCTCTTTTCCTCTCCTATTCCTATCCTAAACCCTTCTGAAAATCCTGCTATCCCATGTGGTGATGCAAATATAATATCCCATCTGTTTTCTGACCTGCTTACTTTTGTTTAAATATTTGTTTTTTCTGCATTTACTTCTATTGAATGTCTGTGTATGCTTAATGTGGTGCATCACCTGAATATGCTTTTTATTTTTATTTTTAATGGAATGTATGTTTAAATATATCTGCTTTTGTTGCTGTTTTTCTCAATGTTTGCACTTTCCTCTTTGTATTTTCATTTCCTTTTGTTTCCCATTCCAACCCTTGTCCAATCCCTTTTCTGCACAGAATGCAATACGCACCAATCTGTCTCTCCATAAATGCTTTGTTCGCTATGAGGACGACTTTGGGTCATGGTGGCGAGTGGATGACCAGGAGTTTGTGAGGCGGCGCCACCTGAGTCGCGGGCGACCCCGAAAATACCCCGATTCTGACATTCCCTCCTCACAGTAAGCCTGCTGTTCGTTTTATTACTTTCCTACTTAATTTCTTTTGACATGATGTATTTTGCTAACCATGTCCTCGGTGCCTCTGCATGGCTGAAATGTGTTTGCATGTTTGCCTGTAATGCTACTACGTCATCCATAGCAAAATGCTGTATCCTCTTCTTTGCCCTTTCTCTCTTAACAGTAGTTATTCTTCCCCTTTTAGCCTCTGGTGCACATGAAATAAAAGAATGTAAACAGTATTTGTTATGCATTAACTAAAATTTATTCTTTACAGCAGTGTTTTAGTTGGATTAGCAATTTTATCTATTATAATTAGACTATTTGCTTGTAGTTACAGAGCTTTAAGATAGTATTTAATGTCTTATTTTAATTCTTGTGCTGCACCTGATATATGTAAGCTGTAAAAAGCTAAAAAAATTATAATGCAATTTAATAAGTTGCTTGGAAGGGTTCTGTTTTGGCTGTTGTGTTGTTTGTGATAATACAATATCAAAAATAAAATTTAATTAAATAATCGAAATCTTTGCTAAAACAGTCAGGTATTTTATTAATGAGTGAAATCCTTTGGTTATCCTTTCAGCATTAATTGATAAATCACGAATGTTTTAGCAAGAACTTTGATTGTGTATGAAACCACACTCAATTTATTATTATAAGTCTTAAATTCTTACAGAAATCTTTTTTCTTTAAAAAAAGGGGGGATTTTTGAAAACATCAAAAATTATTTGATAAGAGGAAGTAAAACAAAATAAATTAAATTTGTAAAAATATTTTTTAAACTGATTTAATGCCATATTTTAATGTTTCTATCCTCCAAAGTGGCTGATTCATAAATATGAAATAAACAAATTGATAAGGGGTTTTTAATTTTCCCCTAATTCTTCATGTTAAAAAAAAGGATGCATAATCATCTATTCTACACATATCAGATGTAGCATACTAAATAAAAGTCTGAATTCTGTCCTGTATGGCAAAATTTAATTACTATAGCCCCTCCTGCCTCCCAAAAAAATCAAATTACTTTACAAATCCAACTGAAACACTTGAAAAGTATAGTACTCATCCTTGTATTCTTTTTATTCTTCCTTGAAAGTCTATATAATGTATAAATTATATATTTCAATAAATATTATCTGTAAGTAGTTGTGAGATTTATTTTTATTAAATGAATTTATAATTTATTAGCAATATTTTATTCAGCTGGTAGGCACAGTAGTTAGTAAAGTCGTTATAGTACTTGTATGCATTACTCAGCAGTTTTTCTTTTTATTTGAGACTAGGCCAGTCTTCCATAGGCTTTTCCCTATATCATGATGCTTACAGTAAGAACTTTTACATGCTGATATTAGATAATATTATTTTTTCCTCCATAGGATTTGTAAATAGATTAGTTGTAGCATTAGATGCTGTAGTATGAAACAATTGAGCTTCACGTAGTACATCATATAGTTGCATTTGTAGAAATATTAGTTGTGCCATTATATAAATTTATATTCCGTTATGTACATATTTTAATTGAGAATTATGATATAGTATATCATATATATTTATTTAACTTATAGAGTTTGTTTTATAACTATGTTAATATAGATGTTTGTAAATTAATTTGACTACAGTAGAACCCCACTTATTCTTGAATAACAAATGATAAATATTTTCAGCTATTAATGTAGAATAAAATATTTGTGTATATTTGAATAAAACATTGTTAAGTAAACATACTCATACATTCATACTATAGTTTATTGATAAATACATATTACAATACATTATATCACTCAGGTATATACTTACATATCTGTATTATTTGAATAAGGAATGTTTTTTTTTCCAGTTTTTCAATTTTGTTTCTGAATTTTGATTACAGTATAACATCATAAAGTCTTGATCCATGAAATTAGATTAGTTTTCATTAAAAAAAAATAAGAAATAGAAACATAAGTATTTGAAATCTTCTTCGTAAAGCAGATCACTGTTCTGTATGCAATGCATTGAGACTATTTGTCTTTGCTTTAATATGTGCTTAAGAATTTTTTAAAAATACTACTGATGACAAGTTTATTTATTTATTTATTTATTTATTTATTTATTTATTCATATTACTTTTTTAAATGATTCAGTGAGACCAATTTAATTAAGTGGGGTTTTACTGCAATATTGCATAGAAAGTATATATTATTTTGCTTGGTTATTAGTTTATAATTTCAAAAATTCAGTGTATGAAAACTGTAATTGTGATTTCTCCATTTTAGTAAGAGATTTAAGTATTCATTAAAAAGGTTAAGTAACTGCATACTAGAAAATATATTATTAATAATTTTTTATTGTTTTTTCTTTGTTCTCCCCTTAGCAATTCATAAAAATCAGACTATGTATAATAAAAATTTATTTACATTGTTCAAACTGCACTTGCCTGACATTTAATTTATATTATTAGCACTTTTTAAAATTGCATAGCTATATTTCTGTATTATTTATAATAGATATATGTAAAACTTCAATATACTTCGCAAAATTAGCTTCAGTAATTTATGTTTTAGTTTTCTTGGAACCAAAGTGTAGTTTTAAACGTATCAGTAGTTTGTCCTGCTTTGAAATGAAATTTATTGGATATAATTGGAGATAAACTCACATTTTAACAATTTAAAAAATTATTTACAATTTTCTGATATTTCAGCAGTTTGCAATTTAACAAATTATGCTTTTATCAATAACAGTATTTTTCAGAATAGTATTATTAAACAGAAGGCTATAACAAAAAAACTAATTTCTGCAAGTGCAAGCATAATAGTAATGCTATAGCATCTAATATAGCAGTATCTTGAATATGCAGCTAATTTAATATGTCAGTACTCTTTTGATTTATGTATTGAGTATCTGTAAAAGTTCTACCCGTTTTCAAGCAGCAAAGAAAGGAGGTAAAAACCCCTCCCTACTTCTCTCCCCCCAAAAAAATAAGAAATGGAAATTATGTAATTATGTAAAATAAACTTTTATATAATAGCCATCATCTTATATGACTTTTTGCCATCTGTACGATTGAAAATTTATTCCATTTTAATAAAGCTCTTCCTTCTGTCTTAAAATTAAAAAAAAAAAAGTCTTGTAATGCCATTTTCACACATTCTACATCATGGAAAGTTTGGAGAGCAAAAATATTCTGTAATGATTTACAAAGATAGTAATTGATGGATGCAGTGTTAGAGAAATATACAGGAGGAAAAAGCACATCCTTTCCAAAATTCAGCAATTTTTATTAACTGATTAAAGCAGCATGAAACATGAACTTACAGGAAAAAAATTAACATCAATGTAGTTGACAAGCATTGGCCATATAGAAGTCATTTTTCTCTAATTATGTGTAATAGAAGTCAGTATTTATTGTTTGATTCAGTGCTAACTCTTTCTAGTAGATTATTCCTTTGAAATTTACATATACATACCAGAGCCATTCCTAGCAGGGTGCAGCGCATAAAAGTATGTTAGCGGCTAAAATTAGGGGCAGCCGGGCTCTGGCGATACCATACCTAAATATTTTTAATTCGCTAAATTCATTGTAGGTACTTGTCTTATGTAAATACTTACATACAATTTGTCATATGTAAGTACTTAGTGGAGTATGAAATAAAAATTTTATTAACCATTGAGCTTTTTTTTTTTTTTAATTTGGGGCAGCAATCTTAGGAAAGTATGTGGGCAGCCAGTTGCCTAGGAATGGCCCTTATACATACACTTTTCAAAACAGTTTAAGGAGATACTCTTTGTTTCTGAAATTAACACCACATTCTTTGTGACTGACACACAATTCTTTGATGCTTGATGTCACAGTGTAGCACACATTTCTTATTGCAGTGCACTCTGAAAACTGTTTAATTCTGTACCATGAAAGAAAAGGCATACAGGTTTGCCTCTTTTCTCTTCTTTGTTCATATAAAGCTAGAGTGCAAGTTCATGATGAACCCAACTGCCTGCATCCATCTTTCCACTATTGTTCTGTGTATCAACAACATTTCTGCTAGTTCTTGGGCTATTAGAAATGAGATATTTGTTACAGCTTAATCTGGCACTTCTTCAGAAATCACTGATATTTTTGCAGAAGTTTTACATATCAGATGTTTGCATCTTCTATCTTAATTCCAGAATTCCCAAACCAACAGTGAGCTTTGCTCCCATCAGCTGCAGGCTTGTTAGCCTGATAAATGTTGCAGCAATACCTATATTAAACTGGGACAATTAACAGTATCTGATGCACGCTTTATCACTTGCCTTTTTTAATCCTTAAAAGCATAAGTTACTCTGACACATTGTGTGTTTTTATGTGTTGAAATGCTTCATGATTTATTGGTAAAAAAAATTCTAGTCATTGCAATGTTATATGTGAAGTAAATCATATCTCAATTTGCACCTACAGAATGGGTAGAACTTTTGCACGCATCTAATAAATTAATTATTATAATGAAAGTTTGCATAATATAATAGAACATAGTGACATATCCTATGCTACCTTTTTGATTTCATTGGGATAGTTACACCATATATGATAAGATTAACAATTTTCAAGTGGTGTTATTTCCCAGCAGTTCAATTTCGTGGTTTCGATCTCCTTATAGAATAGCCTCAGACTTCTTTTATGGGAATCTGTCATATCCAAACTATCCATTATCCAGCTTCACTGTATCCAGGAGTTGTGTTTGACACATTATGAGTGAAATTTGCCAAAGTATCACTGCATTGCAATGTGTAATGCAAAATTTTCATGCTTAGCTATGCTATCACATTAATTATAATGCAAACCCTTTTCTAATAGAATTTTTAACTCATGAGTATCTCCCAATAAATTTCAAAAAACCCTCTTCATATTTCTAGCAGAATTCATGAATATTTTTGCTGTTTTCTCATAGTCTTTTTCATGAAGGCTGTCAGATGGCATGCTCCATTCTATAGATTTATCTGTAAATTAATTTATTCATAATGATTTGTTGTATTTAAATTCTAGATATTGCAGTTTTTTTTCTTTAATTAAGTTCTAATAATGTGTAAATCAGACATTGATCTATTAATAAATAATTAATAATATGGTTTATAATGTATGAAATAAATTTAAATAGTTCTTGTACTATTGACTGTTTACTTGCTAATTGAGAGTGTTTTAAGAAAATTGTAACTTGGCAATTTTTTTTAGATTTTACGTATTAATTTAAATTTCTGGATGTTGAAAGTATAGAAATTAAAGGTATTTAAATTAAAAATTTGATATGAATGCTTGAAAATTATTTCGTAATAGTACAGAGAGTAGTTTCCTGAATGTGTGGTACAAATAAATTGAATATTGAAGGATTTTGTCTTAATTAAATATACATATTTCCTAATGAGAGCATGACAAATCAAGTACAGAATGTCCCTCCTTACAATAGCTAAATAACTTGTCATTATTATGTACCACAAATTTTCTGATCAGTAATTTATGATTTATACTTTGTATTAATTGTAAATTCCTAAATTAGAAATAAGATGCTCTTAAATTACTTAAACATATTTTAAGGATTACTAGTTCTTAAAATTCCTCCTAATTTGTAATGCACAATTTTAGCAGTCTCCAATTGCCAGCACAGGGTCTTGTCCCTCAAGGTATACCTCTATTGCATGGTCAAGGGCGAATGGGTAGTCCGCCTTTAAGGCAAAGTCCTGGATTGTATGGTGATTCTTTAAATGCTTCTTTGCAGGTTTGTACTATAATATTTGTAATTATATCTATTGTTGTGTTAAATGCATTAAATTTTTAATTTGGATTGATATTGAAGGAAGTATTGTATTTATGTCATATGAGAGTCATCATGATCATCGTCATTTCTCGAGTAGCTGAAATTAAAACATTTATTTATTGCAATAACTGTTGCTTAGGCTCGCAAGAAAAGAAAAATAAAACTCCTTTAATGATATCTAAGTAGAGTGAACTAGAGTATTCAGTAGTGACGGACAATAGTGTTTGGCAATTAATATCATTTTTACCTTAGATCAAACATCATAGGTGGGTATGATGTCATTTTAGCAACTGAAATGCATTTTATTTTTTGTGATACCGGTGCATAAACATATCACCAAGTCTGATGGTTTAGAATGCCATTAAGTTCTAGTACACCTTAATCAAAAATCATAAGACAGAGAATCTGACACAGTCTGTTGATTTTGTTGCATGCGTACAGGTTCGTATTAGATTGAATGCACACAAGTCCGATGATAGGTTAATAAAATTTATTTTATCAACAGAAACACATCAAAGTTCTGAAATTTTCTACAGAAATTCTCGCACAGGTGTTCATAGTATCATAGGGTACAAATAAGTAGTTACACTTCAAACTACTGAGAACATTAAACAGAACCTAATGCAAAGTGCATATAAAGAGAAAGCTAACTCAGATATATCTCAGTTCACTCTGAGCTAGCATCTCATAACAATAACTAAGCAACTGAGAGCATATGCTTTCTCTCCAGCCTTATATAGTTTTCAACCGGCTGCTGGGATATTTCTAGTACTTTCTGCTTTTTGAAATTATTGGAAAGCAATTTATTATGAGGGTCGAATTATGGTTGGGGCTAATATAATGATCAATTATAATATCTATTCTATACCTTAATATAGTTACCAGTGATACAGAGACCAGATCAAAATGTTGCCAAGTTTGACAACTTTTGGTGATTTCTTGCCAAATTCAACTACTTATTTACTCAATATTAAATGGACTTGCCCTTGTATTCCTATTTTTCCGGCATAGCTTCTCTCTGTAGGTTTTTCACGTTACATTACACAGAAAAAAATGCAACAATTTCACATGTAGCTGCATTAAAATCCTCTATCTGTATGCAAAATTCATAACAGTACTACTCAGAAGTTTCATTATTATGAACAATGTATAATTTTTGAAGACTAAAATTGTTACTGAACTAGTTTGCTCCTTAATTTGAATTTTTTTAGAAGCTTCTGAAATTGCCCTCCAGTGCAGCCTCGTGGATGATGTAATTTTTTCGTATTCGAGGCATAAAAAAACTTTTATTAATCTTCATCACCAAGCAGGCATTTGGATCTGGAGTACCCCTGATAATGGTATCTAAGAGTCTCATACCTGTGATCAGTCTGATTAATCCTCCTGATCTGAACATAGTCTAGATCAGGTTCATGCATTCATCATGGCTGAAAGGAAAAGAATTATCCTTTCAAAAGCTTTGAGCACCTTAGGGAACATTCAGACAGTAGTTTAGTTATCTAATCTTCAGACAGTAGTTGCCATAATCATAAGGCATAAAAGCCATTGGCTTTGTTCACACTTGTGGAACAGAGTCTAAGCATAGCCAACATAAAATATAAATCTGCATGTACATAAATATGCAGCTGACACTGGGAAATTATTGACAGGATATCAGTTCATGTTTGTTATGTTGTGATCTGTCAATCCTTATACCAGTTTTTACAACATAGTGAGGTCTGGTTGCCTAGTAACAGAAGTTTGTCTTATACCAGTTGTGACTGCAATGTTCTCATCTGAACAGTCCCTTAAGTGGCAGTACTAGTTTGCATAGCCATGTTCCAGTCTGGGTGACAGATTCAAGGATCTCCTTTCCTTCCTTCATGCCACAACCTCTCAGCAACACTTTCAGAATGACAATAGGTTATAAAGATACTGTAAACAGTTATAAACATCCATGCTTTATTCACCATGCCTAGACCAAGCCTGCCACATCTTAGAAGACATGACATGAAAGTGTAACTAATTCCACAGAGGCAGTACATACATTTATTTACAAATGTCCATACCTTCTCCAAGTTTCAAACTCAAAGTCGGCCCTATGGTAAACTGCTCCATTACTACCATGCTAAAGAGGGCATCTGGATCTCATAGCTATTTTCCCTTTTGGCCAAACACCTCAAGAAACCTTTCAAATCAATGGATATTAAATGGTTTTGTTCTGTCAAGACATTACAATTGCAACCTTTTTTTGCACTAATCTGTGATGCTCTGTTTAACTTCTGCTTCTTACCACATCTATGGCCATTTTCATATTGAAATAATGTCTCATTTAAGAAGTTAATTTTGTGCTAAATTTCTGATTAAAGTATTTCTTATGTATATTACTTTTATGTATTATAAAACTGGAAATATGACATGTAGTTTTAACTAATTTCATCAAAATCTTTGTTATGGTTCTTTTTAATGATTTTTTCTTAATTTATGGAAGGTTAACCACATATTATATACACAGCACTAAAGAATATGTTCTTATTGTCGTGAATTCATATTTCATCGTGCAATGAACTGTGAAATATTGCACATATAGCTCATGTTAATTTACATAACTGGTTGATCATGACCTTCCCTGTTATGGTATGAATTAGTGTTTCATGTGTAAAAAGAACGGCAATTCAGTGATCTATGGTACTTGAATAATTATGGCATAGTACTTGAATGTTATATCAGTATAATGGAGCTTTATCTCTTTCTCCTTTTCATGGAGCACTTTCTAGGGAAGATTGACAGGCATTTAAGTTTTCAAAGAGGGAGGGGGGACAGGGAAATCCCATGTAAGTAGTTGAAACCAGGACAAAATACCAGTATTCTTTAGTTATGTTCATTTGTGGAACAAGTTATGATAAAATAATGTTTACTTCCTATAAACATATTTGATGAATAAATTATAGGTATATATAAAATAAATATTTGATAATATTTTCATCGTATGATCAGATAACTGTTTCTGAGTGAAAAAAGTTTATTTAAGTGCATATTTAAAATTTCAAATAGCTTTGTTTGTATCATTACAAGATCTCCTTGTTCTTTTACTCAAGTTTGTTATATGTTTTTATGTGCAATAAAAACATTCTGTATATACTTAAAACTGGACTACTTAAATATTCCTAACCAGCCATAAAATTATTTAGTTGTGAAAGTGATGTATGTTGTTAAATGTGCGATTTTTATTTAATTACTCTGTGTCCATCACTTACAGTACATCAATTTCATTGGTAAAATGTATTATAGTACACTCTTAGACAAAAAAAAAAAAAAAAAAAAAAAAAAAAAAACAGACGCACCAAGAAGGAGTTATCCAAATGGGGCAAAAATCGGTAGAAGTAATGTGCATGTACAGAAAAACAAATTAGTACAGTTTGAGACAAATTAGGTGATTTATTGAAGTGATAGAGATTCACAAAGTAAAAAAGTCAGAAATGCGTTTGTCCTCCTCTGGCCCTTATGCAAGCAGTTATTCGGCTTGGCATTGATTGATATAAGTTGCGGATGTTCCCTGAGGGATATCGGGCCAAATTTTGTCCAACTGATGCATTAGATCATCAACAACTCGAGCTGGTTGGAGGGCCCTGCCCATAATGCTCCAAATGTGCACAATCGGAAAGAGATCCGGCGACCTTGCTGGCCGAGGTAATGTTCGGCAAGCAGTAGAAACATATGCAGTGTGCGGGCGGGCATTATCTTGCTGAAATGTAAGCCCAGGGTGGCATGACATGAAGGGCAAGACAACGGGCCTTAGAACTTCGTCGACGTACTGCTGTGTTGTAAGGTTGCGACAGATGACAACCAAAGGGGTCGTACTATGAAATGAAATGGCACCCCAGATCATCACTCCTGGTTGTCGGCCTGTCTGCCAGAAGACAATCAAGTTGGTATCACACCGCTGTGCGGGGCGTCTCCAGACTCGCCTTCGCTGGCCATTGGGGCTCAGTTCAAAGTGGGACTCATCACTGAAGATTATTCTACTCCGGTCAGTGACATTCCAGTGCAAATGAGCCCTACTCCACTGCAAACAGGCTTGACGTTGTACAGAGGTCAATGGTAGTCGGTGCAAGGGGCACCGTGGCCTCAGCCTCCTTTCAGTGAGCCGTCTATGAATGGTCCTTGCGGTCACTGAAGCACTAGTTGCACATACAATTGATGATAATGATGCATCTGTGGCTTGCATGACCTCTCTCAAATTTTGACATTTGCACATATCGTTTGCGCACCTGTATGCGAGGCATAGTTACTGTCTACCAGAGTACATGAAATGAAATTCATGAAGAATTTATGACCTGGAATCGTAATTTCTCCTCTTAAATTCCTGCCAGTTGCGCAGATCAAATGCGCTGTAGCGTTCATTCATTGGCTGCCAAAACGTAAAATTTTGCATTTTCCGTCGAAATCTGTATCAATTTGTGTCCAATTTGCTTTATATCTTCTTTCGGTGTGTCTTTTTTTTTATTTTATTTTATTTGTCTAAGAATGTATAAAAAAATGGTGTGAAATAAACAAAAATCATGTCCTTTTTTTTTCTTTTTGTATTTGGGCATCATGACTAAACACTATGGCAAAAGTTTCCAATGATAGAATAAATTAGAGATGGCCAGTTTCTGTATTAATTTAATTAGTAAATTTAAGATTGGCCATATGATAGTGCCACATGAGCCACATAGTATGCCTTACTACATCCAAAAATAATAAATGAAGTTGTTTTTGTAGATAAAACTATAATGATGTGAAATTACTTTCTAAAGCAGTTTTGAAAATGGCATAATACTGAGATTACAGGGAAGATTACAAGTATAAGAAATTCAAAATGCCACTTTCATAAAGTTGATAGGGAAATACAGAAAGTCAACATACTTTCTGATTTATTTATTATTTAGCAATTTTCGTAGTATGACTTACAAAACACATATGAAAAGAAAAAAAAAAATTCAAATCATTTGTTGCAAATTTCACTCATCAAATTCACCATGAGTGCTAAGAATAACCTGAATCATACTATTTAATCTCCCAGACATTGTGAAACGTATATGCGAGACATTACCAATAAAGGCAGTCTATGTCTTGGGCACAGAGGATTTTCAGGGGCCTCGCAACATTCACTTCCCTTGTTTTTATGAAAGGAAAATCATGATTATAAGAATGTATAAGCTCTTTTTTGGGCTGTAGTACGGGGTGATGTGGGCCATGATGGTGTTGAGGTTTCATGGTGAGGCAAGACACAAGTATAAAATTTATAAACCTTATTTTGCATATCAAAAATGACATTCTGATGAGAGAACAGAACTGCCGCTTCATGCACACTTCTCTCTCCTCACCATCTGCTCTCCCCCAGGCGGGCATGCGCAGAATTCACAAAACTTCGTACAGTGTTTCCATGGCAACACCACAGAGTATCTATCCCCCCAGTTAGGGAGACTAGATGATACACAAAAAAATACAAAATTTAAATTATACATCGATAAATGTGAAGGTAAAAGGTACAATATAAGACACATAATAAATTAAACTGCGTAATGAAATATTGAATAAACAACAATATATATAAGTTATATATAGTAGGTAGTAGACAGATGTTGAGGGAATTTGACATTCCGTCTGGATTTTGGGATAGTTTTAGGAACATTTGGCATGGTATGTTTCAATGTATGTTTGTCTTATTGGAAGGTTTAGTGTTAGGGACAAAGGTTTTATCAAAAAAATTTTTTTATCAAATGAAAAATGCAGGTTTGAGTCGATCAATTGAAACAGTTTGATTTTTACTGTGCACGGAGATGATAAAGGTTTTGTCATATCGCTCAATGAGTGGATGAGGACCTGAGTATGGTTGTTGAAGAAGAGGCTTGATGAGTCAATTCTCAAATAAATATGAGAACACGATTTTAAAGATGGATGAATGTGGATAGGATCTGAACAGTGTTTTGATCTTGTGATGTGAACCAGAGACTGTATTATAGATTATAAACGGTTTACATATGTAGGTGTTGGGGATGGCGGAGAAGGCTTATCTGAGCACAAGATATCCGAAGGCAGTCTTAAGATAGTACCGTAAACTAACTCAAAACAAGTTGCTTGGATAATACCCAAGAATATAAGAGGTAATGATTCTGTCCAGCGAGGATTCTCTTGCAATTTTATGCTGTTTTTCAGTTGGCGATGGAAACGTTCAATGATTCCATTTGATTGAGTTCTATAGGCAGTGGTATGAATACTATGAGTGCCCAAACAATTCCTGCACCAACAGGTTCATGAACTCCCTGAAAAGATGTGATTCAAAGTTCCAATCCTGTTCAGTAGTGACAGTGGAAGGACATCCAAAACGAGCTATCCATGTGCTAATCAGAGCTCTACAAGTTGTTTCAGCCGACATATCAGATGTGGAATTACTTCCGGCCAACACGTGAAGTGATCGATTATGGTCAAGCAATACTGATAACCTTCAGAAATTGGTAATGGGCCAATATAGTCTATGTGAATATGAGAAAATTTGGCATCAGGAAGTAAAACTGTCGAAATGGGTGATTTCGTATGCTTGTGTATCTTTGAACGTTGACAGTTCTCACAAGCCTTCATGGAGTTTTTGATAAAAGCGTGCATGTTAGGCCAAACGTAACATCTGCGTATCAATTTTGAAATGGCAGATATACCTGGATGCGAAAGGTTGTGAATTCTTTGGAAGATGATGGGTCTAAATGAAAAGTGAATGAAAGAACGAGAGACATTAGTTGTGATATCACAATAGAGATAAATGTCTTCAAGCGGAAAATACTGTTTGGAGAGCTTCAAAGAAGAAGATTTAGAAGTTAGTAATTGTTGTAGTTCATTGTCTGTGAGTTGTGCTGAGGCTAATTGTTTGAAATCCAGAATAGGTGAGCAAGAAACAGAATCTACTTCTATTCGGGAGAATGTGTCAGCAATAACATTTTCCCTATCTTTAACATATTGTATATCAGTGGAAAATTGGGAGACATAGTCTAGGTGTCTCAGTTGTCGAGGAGAGCACTTTTCTGCTTTTTGTCTGAAAGCGAATGTTAGTGGTTTTTGGTCGGTAAAGATGATGAAGTTGTGACCATCTAACATGTGCCGAAACTTCCTGATAGACTCATATATTGCCAGAAGTTCACAGTCATATGTAGACCATTTCCGTTGACTGTTATTTAATTTTAAAGGAAGGAGTGCTATTGGCTCCCATTTACCATTTTGGAGTTCCATAAAAGAGCTGCAAAAGCAACATCAGATGCATCGGCACCAGGAATTTGATGTCTTAAGAGGGTAGCTTTTGTAAGAGCTTCTTTAGCTGCTAAAAACGCCTTTTCAACTTCTTCAGAGCACGGAAGAGAATTTTCAGTCTTGTTAGTTGGACGGAGTGATTTCTTTTTGTTAGAATGACCTTCGAGAAACTTAATTAAAGGTGACAAAATGTGCGCTGCATGTGGCACAAATCTGCAATAAAAATTGAATAGGCAAAGAAATCTGCGAAGCTGTGTTAAGCTTGTTGGTCTAGGAAGTTTGGAAATGGCATCGACTCGATCCGGAATGGGAGAAATACCTTCCTTAGATACTTTATATCCTAAGAAATCTAAGGTATAAACTCCAAATGTACACTTTGAGGGCTTGATCGCTAAACCATAATGATCTAATCTTTGAAAGAGAGCTCGTAGATTGTCAATATGCTCTTTGTGGCTTTTGAGGCAATCAAAATATCATCAATAAATGCATATACACTGGTTAAACCTCTCATCACCTCATCAATAAACCTTTGAAAAGAGCTTGATGCATTGCACAAACCAAATTGCATCTGAGTACTCTCGAAAAGTCCGAATGATGTGCAGATAGCAGTTTTATGGACATCCTTGGGAGCAGTCGGAATTTGAAGAAATGCTTTGACTAAATCTACATGGGAGAATATGTTTCACCCATGGAGTTCACTTGTGAAATCAATAATACTAGGGATTGGATGTTTATCCTTTTTAGTCTGAGCATTAAGGGCTCTAAAATTACTGACATGACGTCAATCGTTCATATCTTTTTAGGGACCATATGCAGTGGCAAAGCGTAATTGCTGTTGGATGGGTAAATGTGGCTTAAATCTAACATATGTTGAAATTCCAGTTTTGCAATTTTCAAATGATCGGGTGCAAGCCGACGTGGTTTGGCAAAAACGGGAGGGCCAGAAGTTTCAATATAGTGCTGGACTGAATGTTTGACAATTTGGTTTCCATAAGGAGCTTGAACAATACGAGGAAATTCATTTAACAACCTAGCATACTGATTATTACAAATTACAGATTTCACTGAATATATACTAGCAACATGTAAAATACCATAAGAATTTAATTTGGTGTAAGTATCGTTTAAGCAGCGATTTCTAAGATCTGGTTATAGGTTAAAATGATGTGAGAAATCTGTACCAATTATAGCAGTTTAAACATTGCATACATAAAAAGGATAAACAAACTGTTTTCTTAAACTAAATCTAAAGATAATAACTTTTGTTTATATACATTTATCTTAGTACCATTTTCAGGAAAAGTTTGAATAGAAGTAGTCATTTTATCAGATCTTGAGGCTGGAATTAAGGAACAATCACTACCTGTATCAATTAAAAAGTTAATATTGGTTTTGCGATCACGAACAAATAGGCGACGAGAACTAGAAGGCGAGGCGTATGTCGTCGCTACTCCTTGCCCTGGAAATTTCCCTGAAAATTGCAGGGTGGAGTACACGTTTTTGCTCTAGGAGCAAATTTTGGGTGGTACTAACATAAATAATTTTTTCAGAGGATTTCTCACGGTTTGTTGCATGACAAAAATTACGATTATGAGAATGACTTCTTGAACATCGTAGAAATGTAACTTCCTTGTGAAGCGATTTTATCTCTGTAAGCAGTTCAGAGCTCGGTGTAACACTAGATGATGCACAAGAATCAGAAACTACGCTTACCTGAGCAGATGACACTTCCATTATTTTATCCACTATTTCAGCAGCGTTTTGTGTATTTAGAGTGGTGATTGATGCTAAAATAGATTGCACATTTGTAGGTAGTTGCTACAGAAATAATTCCAAAACAAAAGTATCCGTCACGTTATTATTTTCTGCACGCCGCTGCATAGCGCATAAGAGTTCAGATGGCTTTCGATCCCCTAGTTGCTCACTGCTAAGTAAGCGATGTATTTCCTGCGATTTACTTTCACCACAGCGAGAAATGACTTCATTCTTCAGTTTCCCGTATGGATCCGTTTTGTCAGGAGAAATGATGATATCCCTTATGGTCATAGCGATGTTGGGAGGTAAATGCGCCACACAGTGGTTATACTTGGTTTGGGATTCTGTTATAGTCTTTGGAACTGCTAATTCAAAAGTAGATTCCACCATCGTGAACCCCAGAGACGGATCAGAATTAATGAAAGGAGGTATTTTTATTGCTGATATTTCATCCATTGTTTATGATGTTTTGTTTATTTTCGTTTTCGCATTTTGCCCAAATTCCAAGAACGATCAAAAGATGTGTGTTGTCCAACGTCGGTCACCAACGTAGAAGTTTTATGGTGAGGCAAGACACAAGTGTAAAATTTATAAACTTTATTTTACATATCAATAATGACATTCCAATGAGAGAACAGAACTACCGCTTCATGCACACCTCTCTCTCCTCACCATCTGCTCTCCCTCAGGCGGGCATGAGCAGAATTCACAAAACATCGTATGTTGTTTCCATAGCAACACCACAATGGTAACCAGGTTCTTATAGTGCAATCAACCTTAGCACATACATCTTATTTCTGGATCTTTAAGTACTTCAGTAATACTGGGAAAAACATGATATAAAAGTGAAATCTCATTTTGTTTCTGTTTGTGCATTTTTGTTTACTAAGAACAGCTACTGGTAAACAATTGCTCATACCGGAGCTGAAATTGATAGCTTGCTTGGAAACGTATTTGCATGTGTCTTTTGGCATTCTTGTTTCTTATTGTCATACATATATTATTGGACGTCACTCTGTAAACACAAAAAATATTGTATATGAGAATAATCTCTGCCACCTACATATTGAATCTGTTGTTAATATATTCCCAATAGAGCATCCTTAAGAGCCTCATAGGAAGTATCCATATCTCCAGATAGTGGAAGACATGGGATAAATATCTGCCTTACTCCTGTTAGACATTAAAACTCCCCAACTTCTGTCACCTGTCACGTGCTGTATTGTAATGAATTTGGTCTTACAAAGCTTTAGATGGAAAACATTTTTCCAGCTTAATCACCATTTCATTTAATCCAATTGCAGCAGCACTTAAGCAGCCAAAGATTGAATAGCTGAGTAAAATGGTTCCATAATCAAACCATCGAAACTAGGGCTGAAAAATTTGCGAGCTGAGGAAAATGGTTCAGTAGTCGAACCATCGAAACTAGTAATGGGAAATTTACGAATATAATGCTAATTTTTGTTGTTTGACTTCTAAAATAATTAAGTACCAGCTTTAATAAAGAACTAAATTCTTTTTCATTAAGATCTGTGTACCAAAGCAGTTCCTTTGAGCTTCTGAGTATTAAAAAATTGAAATCTGAAAAAAAGTTTGTGAATATCTTGTATTTATGACTAAAATGTAATTACAAGTTAATAAGATAAATTTCAACATGCCCTGAGGATGGTCATCAATCAGTCAATTTCTTTGTGATTTGTGTTTATAAAAAAAAAAAAAAAAAATGTCTGTAGATGTATGTCCTTCAAAACTCTTTGAAATTCTTAGGATGTCCTTTTTTGTGACATCAGTTGCTAAAAAAATCCATCTCATCATTTTATTTTACTTATTTTGTTTAAAAATATATAATTAACTGCATGTTTCCAGAAAAACATCAGAAAATGTTTTTGCATCAAAAAGCCTATGACTAAAAATTCTAAATTTTAATAATTTTGTTATAGGCGCAGTAGTAAAGAAGCTTATGAATGACTTGTTACCAATAAACCCCCAAATGGCCCTTTCAGTTTAGATAACTAACTGTGTTTGTAATTTTATTATTAAATTCACTGCACATACTTCAATAGTTAATTTTTAAATTAATAAACATGATCATGAAATTGTTCATTACTTAAATAACAAATTTACTTTCATAACAACTTTCATAACAAATTTAATGAGCCCTTTCTTTCGTAATTTTTGTATTTGTTTTTGTAGTATTAAATACAATAGTCTAAATCTGGGGCTCGCAACCTTATGCCTGCGAGCGCCATGGCGCTCGCTGATCATTTAACATGAGCTCACCACCATGCAATCACAAAAAAATGTTTTAGTTTTCAATAAAATTCTGTATGAAAGTTTTCTCATTTTTAACGAAATAGAAATTGCATCCAATGCAGATACCAGCACAAAGGTAAATGCGAGCAATCTTTTTTTATGCACATGTATAATTAACTGTATACAACTATAAATTCACCTTGAAAAAGTAAGTTGTGCCTGCTGTCCAGCAGATATTCTAGAATGCGCTCTTAGGGAGGAAAAGGTTGGGAACCCCTGGTCTAAAATCATTTATTTTTTATAGCTATCCTAAGAATTTTCTTCAATCATATTAGTTAAAAACTGGAATTTATCTCGTTTTTAATCAATTATGTTTGCTTACTTTTGATGGCATTAAATATGTAGACTGTCTAGAGTAGAATAATATATTAGGCAAAGATATTTATTTTATAGCCTATTCTGGAGATATGTCACATAAAAAAAATTAATTTGAAATAGCCCCTGTGACCATTTTATTTTGATTGTTTACCCTTTCTATCCTCAAAACAGTTAACAGCATATAATAAATCACTATAAACTGCATCATTTTAAAATTAATCTGTGTCATATCATTCTAGCATAATGCAAATGATGCAGGTACTTACATAATGTTTCATCTAAAGATTTTTAATTTGCATATTGAAATTTAATCAATCAAAATAAAGCTAAACCAAACTAAATCATTCAGAATGGGAATTTTATTCTAAAAACATCACATTTGCTGTCTACTTCTGTGGCTAGCTAGACTATGCTCTTTTCTAAAATATGAAAAATTCATTTAAGGAAAGGCATATTAACTGGATCAATTTATTTGTGTTATCTTTTAAAATGTTTTTCAACAAGAATAAAGAAATATCAAAATTGGGCAATCAATTGCAAATCTTTCGTTATGCGTTTCAATGTCAACAACTTATAAATTATTACATATATATAATCTGGAATGTGAAATAATCCATTATTTGTTTGTTATTTTAATTATCACTTTGGAAATTATGTAGTGCTCCTTCATATAAGAACATCATTCATAAGAATTTTTATTTCCTAGGCTGCCCTGGCAGAAAGTAATCTCTCCTTCCTGAGTGCGTCAGTTGTCGGCAGTGGAGCAGCGCCAAACACTCCTACGTCCACGCCAACGCCTGCTGCCACACCTGATTGTGTAACTTCTCAGTCCTGTGGTACCTCTGGGTTTAGTGAGACAGACCGATTTGTTGCAGAAATGATGTCAATGAACAATGCCTCTTTGTAAGTATCTTGCTTTTTAACCTCAGTTTCATGTAATATGCATGCATATTTACAAAATTCAAATATATTTGTGCACATATATTTGAACTTTGTATGACTGCAGCTTTTGTTTGTTAATATTTACATACATCTCATATTAAAAAGTTCAATACTTTCTCATTATCAGCAGTCTCATTTCAACATTTTGTCATTTTTCAAGTATGCACATAATAATAGTCAACCCATGCATGCATGTACCACACAAGTATTTGTATATAAGCAGTACATACAATCTAATGCATACCACACATGCTAAAACACATGTGGTATGCAATGTAAATATCTATCCCTCTTACACAAACTCATTTATACAAATGCTCAAATATGTTTGTGTAGTGCGTGTTGTAGTACATACACATATATGCAGGACCGATGGCAGAACATGTGCAGTCGGTGCGGCTGCACAGGGTGATAGAATTTAGGGGCGGCAAAATTTTTAGAATTTTGGAAAGAATTGGTTAGCAGAATTTTGAAGTTGCAGAACTTACAGTGGGCAGCAAAAAGTCTAGAGCATGCCCTGCTGTGTAATCCATACACATGGATTTACGTATTTAACCATTTACATATTTAACCATCATTTGCACAAATCAATTAACTTCATAAAACAAAAAGAGGAGAAATGCGATGAAATAATGTACATTGTTTTTTAAAATTTCTTTTATAATATAAATTTGAATAAATGTGGAATGCATAAGTACAGATGTAGAACATCTAACGGTATATAAAATTAATAAGAAAGATTAGCCAAAAAATAATCATCAGTAATGTTACAATTTTTGTGTCAGCAGGAGTTAATCAATTTGGTAAGTGAGAAAAGTAATAAAGTTACATTTAGTATTGAATTTTTTAAGATTTTTGTTGCAGAAAAAACAACTATTATATATTTTTATTACACACTTTTCATAAAAATGAATGTTATCAGTGATGTTATAATAAATACATTATTTGTAATTCATCAACAGTATAAGTGATGTTTTCTTCATCAGCTGTATGTGAGGTTTTATCATTTTGATTTGAAGTTTTTATAATAATTATGTTTAACAGGGAGAATAAATTTTAGAAGGTCTATCGCATCTCTCTTTTTTTTTTCATTGTCACAGTTCTACCTTTAGGATATAATATAGACATTTTTCAAACTTTGTGGTCTACCTTCTACTGTTCAGAATTTAATGCAGGTAGCTGGTGTGCTACCTGCATTAAACTCTGAATCTTCATTGTAGTCATATTTGAATTGTAAGAAGGGAGGTTTGGACCTTTCTAACTATATCTAGTGCATTTTATGAACAGTTACTTTTCTGTTAGTGACTGAATTTTCTAAAGATTTTTTTTGAGGAAAAAGAACTTAGTGAATCATTTGGTTTACATTAAATGCCTCTTTCATTTTATGTTTTGATTATATCACACCAATCATCTGATTAAAGAAATGTTTTGAATTTTGTTCATGTATGACTCGGTAATGGCAAAATCTGAATAATTAGGCATATATCTGTGCCCACTTACCAAAAATTTCATTTTGATTAACTCAGCACTTATTTCTGTACTTTGAACAAATTTCAGTAAACTTAAGACATTTTTTATATTTCTATTTTGTCTGGTACATGAATCTGAATATGTTGTTATTTTTTCAAAATTTAACACAACGTCTTATGTACTTTACTGGGCAAGATGAAATTTGAGACCCACAAGATCCGTCAGTTTCTGGCCAAACAAACATTGATTTATATTTTATTGAAATCATGGTGGCAACTGAAATTACAAACATAAAAATTTCCCTTATGATAAACTATGGATGTGATCACTTTAGGAGAGGCTAAAGCTTTTCCTAAGTTGAAAGATAATATGAAATTTTTTTTGGATGTTGCCATTCAATCTGCAACCATATGACTAAGAGTCCATTTTTCTGCGTGAATTTCTTTTCCAGTTTCTACCATCTGAATTCCGTTACCATCTGAAGGTTCAATTTTTATTTGCAAAGAATCACAAGTTTGGCATGCGTCCTTAGACAGTCGTTTAAAATGTAAATTAAATTTTGTAGATAATACCTTATAGTAATATTTTTCTTTCACAGGTACTACATTTTATTGTATGATGTATGGTTCATACATTTTCTGAGTCAAGATTTAAATTGTGACGTCTTGGAATATGAGCTGTAGTATAGAGATTAACATAGGCTGGAAACACTGTATGTTATGCGTGTCATCTGTTTTATTGCTTGTCACATGGCCATTGAACTGATCAACCAAATATGTTACTTGTTCTGTAGAACAACATTTGTATATCTGCCTGTCACTCACATGATAAGTCTTCCCTAAAATATTTTTTGCAAACGGGAATATCATGTTAGTCTTTTCAAAAATAATATATAAATGTAATTTTGTTTCTTTAGTGTTATTAATAGGGCATCTTATTTTTATTTCTTTAATACAACCTCTTATGAAAATACTTTGTCCAAGTTGACTACATAAACTATAAAATGCCTTCATGGCAGCCTCTCTCTAATTTGAAATTATTTTTTAATTGTACTTCTGTTTACATTTGCATAATCAACAAATGATCAGAACAGAATAAACAAATGATTTTCAGGTATTAAATTTCCTTCTGTATGCCAAACCCTTTTTTCTCTTATGCTTTTGTAAATTTTGGTTCCAGTTATCAGAATTACAGCTTCTTTTCCTCCCAGTCAATGTGTTTGTTGCAATATTTTTATTGTTGTAATCAGAAAAATCTGAAGAAAAACAGAACAGTTTTCTTGGGTCAGACTTTCTGTTAATAAATTTCATTGAAGAACCATCAGATGATTCACTATTTTCCACATCCAGATTATTATTAGTCTAATTCATCTTGATTATTATGGTATACTATTTATTTTCTTAAAAATAACTATCAGATTGAAATAATTCTATATAATAATTTAGACACAGTACTTGATTTTGCAGCAAGTACATTGTGATTGATTTAATTTATTGTGCATTAATTTTTATAAAATGGCACTAAAAAGTGTATTATTATCATTCAGCACATGCTACTGAATTTGATTTGAATTATTGCAGCAATTTGTATGTAGTTAATCAAAATATCTTTTAAAATAAATCATTTATTATTCATTGGTGAAAAAAAAATTATTATCCATTAGTGTTAGTTTTTATTATTTGGGAAATTTATTTTAAATGTAAAAAGCTATGACTGAACCAACTGTGCTTTGACACTTAAATTTAAGATATTTTAAAAAGTGGAGTTAATCGATTTGTGCAATGAATGACTTGTTTTGCCGATCATACTTCACTGGCTGTAAAAATATACAGATTATACTATAAAACCATAGATATGACTGTACAGATTTTATTTTTGTTTGAAATAAAATACTTCTTTTTATTATTATTTCTGAAAAAAAAATTATATATATGAGCCATAAAGATTGCTAAACAAATGGTTTTTGCCAATTCATAAAATCACTATTAAATTGACAAATTGGAGGTGCAGGTAATAAGAAAATACCAAAAATTCTTATTGAACTGTTAAAAATGAGTTTTAATAAATTTTGGTCACTTTTTTTAATCGCTGTTGAATAACAGTCCTCCCAGATATATAAAGGTTTTCCATTTATTATAAATGACCTTTTGTGACAATATTCATGTTGTGTTCTATAATCATGTGTATGTTTTCAGATCTCTATAGATTTGTGTGGTGAATCTTAATAACAATAATTTTCTGTACAGCATTTCTGTATAATGTTCGTAATAAGATCTGTATTCTTAGTAACAGTAATTTTCTGTATGTTGCTCATTTTTTTTAACTAACTTCATGCTGCTGTGCATGTTTTTATCAATTTTAAATTTAGGGCCATTAAAAGTTCCTAGAAATTTTCCAGGAAAATTAAATATTGTAAATGTGTTAATACAAATTAAATATATTTAAGTTTATGTGTAAAAGGCTGAAACTCATTTTATTTTCAGCATCAAATACAATTATGATATGATTATTATTTCAGCATCAAATGATATTATTAATCAGATGTAAAATCAAAAGTAGCCATATTAGGGTAATAAAATATGTCATGAAACTAATTAATGAAAGAAGGAGTATGCTGTTTCAGTTGCCATACTGTAATTTTACTTTAAGTGCTACTGAATTAAGTAATGGAAGGAATTATATTAATTCTGCTAAGACTTCTGGAGTGTTATCATTATCAAACAAATAAACAGTATGTGAAATTGTGAAAATTAAAAATCTAATGAATTTATTAGTTTTTTTATATAATTAAAAAATGTAATAAGACATTCATTAGATTTTTTTTTTAATTTAAGGCTGTGGTTTTTGTTTTTTAGAAGTATTAAATGCATAAGTCAAAACTTTATTTTATGTAGTAAATGATAAAATTTTAAATGAAAGAAACATTCAAAATTAACTTTTACTGTAAAGAAATTTACTTTTAAAGTTATAATGTTTTAAGTTTTAAAATTGTTTAACTTTTAAATATAAAACACCCATTTTTATTTCCTTGTACAAAGAAAAGAAAGTATTGTAATCACAAAACATTTTGGTTATCAGATTTCAATGGAAATATCAATTTTGATTATCCTCAGATCCATTTTTACCATTTTTTTACATAATGTCTGCACACACAGACAGAATAAATGACTCTTTATTCCAAAACAGATTGTAAAATTGATTTTTTTTATGTCTATACATACGTATGTATGCATCTCACATGACTTGAATATGTTTCACCGTAGAATGTTGAAATTTTCTATATGGGACTGCTATAGCATCTATTTGTGCACCTTTGCTTTTTTTTTTGCAATTTGCAATATATATATAGTATCGTAAAATGTTTTTATTTAAAAGCACAATTATTCAAAGTATTTCCGTGTAATATGCTGCTAAAAATTGATCAGTATAGATAAAAATTAAGAAGTTTAGAACCTATTTTATACAAAGACCCAAAAAAGTGAAATCCAGTACCAATAAATTTCAAAATACCCTTTAAATATACAAATTAAGAATTAAAGAAATGTGAAATTAAAACCTAAAAATTATAAAAACCTGAAAATATGTACCAAAACCAGGAAAATAAATAAAGAAAAGGCATTTAGTTAAATCTGGTTTTCAGTGAAAAGATTATTGTAATTGAGTCAGATGTATCCTTCTCTTGATGACATTAAATTTAATTGAATTCCTCTTCTTTATTTATTTTTGTTATTCTGAGCAAAAGTATTTTCATTTCATTTAATCTTATAATTTAAAAAAGTTATCAGAAATATTCTGTATTCTTGCTCACCTTGTAGTCTTGAAACTTCTTCCTAAATAATTTTTAATTTTTCTGATATTGCACAGTGTGTTTTCCTTTTTTCTCTCAGTTAAAAAAAGTTGTGTTTGCAATAAAATTTTATAAAATGAAAAAAATTAAATTCCATTTTTTAAATGCTGTAATGGATGATAAAAAGCATATTCAATTTTTTTAATTGAAGTTATACTTGCACATGTCCGCCCCCTTTTTTTTAAATTTTGAAATGAAACAGTAGGGTTAAAATTCAGTGAAGCATTTTTAATGAAAATAATTCCATTAGTACTATTTGTAGAGCATATCTTTTACTTCTGATATGTGAAGAAGTCCACTAAAAAAATTGTTCATGTTACATTTTAACTTTCTGCTTGCCTGTCTTAGATTGAAATTCAATATTTTAACCTATACGTATCTAAATTATTCTAAATGTGTGTGATTTGTAATAAATAAATCTGTTCCATTATCAGTCTTTTAAGATGGTGGTTGCTTAATTAGAATTTTTTAATTTTAGAAATGGCTCGAACATTCGCATCAAACAGGAACCTATTTCAGATGAACCTTCTCACATGTGTGGGGCACCTGAAATTCAGCATCAAATGGAGGATGATGAGCATCATTCTGATGGAAATGATGACCATCATGCAGTAGATGATGATCAAGAAGAAGACATGGAAGAAGCTGAGGACTTATCATTGTCATCCTCAATAAACTCTGAGCCTCAAGCTGCGACGTGTCCTTAAAAGCAAAATTTATTTAGTCTTGAAGAACTCCGAGCAGTATATAGTCTTTAATCATTGTACATTATCAGGACGTAGAACATAATTCAAGGGTGCTTAGAAAAAAGAAGATTTCTGAAAACTGTCTCTCAATCTTTTATCCATGATTTCAACTTTGATTGATTGATTAGTGCAACTGTCCATGTTGAAGAAAGGATACCATATTGGTTAGAATTAAAAATTAGTAGGAAAAGCCATTTTGTGTGATAAGTAATAAAGCATTAGAATATTTACAAAAAATTATTTAATGAAGAAAAATTAGTTAAAACGTAGAGACAAGAACATGCTAATCAGCGTGAATATTAATCTGCTTAATAGCTATTGTGATGCATAAGGAAAATTGTTATTGCATATGTAAAATATATAAACATTTTAAAAACAGGTCGTTTTATGAACTTTATCAAAAGGATTATTTTTAAATAATTGAGTAATTGCTGCATTGTTGATTTGTACTTAATTGTAAGTTCTTGCAAAGTGAAAGAAATTCTCTGCTTGTTAGAGCTACAGTTGTTACCCTGTTTCTATTGGGAGACTTTCAGCGAATCTTCTTCATCATCCTTGTAATTTTTCACGGCTGCGAGCAGCTGAGTCAATCTTCCGGCCAAATCAGTTCTCGACTATGTAGGAAAGTGCTGTACTGTACTAATTACAAAAAGAATACCTCACTTTATTGCAATATATACCTCACATTGCAATGACATTGCGTATCCTTCCTTTGGTGTTCCTGTGCGTCACTTCAAATGTCATTGCTGTGGTGATGAGAAGTGAACACTATAAGTGACTTTTTTTTTTTTTGCATTTTAGATAAATGGTGATGAGAAGCCATATAAATAAAAGTTGATGGTTACTGCAAGAATGAAGCGAACTTTTTGAAAAGTGATTTTATAGATAGATTTGTGAACGTTGCCTCTACTGTTAGCTGTGCATTGGTTTTTTTAGATGTAAAGATGCTTATGAGAACTGATATCATCCAATTTTAACTAGAGACTTTTTTTTTAATTTACAGTATAGTGCTGTGCAGAAAAATATTGTGGAAAGGCTTTTTACTAAAAATGATACCAGAGAAAAAAAAATCATTCCGTGTATAACTTAATTCTGGTATGCAATGTTTGTGATTGTCCAATTTTGTCATAATGTGTTTTCTTGATGTTTTAAAACACATTTTGCTGATTATTTAGTAATTATGCCTTCATGTTGCCAATTAATAGCTTTTTGTTTCATTTTGAATTTGCTCATTTTAATATTTTTAAGAGCTAATGCTGCATTTTGAAAAGCTGGCTTTTGAACATTGAATCATTGTCATTTGTAAATAGAAATAGCATATATTATTTAATTTTGTAATATTTGCAAAGTTTTAGTGATTACTGCCCTTTTCTTTCTTCCATTCAAAACACCTGAATGTTCATTTTATGTAATTTGCATGTAACATTCAAACTTACTTCCATTCCCCCCTTCTTCTTCTCCCCTCCCGTCCTTTTCTGTATTTACTCTGAATGCAGTGTCTACTATTTGTTGTTTTATATAATATACACTCTTATGTAAAACTAATCACTCTGTAGATGTATAATTTTTCTTTTCTTTATATTGTTTTAGCAATGAACATATAAAACTATTTATAATGTGATTTTCTAAAATATGTTGATGTGCATTAATTCTTCCTTTACTCTTAAGGGCAGGAGGTTTGTTTATTATGTTTCAAAAATCAGCTTTTCAGTTTTTATGCAAATATATTATATAACTGTATAGATTTCTGTTGCCAGCTTATATAGAAGCATAAAATTTGAATATTCTGTGTGCCATGTTGTTTTAGCCTTGTGAAACACACTTGTTAACTTAATCACAAGGGTTATGGTAATCAGTTTTATCTGATAGTAAAGGATCATGAATTTGAGGCTGTTCTTTTTTTTATTTTAAAACCAAAATTTTTGTATTATTTGCTGGAAAAAAAATTACATTATTGGGTTGTAATTTCATTTTGGTCTTTTATAATAGTTTTTTCAAAATTTGACTTATTCCTTCCTGGCTACATTGATATCAAATATCAATCGTATATTTAATTAAGTAGCAGAATTATTTAGTTCATTTTCCCTGTGCTTTGTATCTTTGGTTTTTGGTATAATTTTCAAAGTAAATTTATTCATTTGTACTGTTTTATTTTCTAAACAGAATTACCGCTTACTTACCATACCATTACTTAAATTATAGTATTTTTATTGCAATTGGAATTTATGTATGGATTTGCAGCATTCATCATCTACAGATATGCTCTGATTTTTATGGTGTCCCAGATGATTCCTAAATTTATGGTATGAGAATGGAAATGTATTTTAATATGCAGAAAAATTGAAAAAACTTAGTATTTTTAATTGTTAATCACTTTATAGTTTCCTACACACATGAGTAACTACACTGTGATTATAAGCCATTTTTTAAACTAAATTCCTTACTAGACCAAACAATTAACTCTCAAAATGAAGGCTCAAATATATATTCAGGACAGTTTTTAAATATTTTTGTGCATAATTTTTCATTAATTTTTTGGCTACATATCTTGAGCTCAAAATTCTCTATGAAATGATTTGAATTTATCATGATGACATTATGGTGTTATTTTCTAAGCTGTCAGTTTCCATAATCAAAGATTTTTATGAGTTTAAGAAATGAATGTTGAGATAGAGATATATAAAGCTTAATAAGTAAAATGTAATTTATTCTGTAACTTCAAAAAAAAAATTGATTATGGATTTTAGAAATTTATTTTTTAAATTAATGTTCATACTTATAATTATTTTGCTGAACTATCATTGTATTAAGAGTTAATAATTTTAAAAAATTAGAAATTAATTGAAGAATTACATTGAACTCAGTTGTCATAAAATATATTATTTCTTCTATTCTCATTCTTGTTTCTCAACAAAGTAATGAAATATCCAGTTTGCATAAAAAATCTGATTTTTGATAGAAAATATTAGACTACATTATTTTTCCATTTACGTTAACTATGAAAGGTTTATTGAAATTTTTTTTACCCTACAACTCCTTTTTAGTATATTTAAAAGTACACAAAAATAGTTGGTATTTTTTAACTTGATGTTAGATGATTCACAAGCTGATTTTTCTACTAATTGAGCACAGTGAAGTTCTTGGAACTGAGGTGTAATAATTTGTTAAACTATTATGGTTTTTATTTTTCTCAGACTCACAGTGTATCTGAAATATACCTTGAATAAAGTCTGGAGTAGTAAGACTCAGTTAAGATTTAAGATCTGCTATGTTTATGAGTGATGCTTCCGATTCCTTTTTAACATTGCGTTAACTAAAGAAAATACCGTTTCCCATTTTGTGCAGTTTAAATTCAATAAATGTACATATCTCTGCTATTCTTATGTGCTGTTGTTATAATTTCAAATAGTTCATTCCTTTAAAAAGTGCTGATATTTTTAATTTTGCATTTACTTCAGTTCTGTGAGTAAAGTGTAACTTGGTCTAAATATTTTGTTTTGATTCTTGTTAAATGTGTGCAGATGTCAGCTATTTAGTGCCATGTATGAGTGATATATGTTAGTGTTTATTTTTCATCAAATATATCATTGTTATGCTTTTGCATTAAAATTATAGTTATAATATTATTTTAATATTGTTTTGCAATCTAGTAATTTTCATTTCCTTTGGGTTATTATCATACTGCATATTTTATTTTGACACATTTAATTCTTTGATTATGACTTAAACATATATATATTTTGCAAGTTAAAACAAAGAAATTAAACATGAGTTTTGAACTGCATCTCATGCATAAGCAATCATTTGTACATATAATGGATCTTAAAAGATAATTTTTAATAGTGGATAGGGAACAAAAGGACAAATTTTTAAAGATCTAAATGAACAAAATTAGAAAAATTATAAGGTGAAATTCATTAAGTTGTATATAATATATATATAATTTTTTATCATTTGAATTATGCTGTTAATAGCATTTCAAATTTAATATTTTACTAAATTTTATGTATAAAATTGCTACTTCTTAAAAATGGTTTGCTCCTTTAAATTTCAGAATTGGTCAAATGAGAGTTATAAATAAACTAAACTACAAAGAACAAAATGTTTTGTTGATCCTAGGCTTATGTAATTATTTGATGCTTTTGCATTTAAATCACTATTATGTTACTATAAGACAAACTTTGTAATATTTGATTGAGATGGTTTAGTTTTTTGATGTGGGTGTTATGTGATAATCTTCAATAACTGTCAGTTGGAAACATAGATTTCAAATTAATTCAAAATTATTTTCATCGGGAATTAAAATGTTGAAGCATTTATTCAGAAAGAGTAATTTATTTTCGAATTGCAGTTCTGTATTTTGGATACCATAATTAAAGAACATATATTAAAAAGATTAAACTGAAAATTTCTAGATTAATATCATCAGAGAGATATTATATCAGTGAATTTAGAATGTAAAAAATGGAACATACCAAAACTTGCTGCATTGTTACATTGTAAATGTAGCAATACAATGTAGCACTGCTTACTACAATTTTTTTCTTTTCCTCCATTACTCCACCCCCTTTTTTTCCATTTAAAAACTGCTTTATTTTTATAGAAGCTAGGTCTGCCTGCATCCTGTTATAATTTACAAATGGTATCTTTTTTTAGTTTTTGAAAATATATGTCAATGCTATTAAAATAATTCATTCCTTATATCTTAAAAAAATATTAAAGTGGCATCTTTATTTTGCATTCTTTAAAAGGCAGTCGTTTTGTATATTTTTCATTATTAAAAAATGTCTTGTAAAAATTTCTTGCATTTTGTTTAAATTTTCAATTTTGATTAATTTTGTTCCTTTTCTTTATTATTATTTGTCTACCGAGAAGTAAAAAAATAGCCCAGATTCATTAAAATTTTGACAAATAAATTCGTATTTTCTTCACTGAAAAGGCCGGTAACTTTACATTATGCTTCTAGATTGAAAAAGCTGTCACCGTTAATGCAATACATGCTTTGAAAGATTATAAATTTGATGTTGAACCTGCTATGATGAACTTTTGTTATTAAATAACAGTAAAAACTTTAAAAATATAAGTTTAGAAGTTTTATTAATTAAATACTGGTTAAAAACAATATAATACTAGTATTTCAGTTTTTTGTTTATGATGTGAAAATTGATCATGTTTTTAATCAGGCTGCAAAATAATCTCATTAAATTTTATCCTTTTCCCAATTTTCATATGATGTAATTTAATTATGTTAATTAAAGATTTTGGGCTGTACCACAGACTTCTGCCACATTACTGTATTGGACATGAGAGATTAATTAAAATTCATCAACATTATTTTATCTTCTGTAATGAAAGAGGATAACATGAATCAAATTTACAAAATATTGTCATTTATTTTAAAAATATATTAAGCTTCTTTAGAAATCATTAAAAATATCTTCTTAATTGTAAATGTAATGCAATTTTAGGCCTTTCTTAATGCATTCCGTTCTGTTCCATGGAATCTGATAAATGCTGCCGCGGGGGATATATATATGTTTGTTTGTTAACTAGGATAGACATTGTTCCAGAAAATTGCACAATGAGGCTAAAAAATTATTACATAAATCTCTGAATTGATGCTCTTATAATTTTTTATATGAATTAATCTGTCAGTTCTTCAGTGAGCTTCTAAAGCATTATGCATATTAATAACTCTTTCATTTTGTAAGTGAATATTATATTATTCTTGTTTTCATGATCTGAATTTTGACAACTCTTTTTCAAGCTGTATTTTTAGAACATATGTCAGTCACATTGGGAAATTAATACTGAAATTTGTTTTATAATTTAATTTTAACATTATACCTCTCATGGTTTAAATAAGCATGTAGACAGCTATTAAATACAGATAACAAAAGTTTGAGCATGGGCCTAAAAGATTAGATGTCTTCTTTTTCTGATATATATGTATGTAATACATGGTTTCTGAATTTTGCGTGTATTGATTCATTTAATCAAGTTTATTAATCTATATAATGTTTTTCTTTAAAATAAGAACCCAAATCCAAATTGGTGAAATTATTTTCCATGTAGCAGGAGTCATGTAATTTTAATGTATAAATGTTTTAAAATTTGAATCATGTCACACTTACATGAAAATGTGTTTTTTAATTGAAGGTGCTTTCAAAATAATTCATGAATTCCAAAATTTATTGTCTTGTTTACGCATAAAGCATCCAGCGTGATCATTTGGTAAGATGGCAGAATAGACAAAATGAAGTCTGAATAAAAAGATATCGAAATAAAATGATCTGTTAAAATCTTCTTAAAACACTTTGTGGTATTTTAATTTATAGAAAATGAAAAAAACAAATAAAAATAAAACTTGTAGATGTATACTGTTATTGTGTCTTGTGAATTAACACTTATGTATACTGTACTATAAAAAATTTCTGTGTTGTAGAAATGATGTTGAACAATTGTATTTTTGTAGCTTGCACAGATATTAGTCGTAGTGGTCATTCAAATCACAGATGACCCTTGTTAATTGTGTAATTACTATTAATATAAGATTCATCGTCCCTGCAGTCTTGTAATGTTTTTAAAAAATAATGTAGCATCTGGCCTGAAGGAATAACAGGGACTAAGTCAGCATAAAAAAGTAATATTTGTATATAATCAATCACTAAAATCAAAACGAACATCTGAAGAAAAGCAAAGTGATGTGCCTAGTTTGGATGTTTACATTTACAATTTTGCAAAAATTGACAAATTTTGAAAGATGATATTGAATGTGTATTAATTTGTTTTGATAATTTGAGAGGCAATTCTACTGTATGCAAAGCTGACCTTTCTCCCTGTATTCCATTCTTTATGTGTCATGTTTTACTACAGTTTAACCACAACAACTAAATGAAGTTTTTACAATGTTATTCATTGAAATAGAGATAAACAAATCCCCTCATTGTTATATGAAGATCATCTTTATATCCATTTGAAAAAGCCAGACATTTCAGTTATTCTTCCCTTTCTTAGTTGTATCTAGTCTTGGAAAAGTTCCTGTGGAAATTTTATGTTAAAGTTTAATAAAGGTCATTGCAAGGTTAAATTGTTAATGTTCATCCAAATTTTTTAAAATTTTCCTCATGTAAATGAATGTTAATCTTCAGTTAATGATACGAGGTCGTATTTGGCGAATGTTGATGATATTTGTATATTATTGGCAAGAAGTTTCCTGTTTTTAATATTCAAGCAAACTTACCATATTTGTGTGATTATTGCCATTATAACTGTCATTCGCCAACAGTCATCAACCGCGGATTCTCTGCTGGAGATTAACCAAACATAGCAATTAAAATTGAAGGAATTTATTTTAAAACTTTAATTTCTAAACAGAAGTTTAATTAAATTTTAATTTTATTTGCTATGTCTGTATGCAATGAAGATGTCTAAAAAAATCTAATATGTAGTATGTAAGCAATATAAATCATTCAGTAGACAAATTTTCATTCCAGAACTTAATAAAATTTTACTTGCTATTGACCTGTATTTTTCTGGTTAAGTAGTATACTATCATGAAATTTGTGCTTTATCATTATACAAAGTTTATGATTTCTATCATTAATTTCATTTTGTGTTTCTCGAGTGTATAATTGCTGTTTCAACACATTCTGTTACACATAAATTTTTGAATGCAGGAAGTTTTTGTTTCATTTATGGTCGTTATTTCATTTACCATTGATCTGCAGTTAAGTCAGTGATTCTCAAAACTTTTTACATTTTATGTAACAGCTGAGATGTATTTTTAAATGCTCCAAGTTGAATTCAGTTCATTTATATGTCAGTTAGGATTTTTTAAACTAAACAGTTTATTTCTAAAGAAATCAAACGATTATAATGTTATTTAAAATAAATGCAGAAAATTTTAAGTTTTTTAATGCTTGAGTTTCAGCCACATAAAAACACATTAAATCTTCAAAACTAAATATCACACTGTTGGTGGGATATTTATATTTCTATACGTATGAGCCTTGGATTTGAAATCTTAAAATATCCTTGGTGAGATAATATAATAATGTATTTTTCATAAGCAAACATTATCATGGAGATCAGGTATTCATGATTTCTTACCGTAACTTATTTTAAGTATTCTTGTTTCCTGTTGTTTTGATGGTTTGTTAATTTATTTATATCTTTTGCTTTCTGAAAAGATAATAGTAATAATTGTTAAAAATTACAGTAAGACATTTTTAGTCAAGAAATGGTATAAATCAGATTTCAGATAGAAACAATTGATGTTTCTTTTTTTTCTTTCCTCTTCCCTGTTTTAACGTTTTTTTATAATGACTGCAATGAATTCCTTTTCAAAAATACATCGATCTTTTTTGAATTATTGATAGATTTGAAAAACCCATGCATGTGACATCTGCTAAAAACTTACATTGATAAAGAAGTCATGATTTATATAAACTTTACTAATTGAATTGCAGTTCATTTGAGAGCAGCAAAGATTCAAATAAGACACTTACTAGCATGAAAATCAGAATACATAATTTAAGTAAGGAAAGTATTTTTATTTTAATAATTAGCAAAAAATCAATGAATAGTAATAATTGAACAGAATTTCAATAAAAAATCTAAAATTTTAGTTAGATCGTGTGCAAAATAATTATTCTATTAACTTAGCCTAACTTATTAAGTGCAGTCATTGATGATATAAATATTTACGAAAATGGCTAGATGTATTTTGAATAATGTTAAATGGATATATTGTTTAAAAATTAGATAAAGAGTTATTAAGTATGCATACATTTAATAATTCATTTTTTACACTGCATGTAATGATGCATGCATGCTTTGATTTTTTGCATTGACAAATAACAGTTCTCGCAGTTGGGAATATGCTAGACACCACTGGTTATTAGAATTGTGCTAACATCACGTAAAATGCAGTGAAAAATGGGATAAGCTGGTTTATTAGGACGTGATTATTGTCAAAATACATTAAAACAGTAAATAATAATAATTATTTTTGATATTCAAATAACGTTTGATTCATAAGTAAATTTTAAGCGATTACTTCATTAAAGTAAGCGATAAAGATATTCTGGGAGATGCATTTATTCAAGTTCATTATCTTAAAAAAAGTATTCTATAAATTGGCAAAATTTTGTAGAGGGTGGCAGAAAAAATAAATAAATAAACTTTGAAATGGAGAATCACTGGCTTGAAAGTTTTTTTTTTTTTTTTTTAGAAGTTCTTTCTGCTGTTTCTTTTGCTTTTGTCACAGAATGAGTTGAAATTCTGCAAGTCATATTGAGCCAAATGTGAATGTATGTCTGGAAAGGGAAAACAATGCCATCCACCTTCAGAAAAAAACTATTTGTTTTTAATGAGATGAAGAGCTAAATATTAGCTAAGCCCACTGAAGAGCTTAGCTATGTAACCTCTATAAGCAATAAAATTATAGTTAAACTCTAGGTATGAGATAGGAAGTGTAGTTTAAAAAGAAACTTGTACCATATAATGAACTACCACATAAGCATACATAAACCTATGTAATGTCGCTTTTGAAGGACCAAATTAAAGCAGCAGGTTAAAAACAATGTTTGGTGTGAATTTTTTTATCTGAGTCTTCACTAGGGTGATTGACTTGAACAATAATTATAGCGTTTTGTTTCAACAACTATATTACACATAAGTAGAGTTGCTTTGGTCGATAATGTATTTTGATTTAAAAAAAAAGAAGTTATGCATACCAACGGATCCAGATTTTGACATATCTGCCTAAAATATATGAAATGTTTAGAAATGCACTCCAGTTAATAAAAAAAACATGATTATTATATATAATTATCACGTAATCACACCTCAAGTCTTTTACGGAAGAAATTTAATATTGTATAATTTATTCTACTTTGTACAATCGTTAATAACAAATGCTATGAAAGTAAAATTTTCGCTATCCTACTTTTATCTGCTTAGTGTTATTACCAGTCGGTAAAACCGTTGAAAACTGGTAGTTTCGATCCGAGTTAAAATGCTGATTGCATAGGCATTTTCATGGATTTCCCTATGTGTAACGTGGATACGAGCCAGTTTCCCTTAAAAAATTCTCTGCAAAGGTATCTCCCCCCCTCCCCGTTTGGCAGATAGCCCTTGCATGCTTTGCCATAATCAACCATACCAATCAAGTGGTTCGGTGTGGAACCTCTTTTAAGAATTTGGTAAGAAAAATATTTCTTTATTGAAGACTCTAGTTCCTCGTAACTTACCAAGCATCAATATATATCGGCTAAACATCTTTAGAGTATTTTGTAGGGAACATTCCTCGAGTATTCAGTTCCCGTAATATACCTACAGCGTCTTCATTTTAGAACTGGCGATGCTTATATGAAAAACATCCCAACTGGTGGCCTGTCCTGGCTGATGTAACTCATTTGTTCTGATTTTAATGACGCGGCAGTCAGTTAATTCTGCTGAAGATGTTAACTTGTTTTTACACCTCTGGTCTATCCGGCAGAGACTAATGTTTGAAAAGCTGAGGGTCGCCGTGGGATATAAATAATTATATTATTTCATAGCAGTACTGGTGAAGCGGATTGAAACATGGTGTTGGTATTTGTATTAAGTGGGTAAGTATATGAAATTACTGATTATTCATAAGAGGTTTCACTATCTTGCAAATGCATGAAAAGCTAAATAAATCATTAAATAAAACAAGCATGCACTTAAACGAAATCAAGACTAATAGATAGTGAGGGAAAAAACGGTTAAATGTATGTGAGGGCATCAAAATTCGTTTAAGTGCCTAAAGCCTCTAAAAGACCTAATCTTACTTTCCATATATGTCTTCTAAAGTGCGGTTTTTTAGGTTGGTGCATAAAGATGAAAAAGCTTTGCCAATAAAAGTTTCATGCTTACAAAAATTATACCTAATATTGCGAAAGTTTGAGAGGCGAAAAGACAACAGCAGTGGTGTCAACCTCAAATTGCAGGCGGAAGTCCTTTTATTATTATTATTATTTTATTTTATTTTTTATTTTTGAGAAATGAAAAAAAAATTATTAACAAAAAAATATAAATTAATTTTAAATTTCATTCACTAAATATTTATGAAAACGTGACATAAACAATAATAATAGTAACATAAAGGGAAAAAACTCGAATTTCTATTTGAAATTTAAAGTACCTGTAAAAGATATCTATTGGTTATATTTTGTAATTCAAATATACTGACAGCTGAGTATTAAATTCTTATACTGACATTTCTTTCAAACATTTTAATTGATCATTAATTAATTTACTTAAATTTAAACTAAAACAAATTAAGAAAAATTTCTGAATTTTCAGAGAAACTTTTCTAAGTGGGACAAAACTTGAGAATAAATAATGACAATTTAATTTCTTTCTCTTATTTATAAAATTTTCTTCTTTGCATATATAAAAATACATATGTTTGTATGCCAAAAATTATAAATTCTTATTTTTTCCTACAGCTTGACACTTAAATGGTATTAGATTCTGATAAAGTTTGTAGACAGACAAATTACTGGAAATTCTCTTCATCATGGACTGTAGATTTCAGTCACTCAATCGGCTTTTTTAAATCCCTACTATTAGCTTACACTCTCCCAATATCTTGTTCAAATTTTCAATCGTTAATAAAATGCTTTTTATATATCCATTCATTATACCACTATTTTTGTAAACTTGTAGTTTACGACAGACACACTTGATGTTAATACAGTATTTTCACAAAAATTAAAGAAATGTTTTCGGATTTTTAAAATTTTCTTTTGTTGACCTAAGGAGGAATTGACTTAAAAAAAATTTTTTTTTTTATATTACTTGTTTCTTAACAGTTTTCAAACGCGAGAAAAAGCTGTTCGAATATAAATCTTTTCCCAAATAAAACGATTATTCTTAGTGCGAAAGTTCGTAACTGAGCTTATTTATTTAATGATAAGTATGAATAAAAGTTGATGAAATCTGTATATTGAAATCTTAGAGTAAGATTTATATTACACTGTAAATTAATTAACTGCATTTATAGACTTTCTGGCGCGTTGGTCACGTTCGTTTGAAAAGCAAATCCAAATAAACTTCAAATAACTAAAATCTTGAAATCTTCGTAATAGCGTATTTTCAACAAATATATCTTCGCTGGCCGCATAAAATTGCTTGGGAGGCCGCAAGCAGCCGTCAGTTTGACACTTGTCCAACAGCATGGCCTTTGTTGAAATTATGAAGTAAGATTTCTTTGTTTACTTGAAATGTGATTACTGCATTTATTACAGAAGTGTAATTTTTCTTTATTTGTCTACTTGAATATGGTAAAGTATTCGAGAGCCTAGAGAAACTGATTACATTTACGATCCGCACCCTAGACATACGGATAAAGAAGGTCCAAAACTGATGATTGCAAGACATTATCAGACTAAACGGTCAGAAGCAGCTAGTAGAAGAATGCGAATAAGATAATGCTGATAAATTATAGTGGAGTGTTGAAATATGTACACAAAACACAAGTTTTTAGACAACGTGTGCAAATACATAATACATGGAAATTGAAATTTTTTGGCATCATAGTTTTGAAATTGCTGCTGAAACATCGTCACTTGTCCCATCGAATAATAACAACTGATGATCGTAATATCAGAGGACATGAAGCTTACAAAACTGTTGCAGAAAATTTTGAAAAACGAAACATTTGTTCTCGTTTTATGCCTTCCACGTTAACTACATTCAGAACATGAAGGTCAATTTCCACATGTCATGATTTGATGGCAGATATTGATCCTGATTTTTATCGAACAAACTGTGATTGGAGAAGAAGTTTTGTGTTTTTAAATCCTCTGCTTAACTTAAATCCTCTTCCTTAGCAGAGAATTATTTTAGAGATCGTTTTTCCATTATTGCTAGTTAAAACGAAACAAGGATGTGGAAGGGAGTCTTTTGAACTTTTTGCAGTTAGTTCTAAAATACAGTCTCCAAACCAAATGTTGTAATACTACTGTAAACTATCCACACTGTTACTGTTGATGGCAGTTGTGGAAAGAGTTTCCTAAATATGACAGCATACAAAAGCATATTTTGCATTGAAGAAATCTTTCTGTGCTGTCTACATAACAGCAACTGGAGACATGATGTAGACCTCTACAATGTCAACAATGGTTTCGCGAACAGAAAAACAAGCGAAATAATATAATTTTAAATTATGAGAATTAAAATTTTACTTCAAATTTAAAGTCTTTTACTTCTCTATATGAATTTTGTACTATTTGGTTGTGCATCGAGAGAGGTGGCAAATTCAAAAACTGCCTCGGGTGGCAAACTCAGAGATCTCTCCGGGAAAAACCTCTGGCTACGCCTCCTGGTTGAAGAACGTTCACCACTGTTGCAGACACTTTCGTTTTAGAAATCTTGAGTAAAGGCGTGTTGGTGACCTTATTTGATTATAAAGGAATAATTTACACGGAATTTGTTCCTGGGGAACAGATAGTGAATTCTATAAAGACATCACGGCAGAGCAGACGCCACGACCAGTTGGAAGTCACAGAATTTGCACCGGCAAAAAATCTAGTGTCGGCTCTGGGTTAGGGAGGGACTTTTGCATATAATTTAATGTTCATAATCGAATAACTGTTTTCTACTGCAGGTTATGTGCTATCACATAATTCGATATCGTCAAACAGTTTCTAACAAAGAAAAGTATCACTATTATCCATCTCCACATTTTTTCCGGATTTGACACCTGTAGTCTACCCCCCACCCAGCAGAAATCTCATTTCAGAGGCTATTATTTTGATATCGCCGAAAGGATTTAAAAAAAATAAACCTTAATCATGGACTTCACATCAAAAGAAATTCTGTGAAGGAATCAAGCAGCTAAATCATCATCCTTACAAGGACTACCCATATTGGGGGCTAAGAAGTGAAAATATTGAACATGTCGAGGATTGTATAGACTTGCAAGGACTGAATATTTGATGACTGAAAAGGAAGAATAGTAGATAACTCAGCCTTCAGTTTTGTAGGTATTTAGTCCTAAAACTTTGTAGATAGTACTGTGTATTGTAGATTACTATTTTTTTCCAGGGGTGGAAGAAGAAATTTTGATGCAGCATATGTGGTACTGTAAGTTAAGATAGTAAAAGAAAAAATAAATTGCTATAAAAAGGAACCAATTATTTCATAATTGGTTCCTTTTTATAGTTAGTTTATAGTTATATAGTTTTTATAGTTAGTTATTATAGTTTGGATAATACTACCATAGTTTATTTTGGATACTTGGTGGTAGATGCATGGAAATGTATATTCACTTAACATCATATAAGAAAATTTCAAGTAGGTCACAATGATTCATAATTTAAATTGCTGTTTTACTAATTTTGTTGCCGTAAGCTTGATATATATATATTGAACTACTACGCTTTCATAATTTTAATTTGATGAAAAGAATGATATTTCTGTAACATATTTATTAAAAAAATATACATCACATAGTGTGTACTGAATTGGTGGGAGAAAATATTGTTTAAAAAAATTGAACTTTTACATTAAAACTGTTTAATGTCATTACAAAAATAACATATTTACATTTGTTCAACACAACATTTTCGCATAGTTCTTCTACAATTTCGAAGACAGATCAGATGATAAATAAGATTTATTTAAATGCATCTACATTATTTAGAACTTTTCTTCTTACAAACATAATTTTCTGTACAGCAACAATTTTTCTAGATGCATTTCAAATCTACAGATAGATAAGTATGAGATGTTTAAAATAAAATATTACATCCTGAACTGTGCTAGTGTGAATTATGAACCTAAATTATTACACAAACCATAAGTAGTACAACACAAAACAGACTGCCTTCATAATTATTAATGAAGCTATATAGTGAGAGTATAATGCCAAATATGATGATGAAAAATTAAAATGATGATGATGTCTTTTACTAATGTACTTTACATGCAGTAAGCTCTGCTTTACTCCATCTGGAACACTTGATCAAAACAGTCTGTCGTTGGTTATTTAAATTTCAGTAGGATTAAGTTAAAATCATAAGCTACCACTAATTAACTTCTTCGTCCTTCGTCTTTAAAACTTGTAATGATGATCATATTTCCAAACTTAGTACGTTTTAACTGTATGTTCAAGTTTCGATCTATACTAATAATGATTAAATATATATTATTAAAAAATAAAAAATTTGGTATTACTGAGATTAGATTCTAAAATAATTAAAATATAAATTCAAATAGCATGAAATTTGTAATACGAATTTCTATTTCAACTTCTTGACTCAGGCATATTACTAGTAAACTGAAATTGAAGTACATGGCACAAAAAAGTTTCGTTTTATGTAAAATTCCAAAGAAAGCTAAATTTTTAAAAATTTGCTGAAAACGTTTTGGTTACAAAAGTTAGCAGCATATGAATTTGATATTTTTCAGATTACTAACTTCCACTATCAATTTTATTTTATAAAATTTCGTTAAACGATATGACATTTATATTAAGTAAAGCAAAATATTTTCAAGTTCGAATGGAGACTTTCCTTCTGTCGGAATAAAGAAATCTTGAAGTTAAAGCCCTATTTGAAATAAAAGACTAAGTCTTATTTCAAATAAAAGAAAGAACGTTCAATTTCGTCTTGTTACTTTTGTGAAATCAGTTAGTGGCATATTAAAGAATTCAGTTACGAGTATTACTCATATTGCAATATGCAAGTCATTTCTGCAAGAGAAATTAATGGAAGATAGCATTTTCTTTCACTATTTCATTGTTATTAGGTACTAAAATTGGTAATCTATTTTCTACAAATGATACACCATTCTTAAAAGAAGTTAGCATTCTTCATTCTTACCTAATTAAGGCTTGTGAACGGATAGTTCTGTTGTTGGAAAATTTAGTTGCTGGAATGCCATCACATGAGTATAACAAAGTTCTCAGAATGTGCCCATTCTTTTTTGGTTGGCAGGCAAGCGTGCGTGACGCGAATCAGCATTCCACAACCTTATGTCCGTAAATCCAACACCTACAAAGTCAATATCTGAAAGATAGCTAATTTTTGTCTTTATATCCTTGAGTTGTAATGGTTATGATGACCATTTGAAAGAATAGAGCCTCCAGAGCTTTTGTGCAATGGCTCTTTGCTGGAATGTTGGGAGTACCTGCTGCCTGGTCTAGAATGGACAATAGCATAATGATCACTGGCATTGCTGACTGAACGAGCAGTGGAATTGAGAGTAGATCCTCCAGACATATAACCTGGTTTATGTAACGAGCTTCGGGAACCGTAGTGAGAGCCCGATACCCATCCGACACGGTAAGGATCATAATCATCCATCTCAGATGGTTCTTTATCAACTACCTGTACAAAAATGATAAAATAAACATAAGAAATTCAAACACAGAAACGAACCATATATACATAAGTAAAGTTTTGCAATTTAGTATAGTAAAGCAGAGTAATGAATCATTGCTTAAAATCTTGCCAAAGAGGTACTTCTTTAATATTTCGCCCTTAATTATTTAAACACTGCCAAGATTATCGAAAAATTACCAACATATGTCACAAGACGTCGCCAAACGGCTAGCATTCCAAACAAATCCCACTTCTAGTTCGTCTGTCACGCGAAGAGCTCTGAGTAAGCTGAGTGTTATCGTTTTATTTCTGTTGTATTTTCTTTTGTCCAAAAACTGATTCTAATTTTGAATTTGCTAAAATCAAATATTGTCTGTCCTGGTGATTAAAGTTCCATAAACAATAAAATTACACTCGTATAAAGAATAAACCTACAGAACTGTTTTTTGCAAAACAGTTTTCTAAATTTGGTCGAAAAATCCTGAGTTTCATTTGGAAATAGGCACTAAAAAATCGTCTAATTCAGTTATTCATTTTTTCGGTATGTGTGTTTTCACATTTACTTCTTAGAATTTTGCATGCAACGATATGAAAAGTCTTATTAAAGCATATTGAATATTTTATTAAATACACAGAAAGTGAATTTACTGAAGGAAAGCTGTACAGGAATCATATGAAAAATTAGAATTTACATTTACTGAATTTAGATTGAAACGCTGAAACTGTTTGCATAAAATTCGTATTTTGAAAGGTTATTCTGTCTTCTTACTGTGCTCGTCTTCCTCTTTCGTGAATAAGTAGAAATAAATGCATATAATAATTATTCTATACGAAAACAAAGATCGAAACCGAGTTTTTCTGATACCAATGCAAGATGAATTCTCAATATTTACTTAATATACTGCATTCGTTATTTCATTAACCCAAGTTTTGATATGACAAGCATGAAAATATCCAAACTAAATACGGAAAAAATACCTAATATGCAGATACGGTGAATCAAATTTCTTCTTTAATCAATTTACTTTTATATGAAAACTGATAAAGATGGCAATAGTTTTTAAAACAAAATATATTAAAGAAGTCCTCTTCTTGCTTCGTGATAGCTGAAAATTTTGCATTGCGATTGGATCAAAATAAACAAGTATTATTTAAAAAAAGAGAAAAATTTACAGATTTATAAAGGGGAAAAAATATATTTTAATTTAAATTTTTAATATTTTATTTTAAATAATTAAAATACATTTTACATAAAACTTACAGATAAATACATTTCATTTATACCCACCTCAGTTTTTGTACATGTGCAGGTGAGTGAGGAACAAAGGAATATATTGACTATAAGCATGACAAGAAGTAAAATGGCAAGGCAGATGCATAGTCCTATTAACCAAGGAAATCGCCATTCCGTGCAACTTTCTAATGATTCTGCCACTGAAATAAAATGTCTTAATTTAACATCACACTCACACATTACAGAAAAACAAAATTTTTGTTGCTATGCAAAAGTAAAGCGCCATTTCTCATATTTTATAAATTAATTGCTCCATTTAAATGGTCTTGGAAGCGGATTCCAAGGAAGGAAGAAAGAATTTTCAGTCAAAGATGGCAGTTTATCAGAAGCTTCAAAATACAAGTTATGGCAATAAAGTTCGATTAATAACGTCATAAGATGTACATGCGTGACCAGGAAAGACGACGAAGTACGGAAAAACGCACTTCACAATGTGTTTGAACATGTCTGAGCGCGACATAAGAACAGGTATAGTAGATAAACAAGGTAATCTAAATACTAGAATTCCTTCCAAACACTCAGGTTTAATGACGTCACGTCACTGGCAGAAGTGGGAGAAACGAAGACATAACTTTAGAGTAGATGATGAGTCAGAGAAGTCATACAAAGCCAGTGACGTCAAATTTTTAGTCAGGAAGAGCAAATCTTGGGAACAAGCATTATGGATTTTTGTTAGTAACAAATATACACTGTGAAAAAAAGAAAAAAAAAGAAAAAAGAAGAGGGGGAGGACAGTTTTATACTATCTCGCGTTCTACTGGGCCGATTGACGAAATTCAAATTGCGTGTTTCATATCACAAAAGCGCGATTTAGGATATATATTAGATATATATTGTCCTAACATAGGTATTCTGATACAAAATCAGACTTTTCCTAAAATAACATAACAGTTTTTTTTCCGTATTTCAATTCTACGACTCAAATTATGCCTATATATTAAATTTTGTAATTTTTGGTGAGAAATTTATGGAGAAATTTAAAAATTTATCTTGGCGGATTTTTTTTGCCAAGAATAATTCAATTGGCGAACTTCTTACTTTATAGCAGCCTGTTTTCCTTTTTTTTTTCACGTTCAATGGGCGGAAAAAAAGTCATCGTTCATTCTTTCAAATAATTTTAACAGAGTGCGTAAACCCCATTTTCGTTATTATCGCTTATAATACAATAAATACGCTAATTTCAAAAACACGCCAAAATTTATATTCACGTATATCTTAGGTAATTTTGAATAAAAATCTCTAATTTTTTTTGGGGTATACTTAGAAATACATCTACTTTAAGATGATGGCGAACCTTTTATAGGTTATAATTCAAAAATGTTTTCCAAAAATTTATAAAAATTATTTAGAAATACAATTTTTAAGAATAAATCATAAAAAATTGGCGAATTTTATTTGGAATGGAGCTAAATTTCGAAATATGAAAGAAAGAATCAAATTAAGTTTAATAGAAAAGAGATATTGATAAATATATACCAAATTCAATTAACATTGAGGAGCCAAGATTTTGAGAGATAATATTTTAAAAACTACTCCTGCAATTTTTACGAAATATGGAGGTTGGCATAATTTGAGTCGTAGAATTGAAATATGGTAAAAAAATGGGCATGTTATTTCAGAAAAAGAGCGATTTTGTGCCAAAATTTTATGTTAGGACAATGCTGTATATAAATCTAATACATATCCTAAGTCGCGCTTTCGAGACATGAAAAACGAAATTTAATTTCGTCAATCGGCGCAGTAGAACGGGCGATATAGAACTGTCCCTCCCGCAGTGTATAAATGTTTTGTTAAAAAAAAGTGGAAAAGATTATCGTTTTTTCTGAACGATTTAATATCCGCAGTGACCATGAGTCTCCCGTGTATGTCACGTAAACTGAGAATGAAGCCATGAAACGTCATCACGTGACGTCACGACTTATTACTGCTATTATTCGTAGTCATTGGCCTACGCGTTCTCGTTTTTATATGCGTTCTGATCGTTCATGTTTATATGCCAATTATTCTTCATTCAAATTGTATAAGTCTCCCCTTCTAAGTTTAATGCTTACCTTAAATGATTTTTTATTTAGTATATAGAAAACGAAATGCTGCATGGGGGCTGTGATAAGTCATGACATCACATTCTTGACATTGGCATAGCTTCATTTTCGTGACGTCATGCTTACTCCATTTATTCTAGTAACTTCCTTGGACATGATGCCTATACGTATTCCACTTATGGGTTTCCCCTCTTTGTAAAGTAAGAAACCAATAATTTATAATAAGACAACTTTCCATATACCAACTCCAAGGAACAAAAATTCAATTTAAAACCATGAATGAAAAACCTTTTTAGTCAGAATTTTATATATAGATGTAAGTGCGTGTGTGTGTAAGATAAAAAAAACTGGTTATTCAAATTTCTAACTTAAAGTAGCAACATCTCCGTAATTCCCGATTTTAATTTGTGTATCCTCCATTTATGTTCCAAATTGTTTATAATGATTTTTTTCTGGACAGCGTCTTTCTAAATCGATTCGTTTTATCCTTGCCTTAACTAATTCTGCAGTGCGGATAGCTCTCATACAATCAGATTAAATAAACTTTTTTCTATAAATATCGCTGCTACTATTGCGCAAGATTTTTCTTCTTTGTCTGCTGCTAGCCACTCATAATTTATTGCTCGCTTCGTCCGTTGTCTGAAAAGATAAAAGCTGTATAAATTGTTCGGTGCATAGTACACTTATAAATGATGATATGTGGATCTATTCATGCATATCAAGGCTTGCTCTGTTATGAAAATAAAACTATGCTGAATCAATGGCCACATCTAATAGCTTTGCTTCTCCATTATATGATCTCAGGAATCCACGTAGTTGTTTTTCTAATCTCAAGATATTCTACAGAATTCATATTACATGTGTATATACTAGTATACTTAGTAAAAACAAATTTTTAGAAGTACTGAAGTGGGAATACTGAGATGCAGAAACATAGAAATACCGATTGCACATCATATAGAGAAGACAAATCGTAAAGATGTAGTGGCAATGGTAATGGCGTATCTATTGACAGCTTAGAACACGGTAGATCCATACCAAACAGGAAGAATTTTGATCGCTTAGCATGCTAATCCATAATGAATAGGAAACTTGACAGTCGAGGCGGGTTAAATTTCATTTTTATTTAAATTCCCATTTTGTGGCCACATTTTACTTGCCACTCTAATCGTGCTTATTTTGCAGAACATTTACATTTTTTAATATTGCTGCGATAGGAAGAGAGGGAGGGAAATAAGAGTCTAAGCAGCACAGAAGTTCAAGCTAAAAGTGCGAACTTATCCAGTATGGAACATCGCCAGAATGAAGGTTTTAGTTTAGAAAGATTTTAGTTCTCAAAATTCTGAGTTCAAGTTCTAAATAAGCTACGTTACAGCGTTACGCAAGCCATGCAACTGATCAGGAAATGACGCAGTCTAGAAATGTTATTAATTTTTAGAATAGAAAGACGAAATACCCAAATCAAAAATGAGGAATTTAAGAGATTATTAGTAAATTATATTATAAAACTGATTTACGTATTTTTATCTTACATATATATATATACACACACACACACAGGGTGTCTAAAAAATGTAGCGACAAACTTTTAGGGAAGGTAGGGCACATTATGAGAATTGAGAATTGCATAGCAACCCATGATCGGAAACGTCAGGGGTAAGTAGCAGCAGAGACAGAAGATCGGAAAGGACACAACAGAGTGGTTATCATGAAATATTTGGTTAATTTGAAACGTCAGAAGTACATATGATGTATGAGATGAAATCAGCTCTAATGGTACAAGGAACGCTCGAAGTTTGCACCCTCAGACAGACGACAAGCATGCCTGACACCGACGGATCATTAACTGCCGGACATGGTCGAACGCAGTGTGAGTTTCTTTAACTGTAACAGCAGTGCAGACGAGTCTTGCCATGAGATCCATTACAGACTCCACAGGATCGTGAAATCTGCCCGCAGATTTACTGCAAACCGCGAACAAGCAACACATAAACTGGGAAATTTACATCTCAGGCAATTTGTTGCAATGCTTAGAGATCCTTGCTATCTTAATCCAAAAAATCCATTAAAAATAACGAAGTATGAAAAATACCGATGTCTATAAACGGACTGTATTAGGAAAGGCGAGTCTGATCCACTACGTTTGGAATAAACAAATAATTTTACTTACGTATGGGATCCCCAGGTTGAAGAACGAAAACTGAAGTTGATGCCATCAGCTGGCCATCGTCTGTGCCATTCCGAATTCGTGGTAAAGCTCTGGGTAAGGGCTCAGAGCCTTTACGACATGGACCCTAAATAGAAAAAAGGAAATAACACTGAAACATTTGCTGTATGTAATATATTTCGGTACTTCATCTTAAAGGGGCCACTGCCCTTAATCACCAATTTGGAAAATTTAATCTCTCAGTGTTTAACGCTCAAATTTCAAATGATTTCAAAGGATTACGCGATGGCCACTTTAACAAGAAAGTGTGTGCATTTGCATTCGGATTATTTAGAATAATATGCCTAATAAATATAACGTATGTGAGAAGAAAGAGTCCTTTTTTAAAATTCGTCATATAAATATTCGTTATTTCCGAATTTTAACTAGCAAAGTGCTTATTCAAACAAATTAAAAACCTTAGCTATTAAGCAAACTAAGCTTTAATAAATTAAGCTTTGACATATTTTATGACGTTTTAGACGTTAAAAGAGCACAAAAATATCCTGTATATATATACATAAAAAATTTAATCTTTCCTTTAGAGCAGAAAAAAGAGAGGAAGAAGAATTCGTGCCTCTTAAAAATATTTGTTACCTTGATTAAAATTCAATAACTCGCCAAACAAATATTAATTTAGAAGTCAAACAACAAAAATCAGGGTTATATTTTCAAAGGACTAGTTTCGATGGTTTTACCCAAAACATGTGCTATACATACGCTTCGGTTTTACCGAACCACCATTCTCAGCTGCAAAAGCGCAAATGAACGGGATAAAATATAATGATTAGATAAGATAAGAAAGCCTGGACAGGAGACAAGTTACTGACGCCATCTGTTGATGAAACCAGAATTGAAACATAATTTCTTTAAAGGCTGAAGGCAAAGATGGATTCGAATTAGGGTCGTTAACTAGAACAGAAAGATTTTTTTTAATGTGAAATGCCTCTAGAAAATCCAGTTCACCAATGGAAGACGTTTTTTGAATAATTTTGGCAGCAGAAAAATTGAAAGTGTGATTTTCGGACCAACAATGTTGGGCAGTAGAAGACTTCTGTGTTTCCTTTTTTTCTGACATATGCCTCATGTTCCTTAACGCGAAATTTTAAGGCTCTCGTAGTTTGGCCAATGTAAATTAAATCACACTGGCAAGGAATCCTGTAAATACCCCAGGAATTCATATCCGGAATGTGGTCTTTGAGCATGGAACTCGAATTTTATTGATGGGAGAATAAAACGCTGATTTTTGTGGTTTGACTTCTAAATTAATATTTGTTACCTTATTACTAAATATTTATGGATGATAGCAAAATCATTAATCTGTAAATTATTTAATTTGTAATTAATTCACTCTTCAAATAATATAAATATACTTAAAAATATTTATAGTGTGAAGAGTGAATTAATTCACAATATAAATATACTTAATATAAATATAATACGAGGTAAAACTAATACTAGTTCTTACAAAATTCATTTTTAAGTTTATTTTTACATACTTGATCCCACAGATAGATTTCAGTGGGCCACATTATAATCAATGCAAGATTCAAGAAACCTGCTAACAGTACATATATAAATTTATGGTAAAAAGTATCTTGAAGTACATAAGTGCACAGAATATCTCATGAAATCAAAGTTTCCTTCAGAAAACGCTTATATATTTTGAATTCAGGAATTTTTTTTTAGTTGATGCAGCTTAATTCTTCATATCTTTCCACAAAGACGTAAATTAAATAAAAATAATAATTCATTAAAAATATACAATAAATAAACAATTAAATTAATAAAAGAATTTATTAATTAAAGACAATAATTAGGCGAAACAGATTGATTAAACACTCATCAAACTAATACCAGGTAAACGGGTACATAGACAACTATGCATATATACCGTAAGCTGAAGTTTTCAGACTGCAATTAAAAAAATGTAATAATAAAAATATCTTTATTTCTTGAAATGTGCTTTAAGGTACTTATGTATTACCCCATCAACTGCGAAAGTTAGCTGCCATCAAACCATGAAAACTGGCGGAGACCTCGCCAAAGTTGCGCGAATGTTTCTGCGGAATTCTGAAGGAATTGAAGCCTCTTTATGTAATAAACAATCAGTACTTGACTCACTTCATTTTTGAGCTGAGTAAAATGGCTTGAGTCGAATTCTACCATTTCGTTAGGCTCTTTGATTTTACTAAGCTCTTAAGAAATCTCTAAATACAAACTTCTTGCAAGTAATTATTCTAATTTATTACTCTTTTGTTGACTATATTCAACTGTTCTTTTTCCCATTTAACAGATGTTAATTCTCTTGATTAGCTACAAACGAACCGGAGTGCAGACACATATGTGATTCTACAGCGTTCGAACCACGTCTCTTTTCGAATGGCTATTCTCTTGCTACAATTTTTCAAGTTGTGTTGCCCCTGTATATCCGTTTTCAAACAACGCATTTATCCATTATACAAATTATACATCATTTATCCATTATACGAGTAGAAAGTATTTACCCATTAATAATATTTTTTTTTAGATGATAGGATCTCATTACTTTGAAAATAATACAGTTTTTGATAATCTACAGAAGGCAGATCCGAAACTTTAACTCTTTTCATTTTATTCAATATACTAGAAAAAATTTACCAATAAAAGTTAATTTACACCCTTGTCCCAAAGATAAATACGATCAATTCAGAATCAGTTCCGGTTACATCAAATGAAAGCGCTAATATTATGAGTGTGCTGCTATGTCACCACTTACCCATAATTAGGGCTACTTAATGACAGTTTCACGGTCAAGGTGATAATAAGTAAGTACCCATTTTAATTACAACTTTTACATATTTCTTTACCTCTTCAAGTAATTTGGTTTTTGCATACCCAAACGTGAAATTTCTGCATCCTCCACCACCACAGCAAGAGCGAGGCTTTCGGAAAGATAGTGATATCATCTACAAATGAATTCTATTCGTTCTCCATGACCTACTGTTAAAAACACTTTTATCTACGGTATGCACCCCTAAAATTCTTAATGCATTAGTGCAATAATTATATTTTTTATATAAGATAATTATATATAATTATATTTTTCCATATATCACATAAATCTATTCAGCCAATGATTTCGCCTGATCCTTCAACAATTTTTTACATCGAAATTCGAACAAATGACATTTTTCTATTTTTAAAAAGGCCTATTCTCTGAAAGTGAAATATGTTAGCTTAATCTAAAACAAATAAGGAATTCACATAAAAATTGAAATTTTTATTTATACTTGTTAAAAACACTAAATAAATTATTTGGCTTTGCTTGGAAAGCAATTTTTATAAAATACAGATGAAATTATTTTATACGATTTTCTTCATGATCTCCTCATAATTTTCCAACATTTTTAACAAATATGAATGAAATATCTAAGATACTCACTTGTTCGCAGGCACCTTTGCACAAGACCACATCACACTGCACGTGAACTCTGTTGCTGTCCGGGAATTTAAAAATAGCAGATAAGTCAGAATTCGCTGAATGCGTAGTGTCGTTGTAACGGAATGCTGTTAAAAACCGAGTAAGTGGACACCTAGAGGGGGGGGGGAACAATTCACAACACTTTATTAACGAGGATATTAAAATATAAGAAAAAAGAAATACATTAATCATTAGGCTAAGGGTACATTCCTATAATAATATACAATAAAAGAAGTTGTACATGAGGTCATTTTTAGAGCATTTTAAATAATGACAAATTATCATATAGTTTAATGGAAACAAGAGATTAAATCATTCCCTTTAAAAAATTAATCCAGAATTTTATACAACGAATAATATAAGAAGGAGTGCCCTTGATAAATTTATAATGTTTTACTTATTTGACAATATAATTTGATTAACAGATTTCATTATTTGTGTACCTGCACTTTTATTATTTGTGATACAAAACTGTAGATGGATTCTGTAAAGTGAATTATTTAATCTCTTGTTCCCATTAAATTATACAATAAATTTTTTTTCTCTTTTTTAGTTCATTCGTTATTTTATGCGTTTTAAATAAAAGCTTATTTTTAATAAAAAAATCCTTTATTAGCGCAAAGGATGTTAGCCCAAAAGGACTATTAATTTCGTTTTGGCATTTTGTGTAGATTCACTTTTCAAAGTGTTGCCACCAAAATTACAGCCCTGTATTATATTAAACAAATTAAATAATGAAGAATCTGCATAAATGTATGTATGTTTCTCGCACTGTTATAAAGCAACGGTACCTAGAGCCATCCAATTTTGAATAATGTATGTTTCCATCCGAATATGGGCATTTGGAACCCCAAATCTGAAAATTGTTTTATTATCTATTTCATATTTTGTAAAATTTTAACAAATTTTTGATTAAAAAATTTTGATTTCAAAGCCAGCAATCACAAATACTGAGCGGGGAAAGGAAAAAAAAACACTTTTGTCTCCAGCGAGCGAGACACTGTTTCGGAAATTCTAAAGATATGCTTATTTTAAAATTAATCTTTTGCGATATTGCTCTTGAACTCAATTTTATGGTCTAAGTGCGAAGAACATGATATTTAATAAATAAAGGTAACACACAAAACGTTAAAAAAACGTTTCTTTGGGCGTAATGTAAAATCTGAAACCCTTCAGACTTTTCCTTTTCTTTTTTTCCCTTTATTTATTTTTTTCCATTTATTTTTTATTTTCAGTCTAAATAATATGTTATTATTGCCATTCAAATCAAAGAACTTATTCGAAAAATCTTCTTCAACAATGAATAATCAATCACCCCTTTTCTTCTCACAAATGTTTTCCGTGAAAGGATCGGGAAATTTGAGCGATATTCCATAATTCGGAAAAGAAAAATCATAAATTATTTTGCAAAATTTTATACAAATTTCCCCTTAAAATAATTTTGTATCTCTATCCGATGGTGAATATAGTAAAATTCTGAGAGTTTTGGTTTGTATTGCTAAAATTTTTGTTGCTAAAATTCCTAAATGGAATTTTGAAAAAATTGCTTCACCACGTTGTAAATAATTTACCTTTATTCTCAAGCAGCTTAATCTCGAAAATAAATTAATAGATGGAAATTAAATAGATGGGAAATTACTCAGTTGTGTTTACTCGAACCAAACTAATTGATAGTTCAAACCATTCCGTTATTATTCATCAACATCGAAATTATCTGGCAGTGACGATAAGGGTTTAATTTTTGCTTACCATTTCTCGCTGTCAGCGTTGCAGATCTATGCGACATAACTAATAATGCCGATTCGAAGATTTTATAGACAAATAAGCCTTCGAGCAAGACACAAGAGAAACACACCGACGTGGAAAATAAAACACGTAAGTCGACAACCTTGTATTCGGCTTAGATTTTGTAAAATCCCAATCGATTTCGAGAGCAAATCGAGTCCCCCTTCATCAGGAGCAAAAATTTGGATTTTACAAAATCCAGTTTTTTTTTTTTTTTTTTGACAACAGTTTTTTTTTTTTTTTTTTTGACGATTGGGATTCTACAAAATCAACGCCGAATACAAAGTTGTCGATTTCCCTGTTTTATAAGCCTTCGAGCGTTATCATATAGCAGGGATGCATGAAGGGGGCCTGGTCGAACCGAGAAATATGCTGCCAACTGCATCGTATAGACTCAGCTGTGTAAAAGCGCTGGCAAGATGGTTGTTGCAAAGTATTCATCGGCGGAATCGAGGTCTGGAAAGCGAAGGTGCACGAATTGCGAGGCAAAATAGGATGATTGTGCGACAGGCCTTAAACTGCATCAAAGACATCATTGTTTGCTATTCAGTGTGCCTATAGCCTCTTCAGTACCATCCATGGCATTTTTCCTCAATTCACTCCACTTGGCTGATCAGTCTTGAAGCACATGACCATCGTGTCCATCTGTGTGGGGCTAGGGTCAGCCATCCCAATCAGCATTTGTTTTACAGAGCCATTATCCCTGGTGTGGTGCTCTGGCGGGTTATCTCTTACGACAGCAGAGCGGCTCCAGTTACCCTGCATATAACTTTTACAGATGAAATATATATTGATGATATCCTGCAATCATTTGTGTTACCCTTCATGGCACGCCATCCTGCAGCCATTTTCCAGCAGGGCAATGCCAAATTCCATACGGCTGGTATATCTCTAGACAGTCTCCGAGCTGTTTATACTCTTCCTCGGCCAGTAAAGTCACTATACCGAACAAGAGTTAGCTGATATGTTAGATAGGCCGCCAGATTCGTCCACCCCAAAATATTGCAGATATGAAGCAATAATTGAGAAATGCCTGGAAGAATGCATCGCAGGATGGGATTAAGAATCTTTATCATTCCTTCCGTCGACATTTAAAGGCATGTATCGCCGTCAGGGGGTTTCATAAATTACTGATTTGAACATGTACAAATGTTAGTCACTGATGGGTCCTGTAGATTTGAACTTTTAGTCATTTCATTACCTGTGTATGAGCTTTATATATATTTAATTTCAATGAAAACAGTCACTTTCTTCATGGTGCATCGTTTTTCCCCCTCCCAAAGAGAGTATTTTCTAACATTTTTTTTTTTTAAATCTTCGTTGTATTACTTGACGCAGTGGTCTCAAACTACATGTAAAACAATTTATTACCTGTTGAAAGTAATAAACAAACAATTTTTTTTAAACTAAAAGTTTTTCCAACGAAAAAAATTTTTAACTAAATTAAAAATTTCATTTATCAAGTATTTACCTACAAAACCTACAAAAATAGTAAGAACAATAATGCAAAGAAAAAGATTTCAGTTTATATTTATTTTCTGTCTGAAACCTAAAGGTTGGAATCTGCGAGAAATTTCTGTTAGTCACATTTTATAATTCAAATGTACTGAGAGCTAAATATTAAATTTGTGAGCTGAAATTTATTTTGATCTATTGTAATGCGTTGATTTCACCACTAATTAATTTATTTTTAACTTAAACAAATTATGAAAACTTTGCAAGCGTAAGAAAATTTGAGAAAAAAGAACGCCAACCTAATATATTTTTTAATTTTTTTGCATTTTGACAAGTACGAAAAAAAAACGTTTAATCAAATTTGCATCTTCAAATCTTTGAATAAAATTCATATCGACAGTGTAAATTAATTAAGATTTTCTGGGACGTTGATCAAGTTCGTTTTTAATGGCGATGAAAATAATGCAAAACTGGACTAAAAATTATCAAAATCTTAAACCTTTCTTCAAATTCTTGCTATAATGTCACGACAATGCTAATTAATTTAGAAGAAACGTATTCGGGGGCCGCGTAAAATTTCTTCGGGAACCCCTATTCTGAGACCACTGACTTAAAACATTAAAATCTCATAACATGATTTCCCTAAAACAAGCAGTACTCCTACAACACGAGATTATGATTTTTGCATTATTATTCAGTTCAGGAATAATAACAGCTGCACAGTGTAGTAAGCAA
>KK119807.1:1324319-1334766 GCA_000611955.2 Stegodyphus mimosarum
ATTCGACAATAACAACACAAAGTAAACAAATAACTATACGAAGAAGGCGATAAATTAATTTCGAAATTTGTATTTCCGACATTAATTAAGGTTTTTAGTTTATTTTTATGGCTAATTCCAGTCCAATCATTCTGCAACGCTCCGTTAACCAAGCTTTGCTAATCTCGGCATCGTTACTCAAAACGAACATATTAACAATGACCAAGTTAGGATGTTCGAGGCAGAAGAACAGAAACAGATCAGTTGGCACCAGCAGCGAACACAGAATAACACATAATATTTGATAACAAAAACCCACTACCCTGGTTGCACTCTTTCAAGCTTTATCTTAAACGAAAAATCGGTAACAATAGACTTGTAAGCGCAAAAACACTAACTGATAAGAGCTTCATACTCAGCGGCGTATCTACATAAAATGGCCCTCGTGGCAAGAATTTAAATTGCTCTTTCTTTAAAATATTTAAAATTATGTTTATTTTTCTTGGATTTCGTTTCAGGGACACAAGTGCGCTATATAAAGCCCCTGCCAGGGCTCGTGCCCTTGTAGAGACATTAGGCTATTTCGAAGCAGGAGACATAAAAAATGAGTAATGCCCTCGCCGGGACTCGAATCATGGATCTCTCGAATACGCGCCGAGTGTGCTGACCACTACACCACGAAGGCATGCTAAGAAGGCAGGAGAAATACCTTATATATTTCCCCTTTTTTAAAGGGTGACTAGGGATTAGGGGACCTAATCGCCAAATCCTGGTGGTGGAGAATCATTATTCACCACAATTTTTTAGTTCGGGAGCCACTGTAGAGACATTAGGTTTTTTTTTTGGATGCAGGAGACGTGAAAATTGAGAAATGCTCTCACCCGGAGTCAAACCACGACCTCTCGAATACTTGCCGAGTGTGCTGACCACTACACTACGAAGGCATCCTAAGAAGGTAGGAGAAATACCTTATACCCTATTCGCCACACTCCAGATACACCATTGTTTAAATTACCATGTATTTCGAACTATTTCGGCTTATGACTGAAAAAGAAAGATACCCACAGATCTCACGGGTAAGTAAATTCGTTCTATCAGAACTGATTCTCAAAGTCAACAGCCATGTCAATGGTTAAGTTGGGTTAATTAATTAAGACAAATTAGAGAATTATCTTCTTAAGAGTGGGGACGAATTCGTGGAAAATTTCCTATACGAGCTATGACAGACGCAATCACTCTTTCATTGATAATTATTATTCAGAGTGTTGACAGAAGTTCAGCAACAACAGCAACAGATTTAATCCGAAATGAGACAATATGGAAAAGGGGAACTTGTTGCTAAATGATCGTTCTTAAATTCTATACCATAACCGAATATGAACAAAATAAAACAAAACGTAACTATGCCAAGAAATAGTAATTATCCATTAAGTTAGAAGATGATATAAAATACATTTTCAGTCTAATAATTAATATAGTTTCGTTCCATTAACTGATAGGAAATATTCTCAACTGTTGTATAAAATATACCTTTTTATTATCTCAAAGCATACTTATCTACGCATGTCATTAACATTAGCATTTGTTCAAGAATTTTTTAAATTAAGAACAAAACGTTCGACTTACCCATTTGCATCGATAAGTAAAACTTCAGAGTTATTTGGTGCAAAACTCAGGCAAGAACGAACTTTCAGTTTGTGGATATCTATGCAAATGGAAAAGAAATACATTAGTAAGTAAATCTGCCATACAATTTTAATGAAGCGTGTCGGATGATTTTGTGTAATACTTACTATCTGGTTTTGTCATCGCTGCTCTGAGTTCATAATTTTGGTTATATATAAGCTCTTGAACTCTTTTACCATTCTGATAAAAGTTCAAAGTGACCCTTGAAGTCTCATTCCTAAAATTAAAGTTTCAAGTTATTATTTTCATCATTGTTATTATTACTCAGTTACAGTCAACTCCCAATTAACCTTCCAAGGATTATGAACATAAAGTTAAACGCAGACAAGTGGTTTTCCAATTCGTGTCACATGTGATATTATGCCCTTTCTTGGTTAAGCCGAAATCTTTTCAATCAGCGTTTTCTGCCACACATTTTCTTTTTTGTTATTCGTTGATATCAATATATTTAATACTTATTGTCCTTCCCCTAACTTCCTGTTGGGCTTAATTGGTAGTGGAAAAATAGCAGTCGTTAGAAAAGGTTAAACGGGGTGGATTAGCTAGGCCCTATAAAAAAAATCTAACTTTTTATATGGGATGATGGAAAGATACTATTACAATCCACTAGCGCAAAACAAAACTGTCTAGGGAAAATAAAAATAATTAAATAAATAAAAAATCTGAAAGATTTCAGATTTTAATTACGTCCAAAGAGACGTTCATTTAACATTTTGTGTGTTATCTTTATTTATTAAATACCATGTTCTTCGCACTTAAACCATAAAATTCAGTTCAACAGCAATATCGCAAAATAATTTTAAATTGAGCATATCTTTAGAAATTTCGGTACATGCGCTGGAGATAAAAATGTTTTTCTGTACAACGTTGGTATTGCTGGCTTTGAAATCTTTGAGTTTGTTAATGAAAAATTCGTTAAAGTTTTAGAGAATATTGTTACGAATTTCACATTTATTTGGCTATTTATTTACGATTGTAATTAAAGTTTCTTTTTATTTTCCCGTTGAACGCAGACGATTTTTGAAGAGAAAGCTACGTCAAAAAAATAATAATAATAATAAAATAAGCAGTAAATTGAAAAGTGAAACGACACAAAATGCCAAAACGAAAGTAATAGTCCTTCGGGATTCAAATCCCTTTGGACTAATAAAATAAAATAAAAAATAATAAAAAGGGGGCAAAAAAGAACGATATAATAAAAAAAAAGAGAGAGAGGAGGTAATGATAGATGTTGATGTCTCTGCCAAAAAAAAAAAAAGTTATCACTAACTTTTTTGCATGAGTTTGAACTCAATGATATTATTCAGACTTTCTTGTAAATATTGTTCTTCGATATCATTTATAATTTAGCTTCTTCATTTCTAATGACATTTATTTTTCCGTTATTTACAGTGAGTTCTTTATTTACTCTTATTAGCCCAAAAGAGCTATTAGTCTCAAAACACGATTTTGTGTCGTCTCACTTTTAATTCGAGTCTGCTATCATTCGGTAAAACATTAAGATATTTTTCGTTCATGTTCATCTGTCTGTTATTAATTAACAAACTTAAGTATTTTTAAATGTAATCAATGCACTTCTTTAGAATATCATTTCTTAATTTTTGAATCAGATTGATTTAAATAAATATGCATTTAATTCATGATAACGATAATTACGACCATTAAGTATTTTTAATAAATTATATTACAGACGTTTTCACTTTTTAAATATTCAGAAGATATATAACGTTCCCATCTTAGTCGAAATGCGTATTCATCTAATTAATACCCTGTAAAATGTTTCGCTATTCCACGAGGGCCATTTACATCGATAAGCCATACCTAGAGCCCTTTCCGGCGATCGTTAAAATTTTGAACCTTTTCAGATTTATTTATTTATTTTATTCCTTTTTTTTTATTTATTTTGCCTTGGAAGCTGACGTCTCAGTTTTAACAACGACAAGCGATTAATCGCCAAGCTTGACGGCGGTTTTAACCAAACGATATAACAAACCCCAAACCATGTAATAAGATTTGTGGGGTTTTTTTTTGGGGGGGGGTGTTAGTAAGAAATCGAACTCCTTTCCCTGGATTCAAAATGAAAACAGTCCTCAATTTATCATCAAGTGAAATGGAAGCTATAGGATTCTTCCATAAAAAGGAGACTGTCCGCCTCCACGAATTCTCGAAAACAGACAATTACACTTTTTTCCCCCTTAATTACGAATTTGTATTTTTGGACATAATAAATTAAAGGAAATCTTTTTTGAATGTTTCAAAAAGTTAATCATTGATACACTGAGCTCAGGAAATTGTATTTGAAGAAAATCACGTCACCCAAAAAAAAAAAAAAAAAAAAAGAGTATATCTTGTAGGATTTATTCTTCGAATCTGGGCTATTAATTTCGTTTTGGCAATTTTCATTGATTCGCTATAAACGGCGAATCACATTTCAAATTGTTGCCACCAAATATTATCGCCCTGTATTATACTTAAAGAAATTAAATAATGAAGTATCTGCATAAATGTATACATGTTTCTCGCATTGTGATAAAACAACGGTATCAAAAGCCTTCAAATTTTGAATAGCGTAAGTCTCCACACGAATATGGGCATCTGGAAGCCCAAATTTGGAATTTGTTTTGTTATCTATTTCATATTTTGTAAAACTTTAACAAATTTTTAAATTAAGAAACTCAGCGATTTCAAAACGAGCAATCACAAATACTGAGCAGGGGAAGTAAAAAAAATTATCTCTCGCGCGCGAGACTGTGTATCGGAACTTCTAAAGATATGCTTATTTTAAAATTATTGTTGCGTGCGTACGGGTTCGTAATATATTGAATGCACAAGTCTGATAATAAAATATATTCTTATCGCAAGAAATAAAACAAAATGCTGAATTTTTCCTCAAAGGTATTCTTACAATATCACACAATAGTTATATTTTAAATTACTGAAACTTTAAATAGAACGTAATCCAAAGCACAGAGAAAGCTAATCCGATCTCACCGCGAATTCACTACAACCAATCATAACAACTAAGTAAACAACTGAACTGAGATGTTTTTCTCCGGCTTTTATAAGCTTTTTAATCATGCATGAGAACATTCTGGCAATTTTTACTTTCTCGAGGTTTCTGGAAAGCAAAAGAGTAGAATTACCGTTACAGCTAACACACAATTTGCATTTATTCAATTTAAACATAAATTACGAGATATCTATTTATTAAATGCCGCGTGTTCCTGTTTTTATACTACTTCGGCGTAGCTTTCTCCTAAAAATCGTCACGCGCTGCATTGCACGGGGAAATGAAACAATTTTAATTACAATTGTACTAAAAACAACAAGTTAAATAAAAAAAAAAACCATAATACTATTTTGCGATATTGCTGTTGAATTGAACTTTATGGTTTAAGTGCAAAGAACATGATATTTAACAAATAAAGGTAACACACAAAACATTGAAAAAAAAACGCCTCTTTGGATGTAATGTAAAATTTGAAAGCTTTCAGAATTTTTATGAATTATCTTTTTCTATTTATTTATTTTTTTTTATATTTTTTATACTGTATTTACAGTTTATTTTTCTTAGCTGAAAGGGGCGTTAGCCCAGAAGGGTTATTTAGTCTCGAAACAGCATTTTGCATCGAATCGCTATAAACGGCTGTACCACTTTTCAAATTGTTGCCACTGAGAATTATCCCTCTGTATTATATTTAAAGAAATTAAGTAATGAAGAGTTTGTATGAATGCATGTATATTTCTCGCATTGTGAATAAGCAACGATACTTACAGTCATCCAATTTTGAATAACGTAGTCTTCACCTGAATATTGGTTCCTGGAAGTTCGAATTTTGAATTTCTAATTTGTTTTATTATCTATTTCCTATTTTTTAAACTTTAACGAATTTTTATTAAGAAGTTCAACGATTTCAAAGCAAGCAATGGTAACATACTGCGCGGAAGAAAAGATCTTTATCTTCAGGGCGCGAGACTGTCCATCGAAAATTCTCAAGATATGCTGTTTTTAAATATTTTTAGCCTAAATGCTCTCGAAACATGTGTGCGTATACAAATGATAAAAACGCTCCTTTGGGCATAATATAAAATCCGAAAGATTATTTTATTTTTTTTTTTAGTTTTTAAATTTGTATTTTATTTTTATTATTTATTTATTTATTATATGCATTTATTATGCAACTTTGGCAACACTTTTCCCTTGGAGCTTGATTGCTGGTAAAACCGACAAATACCCTGATTTAATTTACAAAATCAAAACGAACGTTTTCTTCAGACTAAATTGCTTAAATAGTTAATAGCATTCTGTTAATTATACTGAATTATTCCTTTTATTTTTTAACTGTCTTCGGATTAATCATGCTTTTGCTATTAACACTGCACATTGTCCCCGGTATTTTCTCGGTTAATCAGGCGTTGACTTTACACATAAGAATAACAAAATAATATAGCTTCAGAGATACATCTCTTGCCATTTTAAAACTATGTCTTTATTGCTGATATAACTTATGTAGCAACTGTTACGTTCAAAGTATAAATATATTAAAATAATTACCTGGCATTTCTAAATCCAGCTTTACCACACCTGAGGAAAAAATATTTGTCTTCAGAAAGTTCTAAAGTTGGATGAACTCTCACAGCTAAAGCGACAATAATATCCCCCGAATTCGGCTGCGAATAAACAAACAAACAAACGAATAAGTAAAAATCAAATAAATAATGAAATTGGTTAAAGAGAGCGTAGGAAATATATATCATTATATTTCTTTTATAAATAAATAATAATAACTGTTTAACAATATGATAACAGATCGTCTATGACAGACGCTAAAAACCTAATTCGAGTAAACTAGCAATCTGTTTGAGAAATGACTTAAAAATCTTCTTTATGGTGTTTAATTACACTTTCTTCCTCATTACTAAAGAAATTAATAAAATTTATTACGTTTACAAAGTAAAATTTACGTTTACTTACAGGTAAACGTAATAAATTAACGTACAGGTCGTCATCTGATTAGGCCATTTGAGGTCATAGTAGGTCATTTTATAAAGACAAAACGACCTCGCCCACGAAGGTTACTGCACTAGCAGCTGTGCCCTTCGCCAAGACTTTAGTTATTATTTTTATCACATATGGTAAAAGACGATTAAGCATTCTGGGCGCAGTGCTCGTTCAGGTATCCTCAAGCCCACTTTTACAAGGGAGAAAACACGATTATGGAGCGTGTGAGAATAATTTAGGGCTTTCTAAAACCTGGGGCTCTAAGCTCATGCTTTGTGGGCCTAGAGAGTAATCTGGCCTTCACTGGTGGATGGAAACCATTCGCATATTTCCAAAGTGCACATTAGTAGCGCAACCAAAGGAGAGGCTTCTAAAATAGACAAATGAGTTGTTACAGTCCACCAACAGCCGAACGATATATCGCTGATAAGTCGCTGAACACTGGTAGTTCGGTTGGGGGTTCAAATTCAAGCTCTGAAATTGTTTTGTCATATATGTGTGTCTTAACTCTAAAACGGTTGTTTAGACTTTATTTCGTATTTTTTGCCATAGCCAGATCCAAATTTTGAGCATGAATTCTGCCATAGTCACGATGTTTAGTTGAAATTGTTCAAGAACGTTTTAGTTTTATATGTTTATTTAATTGTAAGTATTTAATTAATCGAGATGGAAATAATGTTAGTGGATTGTAGTCGTTGTTTACTGAAAGTGTCTGGAACTGCCAGTTAGTCGTAGAAATCATTCGTATATCTTTGGTATGTGCTATATTCATCTGCTAATATTCTTCAAATCTACAGCGTTTAAATATTTTGCAGAAGAGACTGGACGGTAAAATGCTCTGAATGTTCTTGCTGTATGGCAAAGTATGGCAAAGATCAGAAAGTGTAGTAAACTTGTAGAGTCATTAGGCTTATTTTGGAGCAGGAAACATGAAAAATCAGCAATGTCCTCATCAGGATTCGAACTCTGAATATCCCGATTACAAAGTGGACATGCTTTCAATTCAATTACACCATGAACGAACGTGGTAAAGAAGCAGATATATCCTTACGAAACAAAAGGGGGGGACACTGAAAGAAAGACTAACGATTTTTTTTTCTTCCTAAGAGAAAAATTGCAAGTCGTTCGTTTTCAATAACCAATCAGCTATCAACATCGAATTCTCCACCAATCAACCATCATTTGCACTGGAGAGCTAGTTTCCCCTTCTCAGAGTAATTTGTGGTGAAAGCCTGCTTTATATTATGTGACAAAGCAGAAAAACTGTATTAAACGATTGTTCTTGCAAAATGTTTTGAATATGTGATACGAACTACGCAAATCGTTTCCTGAAAACAAAATTCCCATAATTTGCATCTTTTGGTTAACTTTTGGCCCCAGGTTTCTAAGTCTTTCTCTTTATAATAACCAGGTAATTCCTTATATAGGGGAAAAAATAGAAAAGCTGGTTTAATAATATCGATAATTGGATTTGCATTCTGCAAATAATTATTTTCCTGATGATACTAAAATTATTAGATTCGTAAGTTACTAAGATACTACGATTATTATATCCATAATTATTTTAAATAAATTTCTGAACTAGAAAACAGCGCACTTCTTTTAAAACCTTGTTTTCTTTATTCGTTTGTTTTCATGCCCTCTTATGCCTCATCTTAATTTATATAGATTAAAATAGTTTTACTTGCATAAATAACAGAAATACTGTAAGAAACTCGCATTTTAAAAATAGCAGTTTGCTAAAAATGAATGACTATAAAACAGAATTGGTTTACAACAGTGTGAAAAAAATGCTTCCACCTTCCCCTGCAGCGAAAATAAGAAACGGAAACGAAAAAAAAAATATATATGAGAGGGGAAAAAATTCTGTTTTGTGCATTAAGTTTCTTAACTATACAATAATTCGGGCACAGACAATTTATAAGTAGAAATTATCCAGTTCCTTGCAACAAAAAATTACTTCCACGAAAAAAAAAATTGTTAAATTGTACTGTTAATGATTGGATACTAAAATATTATTTATATTAGAAGTTCACAGTTTTTTGCAAATTTATTTAATTTACACGTAATTCCCAGAATACCAGCATTTATTACAAAATAATTTATCTTACTTACCAGTAGTGACTAAGTTAACTAAGATAAACAGTCATCTAATATGACCTGTGCAACGGTTTTCCTTCCCATCCATCATGCGCTTAACTTTCAATTTTTCTTTCACCAATTAAGAATAAAACTGAATAATAATAATAATAATAATAATAATCCAACTTTTGTCAAGGAAAGCAGTGAGATTGCCCCTTTTTTTGTCCAAACTCTGAATTCGTCACTGCGTTTGTTCTCAGCAATACCTCCAAAAAATAATTAATTACTTCGAAGCTTTATAATTCTGTATTCGCATGAGATTAATACTTGAGTCGTATCTTTTATGTTGTAATTAAGGAACTGTCTTAAAATATTATTATTAATATAAATTATATCTTATATTGTATAGTGTTGTTCTGTCCGCTAAGTACTCTTTATCTTTACTCTCTTTACACTAGTTACGCCCAAAGTCGTACCCTCCTCTAACTATTACAAAATGTCTAATTTTCTTCATGAGGTATTAACGTTTGGTCCGATTATCAATATAAGGCATATATCGAGCTATTCAGGCTTGGTCAATATCTCCAACAGTAACCGAGCTCTTTGCAATGTTCAGAACCAGACAATATCACTTGTTAAATGATGTGGGGGAAAGCGGACTTTGGTTTAAAATTATTGCAAAATTTTCTGCAGAAATTGATGCACTGAGAGACGAAATTTACTTTTTAACTTATTATGTAAGGTATCAGACTTATTATGAAGTTTGATTGTATTCATATATGTATGATGAATTAAAAAAAGCGCATTTCAGCAACAGTACAGTATGTATGTGAATGATTTTTTTTGTGATGTATTATTGAAAGAAAGATAAATTACTATTTATAGTTGAAAACAAATTAAAAGATTAATAACAGCGCTAAAGATTAAAATAATCTTTCTTAATCAAAATCAAAACATTCGGATCCTATTAGGATACAGAATTTCTGTAAAAGAAAAATTAATTCTTTTACTTTAAGATATCAGACTTAAACATGACAAAGCTCACGAGAACTATCAACCTAGGGAAAGGATGCTTTAGTGAAGGATTTTCTAAGAGAAATTGTCTCCTATTCACATTACACATGCGACCATTTAATCCAAACATGCAGCTAGCTTGCTCGCCTGGGCTCAAACCCGGGTCGAACAAGCAGTATTATAGCGGCCTTAACAACTCGGTTACTGTGGAGAACCTTCACTAAGAAATCATTAAGACATAATTAGTGGTTGTCAATAAGTTCATAAATATGTAAGTGGTTCAAAAAAATTGCTAAAGGGGGATGGGAGGAAGAAGTCGCGGAATTAAAAAATAAAAAATGTGGGCTGTTGTTTTATAGGAAACAGTTAAGTACGTTAGGGAACAGTAAGTTAACAAAAATAAAGTACTTAAACCCATATCTACTGATAACTAATAAAGAGATAAATCTGGTACAATGGCTTGAGCATGTCCCATGAATCAACAATAGATTTGTTTCCATTGCTTACTGACGTTTTGTTAAGTAAATATGACAGGAAACTTTGGAAGAGAAAAAGACATCCAAGCACATAAAAATATGCATCTCCGATAAATCTCTATAACATACGTTCTCGGAAAGAGATAGTTTCGTGTCTCTATAAAATGGCAATAATTTTTGCTTCCGACGGTCTTTTGTTTTGGTCACC
>KK119807.1:1337961-1366122 GCA_000611955.2 Stegodyphus mimosarum
GCAAAGACATATAAATGATTTTCTCCCTCCTTTCTGCATGCCTTTGTGGTATAGCGGTAGCACACTCGGCGCGTTTCGAGAAGTCAAGGTTCGACTCCTGGTGAGGGCGTTGCGCACTTTTTCTGTACATCTGCTTCATAAAAACCTAATAACTCTACAGAATTATTGAATTAAAAGATTTGAAAAAATAATAATATCGTCTATATCAACTCCGTCAGTATACACACACATAAACACATTGGAACAAATATAATAATTCAATTTCTCTGCAAGACGTTGTTACCCAACTGAAAAACAAATCGAAATTATTGACCTACAACAGCCTACTACACTGAAAAGCAAATATCAGGAACACATTTCAGCTGCAAGTGATCAAAATTATATTGAATTTTAGAAATTTGTACAAATAAACAATTTTCCAGCATGATTTGGCTGTCAAGTACTGTTGTAGGTTTGGATCAACATATGTTTGAGAACAAATGTTTTCTATTATGAATATAATAAAATCAGAATATGATTCAAGATTAACTGATACATACCTAAAACGGCAAATTTTGTTAGCATCTTCAAGAACTAATCCTAATATAGATGTCTTGGTAAATAAACTACATATTTAAAAAGCACATTAATTAAGTACTGACTTAATTGTTATTTAGAATTAAATGTTTCGAATTACTCATTTTTATTTAACTGACTGAACCTTTAAAAATATTTATGAACAATAAAACCCTACCTTGCACGTTTGTTTTATTTATTATGTCATTTTTTAATTTTCCACTACTCAAAAACGTACATAAGAAATATGCTATTTGCATAAAAATCCCATAATCAGCCTATAAGTAAAATTTTTTTCCACATTTTTATATTTTTTAGCATAATGGAAAAGTTGGACGTGGCACGCATAACTTCCCCCCCCTTTTTTCTCAGATAGTGGCACTCTTCCCAAATGGGGGTCGCCGGCTCTGATTCAAAGGAACAAATACTTAGCACTACTACATAGTCGCTCATACTTTCTGTAGATATACTTTTATCTTTTCCCAGCATAATTACCTAGTTTACTCCGGAAAAGAATTAACTTGGTAATCTGAGTAAAAATGAAAATATGTACGACTCATTTGAGGTTATAAACGCTTAGCAGTTTACTAGTGAAATTAATAACAGCAGCTAAGTATGTCCAAAAGCAGCGAAATCCTCTTAACGAGAGTATTGACGTCATGTCTCATTCTCGCAAGAATTAGTTTGCATCTCCAGGTGACTCGACACATCATGCAGTTTAATGACATTTCCGCTAATGTGGAGAGGATGTCGTTTGGATTTGGGTCAAACGGTCGGGAGAGTAGGGAAATATCTCTTTAACAAAATGATTAAAAAAAAACATTTAAAAAACTTTTTTAAATATTACTTCCGTTACTAAAAGATGTCAAGAAGGTGTCGAAATATTTCTGTTAATAAATTTGATCTAATTTATTCGGAAATACATATTTCGATAGTTATTCCACCAATCAGATTCAACCGCTTCTCAAATACTTCCTGATATCCAGTTCGACTATTTTTTAAAATTTTATTTAATAAACGATTAATTAGTAGCAGTTCTGTACTTTTAAAATTTAATAAGCAATTTTAATTAAGTTTTTTAACGACAGTTTTACCCTTATTTTAATTTTACGCGGATGAGAAAATGTTTTCTTCATTAAGGCAAATAATGAAGGCTGCAGTCTATTGTCATTACTGCTTCTCAGCATTCCATATACACTTCTTTTACAGCAAAATAAAATCTCATGTGTACACCATACGATTTCTTCGTACGGAATATTAAATTATACGCCTTTTGCATTTCATTTAAACCTATTGGATTGAATTAAATCTACTTCGTCGATAGCGCATAAACCGCAATAGAATAAATGCACTCATTAAAATTCACTATATTTGTTTACCATGGCGACACTCTGGCGTCAGCTTCACTTAACAGCGTTACATTTCATTCATTTTATAACTCATAATGCACAAAAATTATGCATATCATTTGAAGAATTATCTAATTGTTGCCACATGTTCTATTCAAATACTATATAATAAATCTAAATCGATGGATAAAAGAAATTAAACAAATAAAAAAAAATTCACAGACGATTCAGTATTTCTCATTCAATTAATTCAGATCTCACTTCTCGAGAAGGCAAAAATACTTAAAATCTCAAAATATCTACATTAAAAATTACGAAGTAAATCTTACACGCTTATTTCCTCGAATAAATTCCAGAACGGATTAAGCAGGATTTAATTCGCAATAATAAAAAAAAAGGCGTTATTTTTGTTGTTCCGGAGCTTAGTTTCTCTAAATTGGCAACAAATACACTATTCTGCTAAGTTTCAAATGTAAACAAATATAGCGGTTACGGCCAAATTCCTTCTCTGATGAAAATGCACACAGTGGGTTATGTTAAGATCAACATTGGTCAGCTAGCGCAGAAAGTTACAAGTCTATGATCGTAGATCTTATGAAAATTAATTACATACTTCCTTTTAGCCTTTTTTTTTTTTTTTTGAAGTCCATGTTCTTTTTTTCGACATAAAATGTTCTCTCTCCGAATTTCTTTTAATATTTCTGATATTTAAATTCTTTTCCTACTGCATGATGTTTAAATTAGATTAGCCCAGCAAATATTTGTTTTCGAGAAAGGAAGAAATTTTAATTATTCTGCGACCATTATTAACCATAATCTTGGAAAAGGCAATATTAAAATAAAAAAAAGCAATATTAAAAAGAAAATTCAAGAAAAAGAATTTTGTTTTATAAAAGTATACGCATAAATTAAAGATCGAACGTGTGTAAGATAAAATATACGCAATTCAGAATTCCTACTGTAATTTACAATACTTCCTTATTTCACTTTTCTATTATATTTTTTCCCCTTCTGTCTTAAAAATAATAACTGCTCATAATAATCTTATCTAAACTGCATCATTTCAAAATTAATTCATATTAATATGATTTTTGCACAATGCCAGTGACGCAGTTACTTGCAGACGCATCAATGAATGTTTTTAAATGTGTAAACTGAAACGTAAAACTGACAATATAGAGACATTAGGTATTTTTGAAGCAGAAGTAAATAAAAAATGAGCAATGCCCGTGACGAGATTCGAACCACTGAGCTCTCGAGGACGCGCCGAGCGTGCTGACCACTACACCACGAAGGTATGTCAAGAAAGCGGAAGAAATACCATACAACAAATCAAAATAAAGCAAACAAAATTCATTCTGAGTTGGGTTTCCATTTTGGACACGGCGCATTCTTGCTCTCGTTCGCTGTCCTTAGCATGTGACATGCTGGAAGGACTTCTCTTCCACGAGTTGTATTATCATAACGATGTAAAATTTCACAAATGTGATCAAAAACGTGTTCTCAGCTTGCTCCCATTACGATGTTCGTATTTTAGAAGGTGTTTCTCAGAAATTAAATAATGTGAAATTCCTCGTCTTGACTGCGCATTAAATTATAAGATATTTTCTCCCTCCTTCCAGTATGCCTTCGTAGTGTAACGGTAGCACACCCGGCGCGAATTCGAGAGGTCAAGGTTCGAGTCTCGGCGTAGGCATTCCTCTTTTTTTCACGTCTCCTGCTTAAATATAAACTAATGACTCTGCAAATACATAATGTTTATGAACTTACTTTTGTATGAATGGTATTAGCGTAAGACAAACAATTAGAAACTACTTACCTTCCTGACTTGTACGCCGCAATATCGGGGATCATCCTTGTCAGCGTGAAGGTCCAGAGTCAGGGTGGTAGTACGTCCACCCTGTCCATGTGCTGCACACTCCCTCGTTCTGTAATCTCGTGTGTGGATGATGCCTCGGAAGGGTTGTGACGTAGTCACCTCTATGATCATTTGGCCTCGCTCACACCTGTTTGTAACTAAAAAAATATAGAAAATATATATCAGTCACGCTCACACTTCTTTACAAAATGCAAAGCATATATCAGCTACAGTCATACCTATTCGTAACTTAAGGTATCTGCCTACGTTAAAAAAACGATTTCGGCGAAAAAATTCGATTTTTTTTTATTGCCCAATTTGAAAGGTCAGTTTTGTAGGATTTCAAAAATGGTTTATTTTTACGTTTATGGTAATTAGAAGAGAAGATAGAGCCAATTAACTGCACCGGAAGTGAAAGCAGAAAGACCGAAAGTGCCATTTAAAAGGCTAAACTTAAAGGTAAACAATGGTGTTATCCGTGCTTTTTTTTTAACCTGTTTGTATGTTAATTGTGCTAAAACATTTCATTTTAATTCTGGGTACTTTTTTTTTCTGGCAATAATTATTTGCCTTAATTTATCGAATTGGGACTGGCTACACTGTAATTAAACGTTTAATACACTGTAATAAACACTGTAATTGTTTACGTTTGTTCCACGCTTGTTCTTCGTTTGCTACACGCATATTGACACTTTATTTTTGTTTAATTTTTATATTTATCTGTTTGCTTCTTTTATTTATTTTCTTTTGAACATTTGTTGCATTATTTTAAGTATTCTAAGATGCCAAAAGCGAGATCTAAGAGAAGTAAAAAGCGATCTTTTTACGGTAATCGTTATACAACTGGAACTCGAACTGTTTTTGATAATGATGTAACATCTGCAAGCTCATTGAAATTAAAAACCTTTGAACTTACAGATGTTATTACAGCAAAGAATGATCAAGACTTAAAAGGAAATAGAATATTTGATATTGCAAAATTAGCTTCTATCTTTTCTATTCTCTGCTGTCCAATGTGTTTCAAAACTGGCTTGCAATTAGTAGAAGATTCAAAATTTGGACTTTTCTCAAACTTCAGCTTGAAATGTAAATGCGGATTTATAAAAGCATTTTCTTCAATTCCCAAAAATGGAAATAAGAATATTTTAAATTCTTTCTTGGTACTTGGATTAAGACTCATTGGAAAAGGTTACACATCTGGTAAAAAGTTGTTGTTTACCTTGAATTTGCCATTCATATCAAAAACAGTATTTAGGAAATCAAATAATATAATAGAAAATCAAAATTACTTAAGTATGAAGATATGGAGGGCATGATGTACAAATGTGGAGAATTTTAAGTGTGTAAATACAACAGAACAGTTTTTCTGTTAATGTGAAATCTTTAAATGCATTTTCTGGAAAACTAATTTTTGTAGTGTTTTTACATACAAGAAATGTAATTACTCAAAATGTTCTAAAGATATCTCTATGAAATTTAACCATAGTGTTTTCTATATTGATTACTAGGTTTTAAGCTAAAATCTAAGTTATATTTATTAATTTGATTGTTTTATAAGCATTTCTATATAAAATGATAAGAAATATTTTACAAAAAACTGGTTTTTTTATGTAATTACACATATTTTAGTAAATTTTAGAAATATCATAATCATTTTAGTTCATAACACAGATAAGTGTTGTAGTAGTATACAGTATAAGTACAATTGAAATATATGGAGTGGAAAAAAATATGCGACATTTAACGTAAGTGTTAAATTCTCCTAAAAATTTGCATAAAATTGCATATATTTCAAAAATTTATGAAAATATTCCTAAAAATTTACCTATTTTCATGATTTGATATCATATTTTGACTAAATAAATATATATTTAATCAGAATTCTATGTTTTATAAAAAAAAGTGGTCCGAACGTAGGCAGATACCTTAATGAAACGTAAGTATAGTTCGACCGTCTCAAACGCAACCCTGGCTGGCATTCTGCCAAAACACAAAGACTCGTCCAAAATGGATGCTATTACTTGCTGCGACGTGAATGGTCACGTGAAAGTCTTCTGCGGAAAGAGATATGCTGGAAAGATAAAAAGTCCCCATCCTTCCACCTTGTTTTGAGAATAATTCGGTCCGAATGGCGCATGCGTGTTTGCGCTCATGGTCGCGGATAAGGCGGTCGAACTATAATATGTTTATTTATCACATACGCATGCATCTCACATACATTTTTAACTAAGATAACGTAAACAATATGCATCAGTCATATTCACACTTATTTGTAACTAAGAAAACATACAAAATACAAACCGTCTCCGTAACAGTGCTTTCTTACCTTTATTTTAGCAACCGTTGGTTGCAGACATATACCTCGAGTTACAAAAGCGTTTCAAATGACTTATGTATTCCTGTTTTCGCATTTTCAAATAAATATATGTAAAACTAAATAAAAACAATTTTCTAAAAATTGTGAAATCTAATTTTTTATATGTTCTCTTGGTCCCCATATTTATATTTAGGAAAATTTTATACACATCCTAAAATACAAAATACAAAAGAAAGGTCGAAAACATTTAATTTTATCTGAGTAATAAAAAAAACTCAGCAGTCATATTAAATTGCTGAAATAAATAATTAAATCTACTAATAACGACAGAATAATTAATTGCAAAATCGAACAAATTTTTGGCTGGTATTTTTAGCTGGAACTAAATTTTTATCTTGGATCAAAATAAATCTTTAAAATAATGCCAATTAACTGCCGTTCAACTCAATGTGAAATTCCGGCGTTATTACATTTGATGTTTAATAAGATTGCATAAAAAAAGTCAGATTTTTATTATACGTGCATTCCGATATCGATTAGATTCTGTCAGAAAATAGGGAATAAAAATTTACTAATGCACTTAATATCTATTATAATAAATAGAAAAAATAATGTTAGAATTTCATATTTAATTCCTTCACATTCTACAACAGTATTTATTTATTCAATGTATATTAGTACCGCATTGTAAGTAAAAAAATTCAAGGAAGCCGCAAAAGCAAAAATAAATGTAAACGCTTGGTAGAATATAATTGATCTGCAGATCACACTCAGTAAGAGTTTCACTTTGTAACCAACAGAAAAACGAAAAGCCTTGTGATACATAAAACGTCAACAGCTAACTTCAGTGGCGGAGATTGTTAGAGTTTTATTGTTCGAGACGCCATTACTCAACAGGAGGTTCTGTCAAACTAAAATGGTTGTCCAGCCGACACGCCATCGCACAATAAAACTAAAATCGCGCAACAATAATTTATGACTTACCTATCGGCGTGAATTCTTCTTCTTCATCATCGATGAATTGTTGCTGGCACCGCACCTGAAAGGAAGACAGAGTTACAGTTTATAAACTAGTAAAAAGAAACTATATTTTGTTACAGCAATCGTATCTCTTACAGACAAGTGGACAAGTGAAGTCTAATCGTTAACATGTAACTGAACTGCACAATACATTATTTAGGTATTATACAGGGTGTTTATAAAGTCCCGGACGCATTTTGATGTTTGATAACTCATAACATAATGAAGATATAAACAAACTTATGGCATTTATTGATGGAATAGCTTATATATTTTCCTTTTCAGGTTTGAATATTTTTACTTTTGTAAAAATCATCTGCGCGTGTGGTTCATTTCAGATAATTTTATTTTCCAGTTTAAATATCTATACTTTTCTAAATAGCGTCTGCTTATTAATTGCATTTTTCTCTCTTTTGTTTTTGGCAACTATTGCCTATTATTATAGGCCTAGGATGGCCTTTGCAACAGATATGCTAAGGAGGATAGAAGATGATGTTGAATTTCTGAAGCGCATAATGTTCTCCGACGAAGCATCTTTTCATCTTTCTGGCACTGTTAATCGCCATAACGTGCTCATATGGGGATCTGAAAACCCCCATGAATACCGTGAGGCACAAAGGGATTCCCCAAAGGTTAATGTATGGTGTGGACTAATGCACGACCGAGTCATTCTTTGAATGACCATTTTACAGGAAGATGGATTGGGCGAAGAGGTCCAATTAATTGGCCACCCAGATCACCTGATATAACGCCACTGGACTTTTTCCTTTGGGGATTTGTAAAGAACAACGTTTACAGGAGGAGAGTGTCGAACATGGATGACCTAAAAGCCAGAATTACAACCGCAATAGCCTCTGTGGATGCCGACATGCTTGCCGGTACCTGGCGTGAAATTGAATATTGACTTGATATTCTCCGGGTGACGAAAGGGGCACACGTGGAAGTTCATTGACAAGGGTCATGAAACTTTTTGAGTCTATCTAACCATTTATGTTATTAATTTTAATCTAGCTTTATTATTTTATGAGTTATTAAACATCAAAATGGTTCCGGGACTTTATAAACACCCTAAATTTCAGTTTACGTTGAGTATTAGTGTATACCTACATTTTATTCTAATTCATATACTGCTGTGTGATATTGCATAACTATACTTAAATATGTCAAATCGCAGCAAAATTTAAAAATATCAACTTTATTCAATTTATATCCGGAATTATATCGAATTTCCAATATAAAAGAAAATATCTTACAGAATACGAAATATCTTACAGAATTTTGTTATAAATTCAATATAAATAGAGAATAAAAATATATTTGTTGCCTCCTCAATAGCTCCCCGAACTACCATTTTACTTAATTGTTTGTAAATGTTGTTCTCGCCGTAGCATTTCTCGTATGGATCGTTTCGAAGAGGAAAAAAAAATAAGGCTGAGTGTTTATTTATTATTTGTTTTAACTTCTTAACTTATAAATCTAAATATGCATTAACGCTTCACACGCAGCTCCTCGTCTGCGTTATTTGCATTCTTTCTACGTGCCATTTCGTTGCGACTTTATTTATGTATATTACTTTCCTTACTTTGATTCTGTTAGTTTTTAGACGTTCGAAAATTGGTTTTTAATGTCGATCTATAACATTGGTTTGGTTTATTGAGATTAGGGCAAAGACATTAGCGCTATCTGCCTAAAGGGAGGGATGCCTTCGTGGAGGACTTTCTGAGGGAAACTGGCTCGTATGCACATAGGGAAAACCAAGAAAATGTCCATCAGCCAGCCCGTTCGCGAGGTTCGAAACGTAACACCGAACTTACCAGTGTTCAGCGACTTTGCCGTTCGGGCGCTGGTGGGCTTCGGATCTATAAGAAACGAAGAGAAATGAAATGAAAAGGAACAACAGGCAAAACAGTAGCCTTATTTGGGCTTAGATTTTGAGTAAAACTCTGCCGACCTCGAGGGCGATCAGGTCTCTTTTTTTCAGGAGCAAAAATTTCGCATCAAGGAATACGAATCGTATATTCTAACTTAAAAATAAGTTTAATAATAGAGAAATAAACAAAACACAGATAATTAATCATAGTTGAAACTTATCAAGAATTTTTGGTTCTGAGTAAATTATTCCTAAACTTCTTCAGCTGGTGAACTAGATTTCTTCGAAGCTTTTCACATTTACGTAAATTTATTTTCTTTAGTTAATGGTATTAATTACAATTCATTTCTTCCTAACGCATTTGCAATTCTAATATATTAATTTTATACGTTTCATTACTTTTTCCTCGATAAATGGCACTACACTGGTGTTTATTTTGTTTGTCATTGTTTCCAATATAAGTACATGTCGTCCCTCCTCCATTTTGCAGATTTATTTGCTCCCGAAAAAGAGAGACCGTGTTTGATTGCTCTCGAAATCGGGCCCCTCAGTCGGTACAATCGTTATTATACAAATTATTATTCCCAGCCGGTATAGTGGCTACAAAATACTGAGCTGACTGTTGTACAGATAGGCTCAAGATCGATTCCGCATGGGTGTTTGTAAGCGTACAGAGTCTATGAGACCAGGGAGCACGCAGCCAGCCGAAAGTCATATCAAGAGGTTGATGTTAGGGGAAGAGGAGTGGAAGACCGCCTGTGGAGTATTTTCCCCCAAAATTTGGAGGAGGTCTGTACAGTTAGTACGGCGGAATTAACCTGTACGACCATTGGTGAAATTGTGGTGTCCCGCCCATTTATACCTGTGCTCGTTCTTGTTCTAAGAGTCTTACTTCAAAATCTATGTGAAATAAGGTTGCTGTTTTGATTAACTTTAAATTTTTCATTTGCCTGCTTCTCTTACAGTTTGGGTAAAATGTTGCTCAATTTCACCGAGACTACTAAGATATAAAAAACTTGAAAGGCCTTTTTTCTGTGCGATATGATGCCCAAGCGATACAGAAAATAAAAACTTTTTATGTCTGGCAAAGTCATGTTTTGAATTGATGAACGTAGAACTCCGCTAAGAAGCTAAAGGATAGTATAAGTCATTTTTTCAAAAAAGAAAAACAAAAGTATTTAATATAATAGTAATAAATGCTATTTATTTATAATGCATAAAAATTTCTTGGCATAATGTTTTTGCCCTTTCATCGTTTCTTTCCTCCGCCCCATTAAAAAGTGACAGATCGAAGTCGAACTATATTCGTAATTTGGTATTTTGTAAAATTCTTCACGTCCTTAACAGTCATGTTTAAATATAGCTACGACAGGTTTCTCTTTCTGTTGCGTTCCCATTATTATTTTGCATACATGAAAATTTAACAAAAATTCTGAACGGCCGTCTGACGCGGAACTTGAAAATGTTTTTACGAGAGTTGATCCGACCGTAATATATTCATAAGTCGAAGGTCGTTAACACTTTTATGTAACCTTTTCTTCACGTAACATCTTTTAACGGACATTTCTCCACGTTTAAGCCAGTTCTTATTGAGGCCAAATCATGAAGAAAAGTATATTTATGTAACCTACTAACCAGAAACTAAAATAAACGGATGTTATCATCGTGGCGAAAGGTTAATGCAGTATACACAAGCGGAAGAGAGAGAAAAAAAAACATAAATAAATGAAAATAAATAAAAAGGTATTTCCCCATTATTTTACCCTAACGTCATTTAGTGACGGTAAGTATAGAACATGTTTAGTTTAAAAATTTAAATGCATAAAACTGAAAACGTAATTTTGTTTGAAGTGAACTTTTATTTAGTTTTCTTATATTTTTCTAAACTACAAAATACTGAAAAAAAAATAAAACAAAATTGTTTTTAAGCTTTTATTTCGAACTTAAGAAAAATAATTTGTTATAAAGTTTCATGAGTTCAAGAGATTAAATAACACTCTTTACAAAATCAACAATTTCATACCAAGAATAATAAAAACTTGGAATACCTTTGATAAATTAATACAAATAATTGCTTTGAAAAAGCAGTTCCATTAATATATTTCCTTATTTGAGAAGCACCCCCTTCTATTTTTTGTGATATCAAATTATAAATGAATTTTGTAAAAAGAATTATTTAATCTTTTTGTTGCCATGCAACAGTATGATAAATTGTACTTTTCCTTTTAGCCCACTAATTATTTTATGAGTTTTAAATAAAAGCTGATTTTACAAAAACTTTTTTTATGGAAGTACCCGATGCTAGTTAAGTTAGATTGAGAGTAATGTATCTAACAACAAAGAGAACGATACCGCTCTAATCCTTCTCTAATAACAATGAAAAAACTACGATTCATACTCGTACATTTTTCAGGCTGATGTGATATGGAACCCATATAAAAATTTTGATAGAAAAATAAACTAATTCTCTCTCATTACATCAGCAACAAATGGTCGTAAAAGCTCAAATTCCATCCAATATTTCACCTACATTCAATTTTAGTCGATTAAACGTGGCAAAAAAATGTATCATAATTAATCAGAAATCAATAACACAAACAAACAAACAACCGCACAAACAGGCATTCTTCTTTATACATATAGATTTTGTAAAACTTACAAATTTTTGATTAACAAACTCTACGATGTGGAAGAGAACAGTAGCAACAATTTTCGAAATAAAGCATTTTTACCTCCAAAGAGTGAGACTGTTGCCACTCGGAAAAATGATTGCGAAAAGTAGCGTTTTTAGAGTTTTTAATTAATATCTCGACTGATTAAAGTCATACGAAGTTGGAAATAGTCGAAATGGCTTTCCACGAATTTTTTGGAATCGGAAATAATGTATTTAATGTTTGACAATGCTATTTTTATTTCACTGTAAAACTTAGAAAATTTTTATTAACAACTCTGCAATTTGAAAGCGAGCAGTGGCAACACTTCTCGAAATAAATCAGATTTTTATCTCCAGTGTGCGAGGCTGTTGCCACTCGGAACTCTGATTTTAGCTTTTTTTTTTTTTTTTTTTTTAAGTGGACATCGACCTTTTCCAGGACTCCGAAAAGAATTGTAAAAATTTTCGTGTAGCTGTAGTAGTGAGTGAGTTAATCGCGAACAAACAAACAGATATTCTTTACATATACAGATTATATTATTTTCATCTCTTTTGACTGAACTGTAAGTTGCAAATCAAATTATTCAATTGAAAAATCTGTTTATTAACGATAAATGATCTGTTTTATTTCCAAAAATACTTCAAATAGTCGAATTTGTTACTTCAAATACTCGAAAAATCGCCAAAAATAAAAAAATTACACAAAAAATTTCACAAAAACTTTATTTAAAGCATTTTTTTTTTCGGTTTATCCCATGGTCTAAATTGTAAAATTCTGACAGTTTTAGTTACTTTGTTAAATACGCAAGAATCTTCAAGCTATACAAGAAGAATGTATAAGATATGTGCAAGAAACGGTTTTAAATTAAATTAAAAAAAGCGGAGGAAGAAAAGGTGGAAAAATAATTCTAATAGCATTTTGAAGAAATCACTTCACTTCGTTCTATTGTCATTCACGACAGTGTATGAATATTAACTAATGGAAAATTCCAATTTATGTATATATGAATTCCTGTATGATTCCTCTTCGCACTGTAAAACGGCGGAAATTAGAGCCGTAAGATTTTGAGCTCATGTAGTCCTCCGAACATGTCCACCTTGAAGCCGAATTTTGAATTTCGAATTTGTTGTTTAGCTATTTTCTGTTTCGTTCGATCTTGCGAAATTCTGATTAGCAAAATCAGCGGTTTAAAAACAATAAACTCAGTTTTCATTTTTATTGCTATTAATTATTACCAAAATTCATCAAATTGAATTTTTCTTTCTGTAATAACTATTTTAGACGACTGGGAGCTCAAGTGGCTAGTAGATTGCAAAATTTAAAAATAAAGTATTTTTAAAGTATTTTTTGAAATAAAATTTGAAATTATCTACGCAGTTTGATTGGAAAATAATAGTAATAATAAATAACAAAAAAAAAAGAAATTATATGTGAATAATAAGAAGAAATTCTACGTTCAAAAAGATAAAACCTTGTTTTAACAGCTAAAACTAATCTAGTAATATATTTAAAGTTTATTTTTCAAAACTATTTTCAAAACAATTTAAACTAAATCCATTGCCTTTGACATCATTTTCACAAACTAAATCCATCCCAAGCTCACTTTTTTTAAAAAAATTGTATAGACATAAAAATTTACTGAAAGAAAGTCATCAGTATTAAAGCTGTATTCACAGCCCCTCTTTTCTTCGAAAAATAACGCTGAATTTTTGAAATTCTCTGAAATCTGAATTAAAAATAACGGATAAAATTAAATTTAAAAAGATACTGGTCTTTACGTTACTAATATAAATGCAAATTAAATCTGTTCAACATTTCGTTCAAGGCTCTCTGCATCTTCAAAACAGGTTTTCCAACTCGTTTAAGTAGAATTAATTATGGTAATAAATCTGAATACAGTTAGGTGGAATATCAACCACATTTTTATCTTGTATCACGAAAAATAATTTAACCATGCTGCACTGCAAAAGAGGCAGCTAGCTCCATTTTAAGATGAAAATAAGTTTCCTTGGAAAAACATTCCATGGATATTTTTTTTATAATTTCAGTACCACTTGTATCGAGCTTTGAAATAATTTTTTGCCAAAGTTCCTCGAAATCACAAAAAAGGTCGCATGAATTAATTTATGGATTTAATAAGCTGATAGGAACAACTGAAACGCTGCTAGTTCGACTACTAACGAACAGTTTGATTGCGTGGATGTATTCGTAAATTTTTATCCCTGTGTAAAATTTATAGAAGCAAGTTTAATTCTTCAAAAGCATCCTTTTCTTAAAAAGATAGCCGTATCTTGCCTTAGTGCATTCAATTGATTAAAAATGAAATTAAAAGTCATATTAACTTATTATCAATTATTTTCTTTTATACAACACAAAAGAACAAAATAAAAGATTTTCTTCAAAGTCTTTAATAATCTCTTCAAAATTTTCAGGGTCTTTAGTCATAACGGTTCTTCTGTGGTATCGCTGTGTTATTATCAGCTATTCAGTTTAGTTTTATTCAGTTCAGTTTAGTTTCAGTTCAGTATTATTCTGTCTTCTGTAGTATCGCTGTTCTTCTGTATGTATCGCTGTCTTTTAGACGGGAAAAAAACGTTGCTGTGATCCGTTCGTGATTTAGTCTTACGATAAAACATTGATTTGTATTATGAATTACAAGGTGTATCATAAATCTGGACAGATTTTAAAAAAATCATAAAAAATAAATAAACTGCCATATCAGATGCAAGTTTGCTTCTAAAGAGTTACTACATAGGCGGAAGAAACCATGCATATTAGTTCAAATTGTCCCTCACAGATGGCGCTGTATTTCTACTAGCGCAAGAAACAGCGATCCTTTAAACAGCGATTCTCAACCGGTGGTATGCAAGAGAAAAATAGGTGGTACGCAAAGGAACAAAGTATTTTGAACTATTAAATTCAAAAATCTCGAGAAAAAAAAGAACAATTGCTAGAAATTGCCTTTGATCGAACTGTAACTGAAGATTTCAAAAATAACAGGCTTGTTCGGCTGAACCGAAAAAAGCATTTAAAGGCATTTCAAATAAAACTATTAAATTTTTACTGTCTTTTTGCACAACCTATTTGTGTGAACAAGGATTTTCTTCCATGTTACATTTGAAAAATAAATACAGAACAAAATTAAAAGTGAATCCTAATTTACGGTTAAAACTAAGTGAAATAAGACATAAAAAAAATTATCTCGTTTAAACAAACCCAATTTTCCACTAAATTTTAGACTTAAAGTATTATAACTTAAATTTTGATAATTAAAAATTATCGAATATTTTTTATGTGCGCATATTTAACACAAATGGCCAATAGGTTGTGAAAATGGAAAATATACATATTTTTTTAAATATTTCTATTGCGAAATTTGAAAAATAATCATTGTAGAATTTAGTGGTGGTATTCTCAATTTTTGTTTAGATGGTACGCGTTAGTCAAAAGGCTGAGAACCGCTGCTGTAAAGCTTATGATGTATTGCTACAATATTAGCAATATTCTAATATACTCGAAAATGCGCATGAATGAATGCCATAAATCTCAGTTCTTATTCTAGTCTTACTTTGACACTATCAGTGCTATTTACCGGTGAAAACTTGAACTAACGTATCAACTTATTTTGTCAAAAGAAAACCGTTGTCGGGATTGTCAGTTTGTTGATTTTAATTATTTTCAAAATGTGTCCAAATTTATGAAGCACCCTGTGTATCCACCCATTGAAATGTAGCGCATTCTCATATATTTTTCAAATACTAGCATGGGAAGTTTCAAAGTACTTCGGAAAATACAGTATCCGAAATATGTATGTTAAAAATTTTATTTCTGAAATATGAGTTATGTATGTGGTACCATCAAATATTGCTGCAGTTTGTAAACTGGAGTGTATTTTATTCCAAGCTAAAAAATTCTTTGCTTTATCAACAAAAAAGCATTTTGTTATGATAGGCACCAAACCCTTATCTGCTATAACTCCTAAAAATTTCTCCACAGCATGTTTCCTGAAAACGTTTTTTCTTTGCACGTTGAATATGACATAATAACCATTTTAAAGAATCTTGAAAATTTGACTTAAATTCACGATAATAATATTTAAAGTATATTTACATTAATTAAAGCGACTGCATTTATAAATTTCTAAGACGCATGCCCGTGATATCGAGGAAAAAGCTAATAGGATAAATGAGGATATTCAAAACCATACCTTATTTGTATGTATGAAGATATTCATTAATATTTATGTAGGCAGGAAGGTCTATTACCCATTTCTTATGACCATGATAAAATAAAATGAATTTTGAATTCAACAAATAAATAATAAAATTTTACATTCTCATTAGTTCGATCTTTTAAAATATATTGAAACCCTTAGTAATAAAAAACTGACATGCAATTTTCCCAGCCATTTCTAGCAAGAGAGATTTTATACTAAATTACATTTGAAGAGAGACTGAAGTTAGAAAACAGAGGCAAATAACCTTGTTAAAATCTTTATGTTTTCGTCGAGAATGAAACACGTATCTTCAGATTGTCAGACTAACATCCGTTATGTCATAACGCAGGAAGTTTTTAATTCTTTCCAGATTTTTATGATAAATATCCTGATGGCACATCTGTAAGCCCTCAGTGCGAAGTGATATCAAAAGCTTTTTACACACAAAACTACATAGGAAAGAGGTGTTTAATTCCTTAAAACATATTACAATAACATCCTGATAAAGTATTTGCCCATCCTCAGTACAAAGAGAGAACCAAAATCATGTGACGCATGAACCATAAGACCACTTGAGAAGAATGTGCTGAATTGTTTAGCGATTTTCAGGATAATATCTTAGATTGTATATTTACATATCCTATGTACAAAGCGAGACATATGCCTTTTTGCACCGCAAGATTACATGGCAGAAAAACGTTCCTTACAGATTCCTTACAGATTTTCATAAATATCTTGATGGCATATTTGCATATCCTCCAAGCAAAGGAAGATCAGAGAGTCTTTTACACCTCAAGACTACATGAGAAGAGTGCATTTAATTCCTTGGTGACTTTCATTGTAACATCTCGATGACATACTTACATATCCTCTCTATATGTCATCAAAGGACTTTTAGCAAATTCGCGCTAAAACGTAACTTTTCCCGATCATAACTTTTCCTTTCATAGTATTGCCAAGACCATACAAGCAACTGAATTTACTCGCTGATTTCCTTTTTTATTGACAGTAACAAACCTTTTAGGGATTCTTAAAAATAGTTTGTTGATGTCCAGCTTTTGAACTAAACAGAAGAAATTATGAATTTTATTTATTTATTGTTTGCTACCATCAAAAAGAATGAGTTTCGTGGACTTCAGACCTTGCAACTCCACAGACAGATTGGTACTTACAAAACAAAGGAATTTCTATTGTTCCGTTTCATTTAAACAAACCATAAATGACTTTTCACTTGTGGCCATGACCATAGAACTATACTGAATGAGATGTCTTACATTCTAGGAAGAATTTTTAAAGAATGCTCATTAAAATATGGCTTGGAAAAGATAGGAAGGAAAAAGAACCTTTTTTTTTTTCGTCTAAATTTACGAGAACTTGCAAATATTGAGAAGCCATTTAAGGGAGAATTAAACCTCTAGTGTATTACACAAAGAAAAAAAATGATGTATGTAGAAACACACGGCAGATAAACCAATTACTAAACTGGTTTTTCCCGCCAAAACTATTGTTCATCAATCGAAATATTTGCCAAAGAAGTGCTTAGAAATAGTACGAAACCTAAAAGAAATGTGCCTTCTTATGTACTACCAAGGCCACTAAATAATAATAATAATAATAAAGAAAGGTACAAGGAGATTTTTTTCAAAAAAAATCGGGGTCGAATGTTGTCCCACTTTTGCACAGCTTTCGAGTATCGAATCGTGCCAAGCACCTTTGGGTTTAGACGTAGCACCCATGTTTCGCTCACGTTGCCCTATATTTTCTTTGCTATTTATTTTATTATTATTTTGGTGAGGTATATATGTGTCTATATTGTTTGTGTTTCTTTTAGCGCTGTTATCCACACCCACGCTGTTGGAGATCATCTTGTGACAAAACAATAGCTGCATTCACTCACTCATGAAGATCTAGACGTTTTTAACTTCTGAGAAGAAGGCAGAGAAGTAATTTTTTTTTTTTTTTGGACCACCCGATACTGTAATACTCTCCTCTGTTTTCCACACTTTTTTGAAGAAAATTGCAGTGATAGCAGGCTTCTACGTCGTTGCATTTTTTTTTTTGTACTTTTATGCACTTTTTTTTCTTTAATGAAATAACACATTTTAATTAGATATATCAACAGACCACCAGAGTCTTTTCTTTTTCCACTTCTAGTTTCGTTACATGCTTATGAAAATATCTTACAGAATTCTATAAAAAATCCAACGTTAAACGTTTTAGAATCCTTTAGAATTCAGTTTTCTATAAAATATATCTCAGATTTTCTACAGATCGTCTATAATAGTATTTTAAGTTTAGCCTTCTATAAAGTCATGCACAGAAATTCTGCAGAGATACTCATATGTATAGATATTGTATAGAAATTTGTACGTAAATTCCATTAATGTTTACGCAATTTTCTAAAGATTCCACACGTAGACTCTTATATAATAAATTTAGAAACAACTGACAGAATTCTACTGAAAATATCCCTTTACTAAAATTTTCTTTAGAGGCTGATAGAGTTCTATAGAAATTCGTATGGAACTTTATAGGTAATCCTTCATACCAGGAATTTCCAGTTTTATGCTTGCATCGATACTTTTAAAAGAATGGCTTTCTTTATCAAACCCCTTATAATTTTCTCTATAATGTACATCATAAAATGTAATCGCAATACAAATAATTGCGTATAAATAACTTGAATAACAATTAGATTAAGAATATGAAAAAAACGTTTTGGGAAAAAATAGTTTGTTAGATTTATCTTTTATTATTAGCCCCAGAGGTGTTATTAGTCTCGAAAATCACTTTTTGTTCGCATCACTTTTATGTCCGAATCACTTTTCAAATTGTTGCCACCAAATGTTACCACGATGTAAATAATTAAAAAATACTCAAATTATGAAGAATCTATATGTAGGCACTTCGAAGTCCGAATTTTGAATTTTGAATTTTTGTTTGATTTATTTCATATTTTTTACAAATTTAACGAAGCTTTATTTAACAAACTCAGCATCTGAAAACGAGAAGTGGCAACACTGTTCGAAATAAAACATTTTTATCATTCAATTTTAACCCACAAATTCGGTCGTTTGAAAGAAATGTGTTGCCAATAGCCGCAATTCTTAAAAATATTTTCTAGTTTCGATTTTCGCAAAATTTCGATTCGCTGCGCTTGTTGTACTGATGCCATTTTTTAAAAATAGTTATCATAAAACTTGCTAGACTTAATTCTTAAATCACCACGTTCAAAAAGTTTCAGTCTGTTTCTTGTGTTTCGAAGTAAATTATTTACTTAACTAAAGCCTGCTTCTGTTATATACGAAGAAAGAGAAGACTATAATTGCTTCGGATGACTTTTATATTCTAAAACTTAGCATATTCTTTTAGTAAGATTTGATTTTGTACGATAGAGCTTTACAGCAGTAAACAATTAAGTCATTTTATTAATAAATTATTTATAATCGTGGTTTATTATGCCGAAAAATTGCCGTTGCATATTCGGCTATCAAACCCCAATCAACCTCTCGATCATCACTGACCCCGTTTAAAATTTCATCCACCCCTATGGGGTAAGTATCCCGTTGGGAACTATTGTTCTATACAAATACTTCTCCCTGAAATCTAACAGAAGTTTTATAAAGCTAGAACAGAAACTACAGAATGGAAATATTGCTTTGCAAAATCATACAGAAATTTTATAAAGCATTTAAAGAATAATATTCTGTAGAAATCTGCAAAATCATAGGAAATTTTTAGTTACTGCATCAAAGCAAAATTTTAGTTCTCTTTTTAAATAAGACGCAGAAGAGCAAAAATGAATGCACTTTTTATTCGTAAATCTACAGTTCCTTCTGAATGGAAATTTTTGTCATTTGTCCATTAGTTTACCGTTTTTGAAGTTTTAAATTTATGTAACATTTTGTAAAACTTTGTTTTACAGAACTGCATATATAATACAAAAATTAAATCTTGTAAAAAGGTAAAATTAGTTAAAAAATAAAATTTATGCTGTTAATTTTAAAATTTTAATTCCCGAAATGCTTTTAATTATTTTATATTGCTTCATATTATAAGGTATTTCTCCCACCTTCTTGGCATGCCTTCGTGGTGTAGTGGTCAGCACGGTCGGCGCGCATTCCAGAGGTCCGCGGCTCGAGACCTGGCGAGGGCATTGCTCATTTTTCATCTCTTCTGCTTTTAAAAATACCTAATGTCTCTACAATATTACTATTGTAAGAAAAGTGGTTTCGAAGTTTTAATTAACTACAATTAAAATGGCTTTATTCTTATGAAAATATCTTTTAAGATCAAAATGACACTAAAACTTTTTCGGGAGGGGATAAAAATCCCTCTATTTCAAAATTTTTTTGTTCTTTCATCCCCATATATCATCGATTATTCCAGTATTTAGATTAAAAATTTCAATTCAGAAATGAAAATTTAATTCATTTTGTTAAATCCCAAAAGAAAAGTTAACTATTATTACTAACTTAACAATATTCTTATTCTGCTATTAAGACGCTATCCTTTGAAAAATCAGCAATTCCAAAGGTCATGGCAAAGCAAGCTTCAATTTTCATAAAAATGTTCATTTTTATTAACACCCCCGATAGCCATTCAGTTATGAGCGACAGACCGACCCACTTTCAGATTGCTGTTATCGAGATATTTCATTTCAGAAACTATCTCGCACTCACGTTATACATGGGAAAAATCACGAAAAACAATAATGCAGCCATCTCATTCGCCTATTTCTGAACGTAGGAGGTTAGGTTGTTCAATTATGGCAAAGCACACGAGGGCTATCTGCCTAAAGGGAGGGATGCCTTCGCGGAGGACTTTCTAAGGGAAACTGGCTCGTATACACGTTACACATGGGGAAAACCACGAAAATGCCCATGCAGCCAGCCCGTTCGTGGGATTCGAACCTCGGACCGAACTACCAGTGTTCAGCGTCTTTACCACTCGGCCGCTGGTCTGAACGTAGGAAGAATTACCAGCATTCAAAGTTCTTAAACACTCAGCGGCTGATAGGGCGTTTTCTCCAATCTGAAAAAGAGCCGATTCCTTTCGAAAGTCGTCCATGAAGGCATACCTGCCCTTAGGCCTAGTGTGCTCCGTTTTAATTAATCTAAATCACGTGAAATTATACCTGTGGAATCAAGGAATGAAGTATAATTTCAAACAGTGGCAGCGAAAATAATAATTATGAAATATTAAGAAAAAAATTCTGAAAGCTCTCAGATTTTATATAACGCCCAAAAGGCTTTTTCATTTACATACACATTACAAGTTTTAAAATCAGCCTATATTTAGAGTTTCATTTGAGTCTCGCGCGTTGGAGATAAAAATGCTTCCCCCCCACCCGTAAAGTGTTGCCACTGCTTGTTTTTAAATCTTTAATTTTTTTAATCAAAAATTCGTTAAGTTTTACAAAATTTGAAATTCACAATAAAATATTAAAAAACAGCATATGTTTAGAATTTTCGATAGACAGTCTCGAGCGCTGGAAATAAAAATGCTTTTTGCCGTACAGTGTTGCCACTGCTCGCTTTGAAATCATTGAATTTGTTAGCCAAAAATTCGTTAAACTTTTACAAAATATGAAATACACAATAAAACAAATTTCAAAATTCTTGCATCCAGGCGTCCATATTCGGATGGAAGGCTACATTATTCAAAATTTAATGGCACTAGATACCGTTGTTTTTTCCCAATACGAAAAACATGCATATATTCGTGCAAATTCTTGATTATTTAATTCCTTTGAATATAATACAGGGTGATAATATTTGATGGCACGCAGTCAAGCAAAAGTGATTCAGACTATTATAGTGATTCAACGCAAAATCACGTTTTGAGATCTTTTTAGTTTTTAGCCGAAAGGGCTATCGCACCTTTCGGCTAAAAACTAATATTGCTATTTCTATAAAATAAAAAAGAAAACAACAACATTTAAATTTTTCCTTCATTTTGAAAGGCAGATTTTTCTGAAGTCATTTCATTTAAAAGCCATGAAAAAGATAGGTTTGATATGATTACCTTACTGCCAAAAACCACTTTCTAAAATAGAAATCATAATGACGAGAAAATTACATTTAATGGATGAGGCTTATTCCTTTTTGTATGCAAAATGTTTCTTGGAAATGAGATGAGTGGAATGGCACCTCGCAAAACAATCTGGTCTCAAATGGAAACTGAGACAGTTAATTGATCTTTGGCCCACCCAGAACCAGAGAATCCTGTCTAACGTAAAAGCATCAAATAGCGATAATAAAGAAATATACTGATGTCTGATTGATTGGAGTTACGGACCATAAAATCCGATGTTATTTTTAAAGCGCTCTGTAATCTTTCAACCTCTAATGGACTCAGTAATAAATCATAATAATTAAAGTCAGTAATAAAATAATAGCTTCGAAAAGATATTCATTAAACTTAAATTTTTATGTTTTTGCACTCCGCAACACGTGGAAAATAGTTATGCAATCTAAAAGGTCATCCTACAGCAAATTACTTGAACCAAATAATTGTATTAATTTATAAATTTAAAAACAATCAAAGCATTAAAATATTTGAAAGCTTTCAGATAATACATTACGCCCAAAAGGGGCGATTTTTTAACGTTTTGTGTGTTACCTTATAAGGTATTTCTCCCGATTTCTCAGCATGCCTTCGTGGTGTAGTGGTCAGCAAACTCGGCTCGTATTCGACAGGTCCGTAGCTCGCGTCCCGGCGAGGGGATTGCTCATCTTTCATATCTCCTGCTTTCAAAAAATACCTAATGTCTCTAAAACCTTTATTTATTAAATATCATGTTCTTGGCTCTTAAACCATGCAATTCAATTCAATAGCAATATCAAAAAATATTTAATAGAGCATATCTTTAGAATTCCTGATACACAGTCTTGCGCGCTGGAGATAATTTTTTCCCCGCACAATGTTGCCATTGCTCGCTTTGAAATCGTTGAGTGTCTTAATAAAAAACTCATAAATGTTTTACAAAATATGAAATAGATAATAAAACGAATTCCAAATTCCAAATTTGGGCTTCCAGATGCCCATTTTCGGGTGGAGACGTACGTTATTCAAAATAGGATGGCTCTAGGTACCGTTGTATGCGAGAAATATGTATACATTTATGCAGATTGTCGATTATTTAATTTCTTTAAATATAATATAGGGCTCTAATATTTGGTGGCAACAATTTAAAAAGTGATGCGCTATTTATAGTGAATCAACGCAAAATGGTAAAACGAAATTAATAGCCCTTATGGGCTAACGCCCTTTGGGCTAATAACATAATTACATATGTTTTTAAGTCCTCCATTACATTAAGTAATTCAACATTATCAAATAAGGGAAAAAACGGAAGTATTAAATCGAAATTATAATTTTTCCTTTTTTTTTCATATTTTTGCTATTAGCAACAATATCACATATAATGCAGTCGTCAGGTTCCTTAAAACAGTGATATGCAAATCTGAGAAACATGAAAGATGACGAAATAAGATCAGGTTCCAAAAATTAACAGGGACAAAAAAAAAATTTTTTTTCTTTCTATAAATGCCATATGTATGTGTTTTAAAGCCATAGATAACTGTATTGTATAACAATGTTAAATGATGCACGCTATCTTTTTCATCACTGATCATTTGCATTAAACGGGAGTATTAACTTTCTAAGGAAATATCCTCGTCTTTTGAGCTTCCGACTAATGCACCTTTAATTCTAAGTTCTGTACCTCTCACAAAGAAACACAGTTATATATTTCTGTTGAGTAGGGTTCTAACCCAAGAAAATGCATAGAAAGTACACTGGAGTGGCTTGGTTGTATGAGTATAGGGATGAGACCCTTTTGACCCGCCCCTCGAGGATTCTTCTTCAAAACTGGGGCGTCGTATCGTCAACGTATAAATATATAAACGTATAAAGTGGCAACGGCAGACACAATCCTGCACTTGACGCCCCCTATAAAATTTGGAAGCTTCGTCTGATGATACTCTCAGACAAGTGAGATAAGTCACAACAACCTAACTGGAAGAATGGCTTCGTGAAGGACTCTATAAGGAAAACTGATCAATTTTAACCTGTGCTTGGATAAATTACACAAATATCCTCGCAGCCAGCCTGTCCGCCAGGATTTGAATTCGAGTCGGACAATCAGCGCTCAGTGGTCTTTTCTACTAAGCTCTTGATGAATGGAACCATTTAGAAAATAAGAATTAGTCCTACATAGAGGCTAATAAAAAAAAAACAATCTAACTATTTGGATTTCTCTGATAACCGGATACGGTGTAGTACCGTTTTTTTCGGTTGTTTGTTCAGAAATCTACCGAACGTTTTTTCTAGCTGAAAAGAGACTACTAGTGTCGAAATGGAATTTTGCACCGGTTTACTTTAACCGGCGAGTCACTTTTCAAATTGTTGCCACCAAATATTATCTCCCTGTATTATTTTTAAAGAAATTAAATAATGAACACTGTGTCTATGTATGAATATATGCTCCTCCCATTATAAGAAAAAGACGACACGTAGAGCCATCATATTTTGTGTAACGTAGTCCTCCACCCGAACATCAGCACCTTAAAGCCCGAATTTTGAATTTCGAATTTTATATTTCGTAATTTGTAAAACTTTAATGAACTTCTGATGACCAAACGCAACGATTTGAAAGCGAGCAATGGTAACATTGTACTGAATAAAACATCTAGTGCCGAAGATCGTCTGTCGGAAATTCTAAATATACTCTGTTTTTAAATATTTTGTGAGTATGTTGTTGAACTGAATTTTATGTGGCGTGTGCTAAGATTGTGATATTTAGTTAATATATTTAACTCCCAAAACGCCATCTTATTAAAAAATTGAACGTTGATATGATAAATTGAGAAGAAAAAAACTGAAAAAAAGTAGAAACATGTATGCCGGCACTTATCACTGTATCGGGAATCCTAAATATACGCTGCTATGCTGCTTTTAAAATTTTTGTAATTTTGCTGTTGAAGTGTATATGGCGTAAGTGCGAAGAAAACGATGCTTAATAATAAAGCTAAAAAGACAAAAAGAGTGGGTTAGCAGGAGTGAATGCAACTTTTCAGATTTTATTACTATTATTGTTATTATTTTTTCTTATTAAATACAAAATTATCATTTACTACATTAATAAAAGTATATACGATATGCAATGAACAAACAACAGCACTGAAATAGTGCAGAATGTTGCTAATTATTGAACATACAAAAAATAAGAAAGCGAAGTTGAATGCCCTTTTTTTCGCGAATTTTCTTTCTCTGGCGGATGCAAAACATGAATCGTTTACATCGCTTACCCTTTTTCCTTTTTTACTTCGCTAAACACGCCAGAAAAGTAATAATAATAATAGTAATGCGCGAGATTTTGAGGCACGTTCCGAAAAAAAACTTCCGTGCTCGGCTTATTCAATTGAATAAGTTATCTATTCACGCGATAGATTTTTAACTATGCGTAGTGAGCTAGCTATTCTGCGGTTCGTCGTCCGTTTTCTGTATCAGTGATTTTCCCATCGAGATTATGATCGCATAGAAAATTCGCAAACGGTTGCAAAAATGAGTGTGTATGAATGGAAGAAGCAGTTATTGAGGTATTTTTAGCAGGGAGAGGAGGGAAAAAGGGAATATCAAATCAAAAAGAAGATGCAAACTAGCTTCCTGTTACGCTTAACAGTTATATTATTGTTATGTGCACTATTTCCGTTTCCTTTGCTAAAAAGTCTGATTTTTTGCCACATGACTTCGTTCTACGCATTAAATTATGTGCATTTTTTTCTTGCACTTCATTTAAATTTATTGGATTGAATTCTACATCGCCGATAGCGCATAAGTCACAACAGAATAAATGCGCTCTTTAAAATTCACTATATTTATTTACCATAGCAAACACTCTGGCGCTAAGTTCACTTAACAGCGTTACATTTCATACATTTTATAGCACAGAATGCACAAAAAGTTACATCATCTGAAGAATTATCTAATCGTTGCCACATGTCCTATTCAAATACTATAATAAATCTAAAGCGATGTCTAAAATAAATAAATAAACAAACAAACAAAGAAACCGTTTTTCACAGACGATTCAGCATTTTTGATTCAGTTAATTTAGTTCTCACATCGCGACTACGCAAAAATACATAAAATCTCAAAATATCTATAATAAAAATTACGAAGTAAATCTTAAATACTTATTTCCTCGAATAAATTCCAGAATGGATTAAGCATGATTTAATTCGCAACAATAAAAGAAGGCGTTATCTTTGTTGCTGCGAACCTAAGTTTCTCTAGAGTGGCAACAAATCCAATATTCTGCTAATTTTCAAATGTAAACAAATATGGCTGCAATATGGTAAAATAATTAGGCTTAACAACGACTTTTAAACTGTTGATATTCTATAAATATTGCATGCAGATTTACTAAATGCATAAAAACCTTAACCGGAAGATAAGAACAACATAATTCAATTATTTTTAAAGCAAAAAATGCGCAATTTATCAACATATAAGAATAAAAAATCCGAGCTCACTGAGCCTAGTAACAGAGTGGGTGTATATATATATATATATATTCTGTTACTCGGCAATATATATATACACTTTAAGTGAGCTATAAAGTGTATATATATATATATATATATTTATACACTTTTGGTGCGGCCGATTGCAACCAAAATGCGAGGTGCATATCTGCATGTTATGGCAGTCCTATATACAAAGTTTCAACGTTCTGAGGCTCCTCGTTTTTGAGTTATGCGAAATACATACATACATACGTACGTGCGTGTACGTACGCACAGACGCCACGAAAAAAACTCTTCAGAATCCATTTTAAATCAGTTTTATAATTTTTTTTGAGGGAAAAGAGTCCTTTATTCTGTCCTTACGTACAGATGTTACGCAGAAACATCGTTAAATTGCATTTGATAGCTGTCAAAATGCATATTTTCGTTGAAATATGATACCCGAAATTTTTCAAGTAAAAAAGAAGTGAAAACAGTTTTTGTAATAAAGAAATATCGCAGTTTTGTGTGTGAGGGCCTCGTTTACATAGCACTAGTGCTATTTTAAAAATTCGTTATAATTATTCAAGCAAACGTCATGGCTATATGATGAAGAGTATTTTCTGGATCCAACAACAGAAATAATAGTTGAGTGTTTTTCTAAATAAATATATAATTTTGAAATTGAGTAATTTCAGTGCATGAAATTACTCCTGATTGAAATCTTTTCCCTGCTAATATCTGAGATAAACATTACTCAACAGTGCCCCAAACCATCAGAATTAATTCCATAGATTTAACTCAAAGGGAAACAGTAAACCCGTTGTTTTCACCCCACAGTTAACAAAGAATAAATTTGGTCTGAAATTTTTTATGTGGAAAAAGTCTATAATTTAATTTTTCCGAAGTTTTCAACAGGTTATGCGGTTACTTGCCGCTCACCAGTTTAATCGTTTATGCGACTTGGCAAACTGGCAATTCTTCGAGATGATACCAGTGCATGAGCCATAAAAACTTGAATCTCCCCCCCCCCCAGGTTGTAAGAAAACGTTGTTTACGGGAAGTTGAGACTATTAAATTATCCTGATTATTGCAAAAGGCGATAACGATGAGAGAAGCCTGGGAGAAGTATGGGAGCGAATTATGAAAAAACACTAAAGCCTATCTGCCTAACGGGAGGGATAACCTCGTGGATGACTTTCGGAGTGATTCATATTCACATTACACATGAGAAATACAACGTAGCGTCCATGTATATAATATATTACACAAATCAGCTTATACGTAGCAAATCCGTTGGCCGAGAACTACCGTGTTCAGCGACTTTGTAGCTAAGCTGCCGGTTGGGTCTTATGAGAAGGGTAAGAGTCGTGGAGGATTTTCTAAGGGAAAGTGTCCCTTATTTATGATACACACGAAGAAAACCACCAAAACCTAACGCAGCACGTCTGTTCTATTGTCGAGAATAAAACTCAAACAGAGTTACTTATCTTCTGTGGTTTTAGCTGTTTCGTTATCAGTGGTTATAAACAAAGCGATTTAAATTTAGTATACATACATACATCAGAAAACATTATTAACGTTTAAGCTTTAATATAATTAATATAAAACACAAAGTGACAAATTCTTTAGGGAATATAAAAAATATATAAACATGCCAATTTGGTAATTTGTTTTAAAAGGAAACTGGTTTCCCATTTACAATACCTATTTAAACTTTAGAATACAAAAAAAGATGTTTTAAAGTATCCTTCCCAGAAATTTTAATTTAAGTTGTTTTTCTTTTTAGTACTATTAAGCACATTTTT
>KK119807.1:1366201-1380523 GCA_000611955.2 Stegodyphus mimosarum
ATATGTTTAGTTTTTGGCAGGCACTTTCACCAGTGGTCGAATAGTTAAGACCGCTGAATACTGGTACTTCGAAAAAATGCAAACAGTTGGCTGCATGGTTAGTTTTTGTGTTTTTTCATATATGGCAATTTCCCTTAGAAAACACTTCACGAAGGCATCCCACTCCTGTGGAAGAAAGCTCTCGCTTGCTTCCCCATATTAAACTAATCTAACTTAATATCTTAGCAGGCAACCAGACGCGCAAAACGGTGTTAAAATTGCGCCTGTTTCCAAAGTTATACTTTTTACATTCATTCGATAAAACAAATGCCGAATTTTTGTTCTTCGGCATTTTCGTAAAAAGGAAAATATTTCTTGTAAATTTCTTGTAAATGCATAATAGCACAAATCGAATTTTTCTAAAAAAAAGGAGGAATAGTTATATATACGATGGATATGTAATGATAAAATTTATTTTAATTAACTGACTATTTTTTTGTATTTATCTGTCCTGTACTTCTATATGTTCGTTCAGCCTCACAAAAATTGTAAGTTAGACGGTTTTAAGCAGCGACCGATCTGACTTCGCTACAGGGGTGTAGCTAGAGGGGAGCATCTGTCCTCCGGCGCAGCATCCGGGGAACTCCGAACTGATAGTATGAATTTTTAGAATGGAATGTTTTCCATTCTTGGCAAACAAGAGGAGAGCGAGATCAATCTCCCCAGGGGGCTGAATATCCTAGTTACCGCTCTGCTTTGCTAATTTTATGCTTAAAGGTTGCGCATAATTAGGGAGATATGTTAATAGCTATTAACTCTACTTATTTGGCTCTAAGCATGTTTAAATTTGTTAAATTTTCAAACTTCGCGGAGACAGTGATAAAATGTTACATTTTTAGTCGTCTTTACGTATCGTATATTATCTTCTGCATTCATTTGTGCTCTAAATTTTAAGTGCAAGGACAATAAGTCTTGGAAGGTCAAACGTACGTATAGTTAAGAATAAATGAGCAGTTAACCCTAAAAAAAACCCTAAAAGATTTTTTGTTATTACGGCAACCTGCTTTCAAGTATCGTATTTTATAAACGATTAATAAACTTCATCTTTAATCTCATCGCAATCAAACTCGATACCTCTGCGAAATTATCCTGATTGCGATCCATTGTTAATGACTCCAGGCTCGTCGTGAAAGTATTTTAATAGTTTGAATTTTCTTTGAAGAGATGAGGAAAGACTTTTCATTCGCGCTCAACATTCAAGACAGCAACCCGGAAATGTTCCCCAACCGCAGCGGCATAAGATAAAAGTGTTTTTTTTTTATGGAGTTAGTTACCCCTGAAAATCGAGAATACGCGGTCCAAGAAGTAGGCGTTACAACCTCCTCGAAGAAGAGGGAGAACAAGTTCTTGAAAAGCACCGGCCAGCACTTCTTTCAAAAAGAAGTTCTGTAACTTTTTTTCAAAAATAGGTGGCATCCTCACAAATTTGCGATCTTTAACTGCACAATGCTAACAGAAGGGGTGGAGGAAGCATTTACTGTGGATATTTTCTATTAAACGTTAACTAAACTTACAATACGTTTTGTAATATTATTCATCTTTAAACATTGTAAGGTATTTCTCCCTTCTTATTGCTCGCCTTTATGGTGTAATTGGAAACACGTCCGTTAGTTGTAGGGCGGTCTGGAGTTCGAATCGCGGCAGAGACTTGCTTTTCTGAAGCGTAATAAGTTAAAGGAAGGTACAGTTTTTTAGGAGGGGGGGAACTGAACTGTACATTCCTTAACTAAGAAAAACTTCAAGCACGAGAAATTTGAGTACGGATGTTGATTTTACGGATAAGGGGGCATCCCTTTGAAAGATGTTAGAAAAATTTAATTAGGGAAGAGTATCACGTATTTAGTATTTTTCCTTTCTCAAAGATTATTGATACAAAGATTGAATAACGACCGCTTTTCCATCTTAAGCTCTCTGTAATATCCGTGTTACGCAATTCACGACATCCTTACAATACAAAGAAATTAAGAAAACAAACACACTTTTCTGTTAATTTTATCATAGTTTTACTACCAGTATCTTAATTTTAAACAGAAAATATTCCACAAATTAATCAAAAAAAATTTAAACAATAATAAAAAAATAAAAATCTGAAAGCTTTCAGATTTTATATTACTTCCAAAACGCCTTATTTTAACGTTTTGTGTCTTACCTTCATTTATTAAATATCATGTTCTTCGCCCTTAAACCATAAAATTCAATTCAACAGCAGTATCGCAAAATAATTTTAAAATGAACATATCTTTAGAATTTCCGATACACAGTCTCGCGCTGAAGATAAAAATGTTTCTTTCGCACAGCGTTGCCATTCTTCGCTTTGAAATCGTTGAATTTTTTAATCAAAACTTCTTTAATGTCTGATAAAATATGAAATAGATAGTAAAACAAATTCCAAATTAGGGCTTCCAGATACCCATATTCGGTGGGGGATTACGTTATTCAAAATTTAATGTCTCTAGGTACAGTTATTTTATCACAGTGCGAGAAACATACATACATTTATGCAGATTCTTCATTACTTAATTTCTGTGAATATAATACAAGGCTGTAATATTTAATGGTAATAATTTGAAAAGCGAACGCAGAAAGTGAATCAACGCAAAATCCTAAAACAAAATTATAGAACTTCTGGACTAACGCCCTTTGGGCTAATAAACCTAAAAAGAATCCAGAAATTTGATGGGTACGTAATCATGCATAAAAATCATTATTGTTCGTCTGTTTCTCAATAACCATTCACATCACAACTTAGAATAAACCTGCATACAAAGTACAAAATTTATTTTAAGTGAAACAAAGAAAGAACTGAAGAATTTGACAAAATGCCTATTTTCTTTTGAAGCACGAATTATTCATCAGTTTATTTCTTCAGTTTATTGCTAATCCATAATTTTTGAGACTACAAATGCTCATAAACAAAATTAATCATTCTCCTTCGAGTTCTCAGTAATTATCGATAATTTAAAACAAACATACTCAAAATATGTTTTAAAAGTGATTAAAAAATACATCAAGAACGTAGCAAAATAACTCTATCTATCAATTCAGGCAAGACTTATTTCTTCAGTATACTACTAATGTCATTTTCAAGACATAAGTATTCATACACAAAATTCACCATTGACTTTCGTTTTGACAATGATTATCGATAACTTAAAACAAACACGCATGGAATTTATTTTGAACGTAAAACTGACAAAATATCCATTTTTATCTATTCCAGTAGGAATTATTTCAGCTTGCTGTTTTCGCTGATGCCAAAACGAACTAGCAAATACTCTCACATCAACTCATGCCATCATCCGAACTGTTAAATTCCGTTTATAAACCAGAGAAGTTAAATAGTACGGAGAAGCTTGTTTTCTAGGAACGAGTTTCGCACGTAGATTCATACATCTTTTAAGAAATTTTACTTAATAATTCATTTTTAATTAATCAACAACTTCCGACATTCACGAATTGATTCTCCCAATTTTAAAAGGAAGTGGAAAGCTCTTTTCTTGTTGAATGGTTAGTACGTATGGCCTTGTAACAATACCCCTGCCCTTTCTGAACTTCAAAAAAGAAGAACTTTGAAAGAGAAAAAAAAAAAAAAAAGATTCGACTGAACGCCTTCTTACGTTATTTGTTCCGTTAAGTAAGGCGTCCTGAAAAACAAATATTCCTTTTTGTATGAAGAGCACAGAAACAGGATCGAACGTAATTTCAAGTTAGCCTTGGCACCATTTTTTCAACACAAAACCCAAGTGCTCCTACTCAAAATATTTACGAATGCTTCAGTATTGGATGGCAAATAAATAATGCTGTCAAAGATAATCATAATTTTAAAACATAATTTCACACTGCAAAAATATCTAAAGTAAAGGGATTTCCAATGTAAACTATGTAAGTATTTTCGATGTAAAGTATGAAACGGGGTTTTTGATGAATGTTCAAAACACTTTAACTAAACATTCTTTGATTTCGTTTCGGATGGTAAATAAATAATGCCATCGAAGACAATCATGATTTTAAAATATTATTTCAGAATGCAAAAATATTATCACCTACAAGTTATTTGGAAACGTGCATGAGAATTATATCTATTGTGATTAATTAACATAGAAAATACTTTTCTGAAGTGTTATTTCAAGTAATAAGAAGACAACGCGAAGAAATACAAAATATTATTTAAATTTTCGATCATGAAACTTTTAGAAATGATAAATGTCTCGATATGATAAATATAATGTGATTTCTAATCTGGAATAAAAAGGCGAGTTCTTAACACAGTTGCATTACGCATTATTGTCAAAATTCTGGCATTCTTGTCAAAATTCTAACACAGATTTTAATTCAGATCAGTTTCTCTAATAGTTTTCTATGTCTTTTATTAAAAAAATGGGCCTACTTCAGCTTCCAAGTCTAAAGAAAGCCCCGCTTGAGTGAATTCTATATTCTGTAACATTTGACAACTTCTTTCGTTTTCGACCTTTATTTTCTTTTAGGTTACCTATAATTTATAATATTTTTTATAAATTCCTATTTTACATTCTGTAAGCTTGCTCACAACTTCTCGTATTTCACATATCACAGCTCTTACTACATCCCAAATTTAATTTTAAAATTTATTTATTGTTTGAAGTTATTTAAATTTTTTACTTTTTCAAAAAAATTTCACAATGGAATTCAATTCTAATAAATTTATTATTTAGTATTAAACACTACAGCTTTTTTCTTTCGTTGAACTAAAGCGAATGAATACTTCACTTGAACTCAAATTGGGATCTTTTTAGAATTCATTGTCCTGGTAATTCGATGCATTTTCAAATTACATTTTTTTTTATGTTATAATAGGAGTTTTTTCTAATTATTTTTATTGAGTTTTATTAGTTTAAAATTAACTTTTTTTATTTGTTAAAGTGAAGTGAATTAATACTTGACTTGAACTCAGATTGGCGGTATTTAAGTTTCAAAATCCAGTTAATTCGATGTTCTTTTCAAATTATTCATTTTTACTTCTACACTAAAAGTTCTTCTTTTTGACTTGGCTACTACACAGAAGTATATAAATATATATATTTATTTTTATTTCGGGACTTTTGTTGCTCTTGTGTTACAGATTTGCTCAAGAATTAACTCCTCTCATTTTTTAATTTTTTATTTTTTAGATCGGATTTTCATTAATGTGTTTAATTTTTGCATGTGTTGAAATGCTTTTGTTTTACATGTTTTTCGACTCAGTCCCAAAACATTGAATTGATTGAATTGAAATGGAAAAATTATTCAAATTGAAAATTTGATTGGTTTTGTAAGTTTTTTGGCTTGCTTACGAATTTTGCTAATATATTTTATCCGGTCTGTAATGTTTTCAAAATTTACATATAGTTTCGTTATTTCGAATTTTGGTTACAAAAATTTTCATATGGTTTTGTTTTTTCAAATGATGGATAATTATTTTCGCAAGTTTTGCTTTTGTATTCGATTTACTCAATCTATATATTTTAATTTGTATATTATTTCGCATTCTTTTTGAATTTGTCTTTATTTCTGATGCTACAGTTTTTGCACTCCTTGCTTCGGCCTGTAGGGGTTGGACTGATGGAGACACAGGCTTCTTCGACTATTTCCATAAGTTTATTGTTTTTCTACGATTATTTTAAAATTTTAAATTGTGTTTCTGACGAATCAGAAACTGTTCAGACTATTTTATTTATTCGTTTGTTTCCTTGCACCAACCCCCTAATGACAATGCAGCGTAAAATGTAAATTTCACATTTTATTTTTGGTTGCGGCATATTCACCCCCCCCCATTTCTCGGAGTTTACCACTCTGCCTCTGGTCTTTTGGTTTTTGCACGTGATTTATTAGGAATTGAATATGAGAAGCATTTTAAAAGCATTTTTAGTATCTTATTTGCCCCCAACCGGTATAGTGGTTAGCGTCGCTGACTGCCATACCGAAGGACCTGGGTTCGAATCCCGGAGAAGGCATGGATGTTTGTAAATGTATAGTGTCGGTGCGGCATGGCGGCACTTTAAATATGCGGTGAGCCGAAAGCCCTCTCGCGTGGTTTGGTGGAAGGGGAGAGGGGTGCCCCTCGGGGTGCTCTCCATCAAAATTGGGGGCGGAACTGAGCCAAATCGCACTGTCACCTGTTAAGTGCTCAAGGCTGTTGCCAACCACAGGCGTAAATTGCGCTCCTTGCAATGACTAATTTCGTGGGCTTGAGCTGACTTCGTCAGACAAGTGAGCATATGCAACAACAACAACAGTATTTTTTTTTTTTTTTTTAATATCATTCATACATACTCTATTTTATAAACATAACGTAGTTGTTCAAGATCTCTTTAAAGTAACTTCTTAGAAAGTTATTTTAATACGGGAAATCACACAAGAGCTATCTGTCTTCATGGAGGACATTCTAAGATAAACTGGCTCGTACTCACATTACACACTGGAAAAGCCAGCTATGCAGCTAGCCCGTTCTCCTGGGTCGTACTCTCAGCATTAAGCGGTGTACTCTCAGCGGTGTTAACGTCTTAATCAGTGTTGTAACTTCTTAGGAAATAACTTCATACAGCGAAAGGAACGAAATTAAATTAATGCAAATCCTGTAAAAGCTATCTGTCTAAACTGTATCTCATTTTTACTGACCACATCCTAATGGATATATAAGCAGGGAGGAGGAAATATTACAGAAAGTTTGAAAAGAAATGCTGTGGTGTGATGTAAAAGTTTAGATGTATGAAATAGAGATAGTTTAACTTCAGTAACTGCTTTTGACAGATTTTAGTTAGATGTAATTAAAGTAAGTCACAAATTTCTGAGCTGTCTACCGTAAGTATCGAATTCGAACTAAAAACCAGTTGAGTTCTTCGGTCATTGGATACGACCAAAGTAAAAAGATCTACCGCCCATGAATGCGTCGACTGCGTGCCCTGAAGATGTACCTTTCGACGGTTGAATGGTCTACTGATTATGACGTATCAGGGATGCCACATCCAAGTTCAGCAACCATAAACAGATGAAAGACAAAACAATGAACCCTAAGAAATGGAAGAACTTAAATATAATGCGACATTTCATGGCCACATGTTCTTCCATGAATATTAAAAAAATGAGGCTGAGAACTTTCTATCGAAAAATAGAAATTAATTTAAAACTTAGTAGTCCAAAGTAATTAAATAAAACAAAGCATCCACGCTTATAAAGATAAAAAAATATCATGTTGTCGAATGTTTGCTTTTGGACGATAACACATATAACACTCATAACATATTCTCATTTTTGCATGGAATCACTTTTGGATTTAATAACTTTTCAGGGGTATACAATCTACTTTCTACTCCTTCAATATTTCTACAACATCAATATTGCAAAATATTTTTCATAACACACACACAGTTTCACATATGTATATAAGAGAATAACACCAGATGGTTTTTAAACCGTTTGGTGCGACTTTAAACCTGAATCTTTTCAGAGGTTTTTCCTTTTTTAGCCTAAAAGAGCAATTTACCTAGAAGAACTATTAATTTTGTTTTGGCATTTCGCGGCATCCGCTATAAAACGGCGTTTCACTTTTCAATTGTTGACACCAAATATTAGAGCCCTGCATTATATTTAAATAAGAAATTAAACGATGTAGAATCTACATGAATGCATGTATGTTTCTAGCATTGTGAAAACATAACCGTACCCAAAACATCGAATTTTGAATAACGTAGACCTCCACTCGAATATAAGCGTCTGAAAGCCCAAATTTGGGATTTTTTTATTACCCATTTCATATTTTGCAAAACGTTAACGAATTTTTGATTAACAAACTTAACGATTTCAAAGCGAACAATAGCAACGGCAGCACTGTACGGAAAATAACACATTTTTATCTCCAGAACGTGATGCTGTGTATCGAAAACTATGCTCTTTTTAAATATTTTATGATATTGCTGTTGAATTGAATTTTATGGTTTAAGCGCGAAGAACATGATATTTAATAAATAAAAGTAACACAAATGTTTTAAAAAAACCTCCTTTGAGAGTAATATAAAATCTGAAAGATTTCAGATTAAAAAAAAATTGATATACTAATAACCCCATCACGTGAAAAGAATTACCTCTAGATCTGAAGATTTTAATAATGAACAGAAATTTGAATATAATTGCACTTTCTTATGCTAACAGTATCAGCCACAACTCGTGGTGAGGCAACTACACAGAAACAGTCAAATTTAATTTAAGACGTGAAATAGTAATCAGAGACTACGCAGTTTAAATATACTCTAAGCTGGCTCGGTAATTCTAACCTGAGCGTCAAAATCAAATTGTCAGCAGCGGAGGATTACGACTAATAAAGCTCGCAGGAACTAAATGTGGAGTGCACGCACTGCCAAAAACACGCTCTGTCTTAAAAATTCCCCAAACCTGAGCTTAAATACTAGCTAAACTCATTTACGTTCTGGTGAGGAAACGGAAAGGAAAAGTTATAGTAAAGGCCGGAATTATTAATAACTGGGTAATTTAAATAATAACCTTGTATCTTCCATGATTTCAACTATCGTTTTCTTACACTGGTCATTCTTAAATCCTGTTTTGGGTGCACTATTTCCTTACAGATCTTTTTGGAGAAAGAGTTTTTTTTAGAAATGCTTACGTGTGGTCCTCAGTTCGACATGGTTATTAGCATAAGTTGAAATTGTTATTTCGTTGCGAGCTGCGAAAGGTTTCTGTTTTCATTGGATCTGTAAGCGGTACAGAGGAAGACAAAAGTGAACGTAAGATGATGCTAAACTTCATAGACGCTTATAATTTTTAATGCATGAAGTGGAAGTGACGCCAGTCTGAAAACTTTTAAGTCTCAAAAGGTCATTTTTTCCATTGAAACAAAATAAATAGTGTAGCAAGAGGGAAGTGAAGAAGTGGTTCGCCCAGAGCGGCACATTTTTGAAGTGGCATTTTCCATGTGTGAAATGTTATTTTATAGGGATTAGTCAGGATCAGTGACAGCAGGTGAAGAGCAATGAGTTATTGAATTCCAATATAAAATTAACCTGAGAAGACTCCCCCCTACTACTAGATAAAAAACTTAAATAAATCGCTCAGCGATTTCAAAGGATACAACACTTATTAGTTTCAAAGTCAAACAACAAAAATCAGCGTTATATTTGCAAATTTTCACAGGACTAATTTCGATGGTTTTTACCGAACCATCGTCCTCAACTGCGGTTCGGTAAAAACCATCGAAACTAGTTTTGTGAAAATTTGCAAATGTAACTCTGATTTTTCTTGTTTGACTTCGAAATTAATATTTGTCCCTTGCGTTATTTTACCTTCATGATACATACACTTATTATACCTCCTATATTTCGTCGAAATTTTTGAACCAAAAATACGAACATCATCTAAATTATAATCTTAATGATACTAATATGGAAGGATTTCTTTTTAAGAGAGAATATTTAGGTTATCACTGGGGAAGACGGAACAAGGACGTAGAAGGACAGTCCTTTTGAACTTTTGCAGTTTATTCTAAAATATAATCTCTAGAACAAAGTTCAAAATATTGTGACATTACTGCTAACTTTTCACATAGCTGCTGCAAGTGCTGGTAGTTGTGAGAAAAGTTTCTTAAATAAAAGTCTTTTGAGAAGTGTTTAAGACTTTCAAATGTATGTTTTGCGTTTAACAAATTTTTCTGTGCTATTTATATAATACGCGACTGAAGCAATGAAGCAAATCTCTACATTAGTTAACGATGATTTCGCGTTTTAAATTATGGGTTTGATCTATTTGATTACATTACGTCAAAGCACATTAGGGCTACCTGGCAGAGGAGGGATGCCTTCGTGGAGGACTCTCTAAGTGAAAATGGCTCGTATATACGTTACACATAGGGAAAACTACGAAAACGTCCACGCAGCAAGTTCGTTCGGCGGATTCGAGTGGCGGACCGAACTATAAGCGTTCAGGGACTTTACCACTCGCCCGCTGTTAGGCTCTTAAATGTAGGTTCTAGTTACGTATGTCTAGGGGTGGTAGTAGATTTCTTGCTGCCCGATGCAAACTCTGCAACTCCTAAATTCTGCTGCCCCATTCTTTCCTGATTCGGCGCACCAGCGGCCGACTGGTAAGTCGCTGAATAGTGGTAGTTCGGTTCGAGGTTCGAATCTAGTGAAGAGGCTGGCTGCATAAGGATTTTCGTGTTTTTCCCCATGCGTAACTTGTATACGAGCCAGTTTCGCTTAGAAATACATCCACGATGGCATCCCTCCCCTTAGGCAGATAGCCTTCGAGTACTTTGCCATAAACAAACAAACTCATCCTTCTTAAAGTCTGCCGCCCACTGCAGGAGCACCGATTCTTGCGCCGTCTATTTGTAAGAGCTATAATCTATCGGCCTGTCTCTATGCAAAATACGTGTTTAATGTCCTTTTTTTTTTTCTTATCGATTGTGTTTCCGAACAACTAATTGTTCCTTTAGAAGAAGACAGAAATTAAACCAGAATTTTCGACAGCGCAAAGTCATTGTAAAGTGTCAAGTGTATTCACATTTTGATTCAGGTCTTGGAACTGTAACGGTGTCACTGTCAAAGAAAGGAACGTGGAGAACAAAACTATTACTCTTCCGTCCATTTTTTTCCGCCAGAAATGTGATCAAAATCAAAATCACGAACCCAGAGCGGAATCAATTATAGAGACAAGAAAAATGCTTCCTCGTCGATAGTCTTGGAGTCGAAGTACGTAGACCTAATAATTTCCGAAAGCATGACATCAACAACGTCGGCGAAGCAAGAAAGCACCTAGCGATGTCTTCGTCGCTGGCCCGTATCTGATCGTTGTGCATAACCGTAACCGTGACTATTGGTATTACGTCAGTAGAAATAATGCTAAAAATACTCTTATTTAACCACTGCATTTTAGTATTCATAAAAAGTAACGACATATATATACACTTAAGTATTGTACTTTCGTTATGGATTCCAAATGTAATAAGAATTTGATATCCATCCAGCAATTAATTGCAGGAAATCGCGAAATATAGTTTTTGAAATCCAAAACGAGCAATCCATTGTTATGCATGATGTTTTTAGATTTTCGGAAAGTGTAATTCCTTATGCTAAAACTTAATGCGAATTACTTTTTTTTTGAAAATTATATATATTTTATAAATATTTTTAAACATAATTTTAAATGTTTATTTTTTATTTAAATTATACTTTTATATAGTTATATCAAGTTATCTCTATATATTTTAAATTATATTTTAGAACTAATGTTCTACTCAGTATTCCTCTGTTCAAACACAGCAAGAGTTCAACAATACATGCCAGATGCAAAATAATTTTTCGCGTTGTTGAATGCGCTGACGAATAAAAAAAACTTGCGTGTAATAATTCTGCAATATCTAACGAATAAAATGCATTGGTTGCCAAAGACTGTTTTTCAAGTGAAGTTCAAATGTACACCTGGCTTCACAGATTCTACATTACTAAAATACAAATATTCATTATTTCTTTCATTATTGTATTTTATTTATTTATTTATTATCCCAAAAAGGCATTAGCCCGAATGCACTATTAGCATAGAAACGAAATATTGCGTCGTCCGCTATAAACGGCGATTTACTTTTCAAATTGCTGCCACCAGATATTATCGTCCGGTATTATTTTTAAAGAAATTAAAATAACAAAGAATTTGCATGTACGTATACATGTTCCTCGCATTGTGAAAATGTGACGGTACCTAGAGCCATCAAATTTTGAATAACGTAATCCTCCGCTCGAACATGTGCAGACGAAAGTCCGACTTTCGAATTTTATGTTTCATATTTTGTAAAATCTGAGTTAATTTTTGAATGACAAACTCAACGATCTGAAAGCGAATAACATTGTACGGAATGAAACATTTTATCTTTAGCGCTCGAGACTGTCTATCGGAATTCCAAAGATGCTGTTTTTTAATTATTTTATGATTTTGCTGTAGATTTGAATATTATGTGGCTTTAGTGCGAAAAAAATATATTTAATAAACGAAGTTAATACACAAAGCGTTACTTATAAAAATACACGCAAAAAAATCTAAAAGCTTTCAGAGTTTCTATATGAAATCTTTCAGAATTCATACATATACGTTTCGAGAGCACACACATACATACATTTTTTTCACATACATATACGTTTCGAGAGCATTTGGGCTAATGAACCTTTGGGGAAAATATATTTAAAAACAGCGTATCTCTAGAATTTCCCATAGGCAGTCTCGCGCGCTGGAGAAAAAAAAAATATTTTATTCCGCACAGTGTGTTGCCATTGTTCGCTTTGAAATCGTTCAGTTACTTAATCAAAAATTCGTTAAAGTTTAAAAAACATGAAATGGATAATAAAACAAATTCGAAATTCAAGCTTCGGGCTTCCGTGTGTTCAGGGTCGGGTGGAGGACTATGGTATTCAAAATTTGATGGCTCTACGTATCGTTGTTTTTTCACACTGCGAGAAACACACATACATTCATGCAGATTCTTCATTATTTAATTTTTTTAAATATAATACATTGCGATAATATTTTGTGGCAACAATTTGAAAAGTGATATAGTAGTTTACAGGGATTCGACGCAAAATGCCGTTTCGAGACTAACAGACCTTCTGAGCTAAAAGGAAAACGTTTTGCAAGCTATTTTATTAAGAAAACTGAGCATTGATGTAATGAACTGAGAAAAGAGTGAAAAAAATAGAAAACTGTTATATTAACACTTAAGACTGCATCGTTAATTCTAGATATTGCTTTTAAACTTTTGTAATTTTTCTGTTGAATTGTATATGGCGTAAGTGCGAAAAAAATGATGTTTAAGAACAAAGCTAAAAGAACAAAGCTAAAAAGTAACGGGTTAGCAGGAGTGACTGAAACAGCAAACTGGTGGACTGTGAGCTCAGCGAGAACTTAAAAAAACCTTAACAAATCCGTTTGGGCGACCGTTAAAATCGGAACCCTTTCAGAATTAAATTTTCCATTTCCATTTCAAATCTAACATTATAATTCTCTTATTCTCAAATTTTTCTAGTCCATTAGTAATTTTCAGCTTCTGGTTCATTTTTAAAAATCCCATTTTTCCGTTTTATTCCAGTATCAATATTTTTATTTTGAAAAACATCTTAAATGAAGGAAGCAAACGATGTAGAAATGCGAAATTTTAAGCAAATCTCTAAAAAGAAAATTGCAAAAGTTTGCCAAAAATTGTATAGTCTTACCGAATATTGCAAATGCTCATAATGTCACATCTTATGGTAGAAATAACGGTGAATGTTGCAGGATTATCGGGTGTGCTGAATCATTGGAGCCTGGATAATTGAACTTTTTCTCTAAGATGAGAATAGTATTGCTTAAGTGCTTTAACGAGGGTTTTAGAATTTTAATAAAAACCTCGTTAAAGTATGTGAGTAATTTTTAGCTTAAATTAGCTTGAAGTAGAGAACATGTTTTAATGGTCTTATTCTACAACAAACTACTGTTCATTAATGATTTTTAAAGATATTTGACTTTCATTAGCCTATTTCCTGCATGCATAAGACACATAGTTTAATTTAAATAGCAATATCGCCTATGAAAATAGTCCAAAAAATATGTCAGAATCATTTTACTTAATTTCTCAATACCGCATTGTCATTCGTTGTAAATCTTTATGTTAAAGCTTTTAGAAATGCATCCAAGAATTCCGGCTTTCTTTCGATGTGCTTATAGATATTCGTATAACAAAAAAAACTACCGTCATCCTCGTAAAGAAGAGAATAATAACATTACGATAAATATTGATCTTTATGCCAAAAGCTGTGGATAGAATCTTCGTGAATATAGTTGGTAGCTAAAATTCCATTCCGATTTGCTATTATTTTGTAACTCGAAAATATCAAGACATCAAGCAAAATTAAAAAAAAAATAAATAAATTTAAAAAAAATTTGAAAGGTTTCAGATTTTAATTACGTCCAAAGGGGCGTTTATTTAACATTTTGTGTGTTACCTTTATTTATTACATACCATGTTCTTCGCACTTAAACCATAAAATTCAGTTCAACAGCAATATCGCAAAATAATTTTAAATTGAGCATATCTTTAGAAATTTCGGTATAAACTCCAGCGCGTGAGAGATAAAAATGTTTATCTGTACAACGTTGGTATTGCTGGCTTTGAAATCTTTGAGTTTGTTAATGAAAAATTCGTTAAAGTTTTAGAGAATATTGTTACGAATTTCACATTTATTTGGCTATTTATTTAGAACTGTAATTAAAATTCCTTTTTATTTTCCCGTGCAA
>KK119807.1:1380715-1412667 GCA_000611955.2 Stegodyphus mimosarum
TAACATTTTGTATCTTTATTTATTAAATACCATGTTTTTCGCACTTAAACCATAAAATGCAGTTCAACAGCAATATCGCAAAATAATTTAAAATGAACATATTTTTAGAATTTCCGATACACAGTCTCGCACGCTGGAGACAACCCCCCCCCAAAAAAAAAATTCGTGCAATGCTGCCATTGCTCGCTTTGAAATCGTTTTTGTTAATCAAACATTCGTTAAAGGTTTATAAAATATGAAATAGATAATAAAACAAATTCCAAATTCCAAATTTGGCCATATGCGGATGGAAACGTACAATATTCAAAATTTGATGGCTTGTACCGCTGTTTTATCACAATGCGAGAAACTTATATACATTTATGCAGATTCTTCATTATTTAATTTCTTTAAATATAACACAGGGATCTAATATTTGGTGGCAACAATTTGAAAGTGAATCAACATTTATAGTGAAGCCACGCAAATGCCAAAATGAAATTAATAGTCCTCCAGGGCAAATTGCCCCTTTGAATTAAAAATAGTCCTCTTCTAAAGCTAACTAAAAAGTTTACCAAAAATGTCAAACTCAACAGTTTGGGAAGTATTCGACACTTTTTCACCCAGAACACTTCCTCAAAGTTAGGCTACTAGGATCAGACGCAACGAACCGTTAACTGGGCAAAAAGACAGCAGGACGTCTGCCTTCTCGCTGCCATCTCGTCTAGCTAAATTCATTATCCTTTTCAAACCCCTCAAATCGTTTTAACAGCTATTCTAAGGTACAACAGATTTGACTAAACTTAGAAAAGAAGGCTTAAATTAAAAATTAAAAATTTCTAATTAATTCGCAAGCAAATTTTCTGATCAAGGATAGAGAATTTTAAATATACTTACTCGTGCCTTCTTGATTATGAAAAAGAACGTCTTACCTTTCCACAGCGGATAAAATTAATTGAACAGCAAACATTAACAAATTAGATAACTAAAAACATGGTGATGAATTTTGGAAAAGGATTTGCTTAAATCATTTGAAAAATTTAATGTTAGGTGGAATAAAAAGAGAAACAAAACTTATTCATTAAAAATCTATTTAAAAGAAAAAAAAACAGTGCATTAGGTAAGTGAAAATTCTAAATTAAAATTAAGATTTAATTGATTATGTGATTTTTGTTCTTAAAAATTGGTTGTTGATTTTATCTTTTAATCGAAATTTTATTTTCATTAAAAAGTTTATGCTTGTGATATTCAGGTAAACTTAAATACATCACAAATTTACTTTTAAAAAATATGAAAAATTTTGCGAAATTTTTGAAAAAACGGATTTTGAAATATTCTTAAGAAACACCCATTTCAAGGATTACCATGCACGTTATTTAATAGATTTCCACTAACATTAATTATAAGCAACAATTCGGATTTTACACATAAAAATTGCATTACTTTTGGAATGGAAGAGATATTAAAATTTTCATTAAAAAAGAACGTTTTAAAATAAATGTAAAATTTTAAAACTTCCCGAAATATATTATTTTTACCGTATTAACGAGTAAAGCATCGGCATACGTATATTCATTTATATACGTTAATAACTATTACGAATTATTGAAATATTTAAGTGTTAATCAAAGTTATTTCATAATTATTACCAAATCTGAAGCAGAAAAAAATTCTTTAAAAAATTATGTAACTTAAATTATATAGCTTTAATAAAGGAAGAGTCTATCTGCCTGTGTGCGTATGCCTTTCGTTCGTCTGCGCTTAAGCTAATAGACCCAGGGCTACAAAATTTGGTACATACGAGCATCTAGACAAGGGCCAGTATACCTCGAAGGAATGTTTTCAAAATTCGAATAAGTTTTTAGTCCAAAGGGATTTAGTCCCGAAGGACTATTACTTTCGTTTTGCGATTTTGCGTCGATTCACTCTGAATGCCCGTTTCACTTTTCAAATTGTTGCCACTAAATGTTATCGCTCTGCATTAAATTTTAAAAAATGAAAAATCTGCATAAATGTATGCATGTTTCTCGCATTGTGATAAAACCTAGAGCCATCGAATTTTGAATGACGTAATCCTACTGCGAATATGGGCATCTGGAAGCCCTAATTTTGAATTTGAAATTTGCTTTATTATCGATTTTATGTTTTGTAACATTTCAACGAATTTCTGATTAACAAACTAAATGATTTCAAAGCGAGCAATGGCAACACTGTACGAAAAAAAAACATTTTTATCTCCAGCGCACGAGACTTACGGAAATTCCAAAGATATGTTCATTTTAAAATGATTTTGCGATATTGATTTTGAACTGAATTTCATGGTTTGAGTACGTAGTTCATGATATTTAATAAAAAAAGGTAGCACACGAAACGTTAAAAAAACGCGCCTTTGGACGTAATTTAAAATCTGAAATCTTTCAGATTTTTTATTTTATTTTATTTATTTTATTTATTATTTTTTTTTTGACGAAGTCGCATCAGAGAATGGGCATACCAGCAACAATGGCACGCAACCATTGTTGCTGATATATCACTGCTGCCCTTGTTGCTGATATCCGCACTGTTGCCATTCGAAAATGAGGACAAAAATTAGCTTTTTAATAGTTTTTAAATAATATCTCTAATTTTAATTTTTTTAAGTGGACATCGACCTTTTCCAGGACCCAGAAAAGAATTGTAGAAAGTTTTGTGACGATAGCTATAGTAGTGATTGAGTTAATTGCGAACAAACAAACACACAGACTTTCTCGCTACGCTTTGTATACTTGACTGCTGACTGTTTTCTCTTGAAAATAAGAGATAAAATACTATTAATTATATTTTCCTTTTCAGAATTTTTTTTATGTATGTGTTTCTTTCATGTTATTTATTGCCTATTTCACTGTTTTTAAGATGTTGAAAAGTTTTGCATGATTTTTTTTAGGAAACAAAATTTTTAACTTCCTTTATACCATTTGAATTCTTAAGATTTTGCAACGGGAAGTTGGTTAATTTATTAATTAAGATAATTAATATTTTTATCAAGTGATATTGCTTATTTCATTGTAATTTTTTAGATTATGTTTTAATTATATATAATTTTAATTATATAAAACATTTTGCGAGTTTTTTTTAGGAAACAAGTTTCTTAACTTCCTTTATACCATTTAAATTCTTAAGATTTTGCAACGGGAAGCTGGTTAATTTATTTATTAGGATAATTAATATTTGTATTAAAGTATATTGCTTATTTTTTATACATAATACACTTCTATTGATTTTATTTTGATAAAGTTTTTCTGCAGAGCAAAACTGTGCAGTTTTTAAATTTAATGTTTGGTGTACCCTTTAGGCATTTTTCCGGTACATTTAAAAGTCAGATGAAGGCTGGCCCCGTAGCGGCTAGTATATATATATATTCTTTTTTTACAACTTTAGCAAAATGTTTTTAAACCCCAAGTTAGAAAAATAAATAAATAAAGCCAGACTCGTATGTTTTAAAAAAATCAAATGAGAAACTTCACATAAGAGACTTCTTATGATTGAATATACACGGAACTAAGAAAAGAAAGCAACGGAATGAGAGCTGGGTATGAATATCAAGCAGAAAAATTGCCGAAATACGAAAAATAAATAAAGAAGTATTAAAAGCAATTTGAGACACTGTAAAAAATGAAATAATAAAAAAATCAGCAGCAAACTTGAATTCAGTCTTAAAATATATTGAAATGAGTCAGTCATTGAAAAAGTCAAACCGTTTCATAACTTATTTTGAGTAAACATACTTCTGATTCTAATCACGTGTTTCCAAGAGCAGTTTTCAAAATATTTGCTCCAAAGCATATCGGAAAGCAGTACGTATTGAATATCTTTTGAAAATTACCATCACCTATTATGCAACATGCCGCCTGAATATAATAGAAAATATATTTTTCGGCAATCTCTTTGAAAATTAGGAACCCTAAAAGTGAACAATTTCGTTTCGACATTGAAGTGGAAAATAGCTAGAACCACTTTTACGGATCGATTCCTTCAACGAAAATAGTTATTTCTTGTCAACTTTTGTTTACTTTAGAAGTTGTTTTCGCTGGGAAAAAAAGAGGGGGGGGGGAGAATACTTCCTTCCTTTCTTATCAGAAATTTTGGAAAAATATACTTTCATCTGTTTAGATTTGTTTACAAAGATAGTTTAAAACAAGGCAGCAATTTTATATTTGGCGTATATATTCTTTTTTTGGGGGGATGGAAAGCGGAAGGTTATAGCGGTAAGTTACAGTGAATAACGTATTTTCAAATGAGTATTGATTGGCAACTGACTCCATTAAAATTCAAATCTATGAAAAACTCTGCCAAACGATTAACAAATGATTGTAATTATTGTTCTTTGTTTCAGATTCAGTCACTCTTTTAAACTACAAATATTGTTACAAGAATAATAATTTTAAACTCAAATATATACTTCTAATAATGCATGCATCTAATAGCGTATATTTACTTCTACCCTTTTTAAATATTTTACACTTAAGCATTAACGCAACCACTTTAACATATGGCATAAAAAATTTCAGAATATTCGAAATTCTGACATCCATACGCTTAAAAATTCTTCAGTTTTACAAGCAGCTTCGATATTTTCGGTTACAGGGGAAAAAACGTGCGAGGAAAACAACGCAGCAGGAAAACATCGTCATACAAAACATCGTAGCAGAAAAGGAAAGCAAGGAGAAAATAGCAATTTTAAAACATCGGAGCACAAAATAAAGTGGTGCAAAAATTTCAGTTTTAAAACATCATCGAATAAAATATCATGCTAAAAAGTCATGCATCGAGAAATCATTGTATGATAATATTGCAAACATGCTTTTTCTAATGAAAGTTATTTGAAATCAGATTTCGCACAGCAAGTTTTGAGCACAATTTGAAGCAAGCATGTTTACCTCTGTATTTCATATTTTTGTTGTAATTAAAATATTTTACCGAAAAAGCAAGAATGAAACTTAAGCATTCAAAATCTGGAAATTAGTAAACATTAATGCTACGTACAGAACCTATATTTTAAACTTATGCATCTTCTTTCTAATAATTTTTTTACTATATTTTTTTCATTAAAATCTACAAATATCCCTTTACGAAAGAGGTTAATTAAATAATGACTTTTAATAGATAACAAGGTAAGTTTACTACACGTAGTATTAATTTCCAGATACTGAACGCTCAAATTTTCTTCTTGTTTTATGATTAAAAATTAATTAGTGAATACAAAAATATGAAATATAGAGGTAAAAATATTACTAACTTTTTCTTATTACGCAAAATCATGACATAATAATTCCCTTTAAATTTTTGTGATCAGAAAATACATATGTGCGATTTTATGATCATATCATGATTTGTAAGGACTTTATTTTCTACCACGATATTTTGTAAACGGCGAATTTTTGCACCGCTTTATTTTTCTACCACAATGTTTTTGATTGCGATGTTTTTTCCTGTTTGTTGTTTGATTTTTGGCATTGTAACTTAAATGTATAACATGTATATCCTTCAGAGAGAAGCCAAAATCTTCAAATCAGCTGACTCACATAAGCCCATTTTTATCTTCCAAGACATATGTGCGGTTTATGCAACTTAAAAAATAATAAAAAATAAAAAGACATATTTATTTTACCATATTCTGCACATATTTAGCCACAAACTCGAAGTCTTATAAAGTGTTTGCATGCATTATATTTTACCAACATTCATATTTAAGCGTATACATATTACAGTGCATATATTTAAAAATTCGAATCTCAACTTTGAAGCAACAAATCCATTGAGCCAACATTTAAAAGTTTTTCTCTAATATGAAATAATTAGGGAGAATAATAACCTCTTGCAGTTCACTTATTAAGTAATGGTACGGGAACCAAAAATTCACTAAACCTTTTGGAATCAACACGTTATTGAGAACAAAAAGTAAAAAATAACAACTAGTCACGGTTCTAATTTTCAAGCCAAACAGCAACAAAGGTTAAATAGAAATCTCATCTGAAAGTTTTTTTTTTGAATAATAAACATAAAAAACTTCCTTTTTTATTGCCGACATTTATCTACAATCTCAGTTCCCTAGTCACACAAAAAACTTGATATTAATAGTAGTAGAAAGCAGTGATCCAAATTACTTTTTTTCCTCCTAATGCCACAGTTCATTCTAGCCTTGAAAAATGTAAAAAGGATATTGTGTTTATTTTTAATGTGATAGAAAAAAGGAACGATAAGCTTGTGAGTTCTTTTTTTTTTCAAATAAACGCTCCCGATAAGGATTTATAACATCTATAATACATATCATATGATTTTTTTTCAAGTTTCATCATAAAATAGTAGACTTAATTTAAATTATACTATCGTTTTCAATAAAATAAAAAATCAATTATACCATTTCCGAGAGATATATGAATACTATAAATGGCAACAACATACGATAGCAAATGAAAGTAAAGATTATTAGTAACAAAAATAAAATCTTTTATCCATGCATTGTGTATGTGTACGCATTTCCATAACGGAAATTTTCAAATTTTGGTAGAATAAAAATACCTGTTGTAGTTAGCTGATTTAAGTTTAAACGATGATCTAAAATTGTGAAAGAAATGTTATCAACTTTTACGTTTACTAACATGATGTTATTTTAATAATTTACTAAGTGGTCAATTTAGTGAAATATTAAAATAATATAATATTAATTAACTAATACTATTTGGTAATTATCAAGCATTACATTAATTATATTTATAATTAATTCGAATTCATACGAGTCAAAGGTGAGTTCCAACCCAAATCTCAGTTCCCATTATACAAAAAAATAAGTATTAATAGTAGAATTTTAAACTAAAATTGTTGAAAATCTAAGTTAAGGAAGAATTCGATGATTTCACTGCCGATAAATTAAGAAGCCCCCTCTCAGCCAATTTACCAAAGCTAAATTTATAACGTTTCTTTATATGTTTTACGCGCATGACTTAAGTTCTGCCCTCACTTTGATAAGATAACTAATCAAATTACCTAAAGCAAGACTTTTTTAGTTTTATTGTATCTAAAACAAATCATTAAGAACTTAGGGACTATCATTTATGCATGATTAAAATTGAAGCCTACTTGTAATTGTGTGTCACATTATTTTTACTTCCTTGCACGAAGTAAAGGAAGTATTGTAATAAAATAAAAAAAAATATAATTGGGTATCATATTTCAACTGCCTCTCGAAACCATCTGAACGATGTTTTTGCGTGACATCTGTACGTACGGGCGGAATAAAGGACACTTTTTCCCAAAACAGATTGTAAAATGGACTTCAAATAAATTCAGAAGTGATTTTGTCGTGCCGTCTGTTCATATCGTACGTACGTATCTCTGTATCTTAACATTAAAATTTTGTATATGGGACTGCTATAACATGTAGTTGTGCACCTCCCTTTTTGTTTGCAATCGGTCACACCAAAAGTATATATACGCACTCTGTTAGCCAGCTTGGTGAGTTCAATTTTTTTATTCTTATTTGTTGGTAAATTGCTCATTTTTTGCTTTTAAAGGTGATTGAATTATGTTATGCCTGTGTTCCAGTTAAGGTTTTTATGCCTTTAGTTAATCTGAATGCCGTAGTTGTAGAATTATCAACAATTTAAAAGTTGTTATGTGCTACTAAGCCTAACATAGCCGCCGTTTGTTTACATTTGAAACTGTTTAGTAGAATAGTGAATTAAGCCAATTTCTGCACCTTCAGTGTCTTTTTGCCGAGAGGGGTAAAAATAAACTTGCAATTTTGTGCACCGAAATATCTGCCTTCTTTTGCTTGATTTTAGGTAGAAACTATAATTTTAACTGCAAAAACTTTTTTTAGAACTCTTTTAACTGTATTTGGTGTTTTATGTTTTTCTGTATTTTAACAATCTCTACATATAATAAAACAAAGACTGTGTGTGTGTCTTTCGTTTGTGTTGCGAGTAAGCTAATAGACCCAGGGCCACGAAATTTGGTACATAGGTGTATCTACACAAGAGCCAGTGCACCTCGAAGCGAGTTTTTCGAAATTCGAATTCGAATTTTTTTATTTTATGTTTTGTGACCAAATCGCGTCATTTTGAGACATAATGGGCTACAGGAAAGCGAGATTTCCCTCTATACATTTCATTTTTACATCGTCGTGAAGCGTAGACACTTAGCTATTTTACGAACTTAAAATAAATTTCGTATTTCAATAAATCGATTAAATACGAATTTATTTAGGAAGGTGAGCTTAACACCTTTCCGGCGGAATTTTTTTTAAAAAAACTTATTTTAAAAAATGTGCTGTTTATTTTCCTTTGATTTTTGGACACGTTGAACTTTAATCCTTTCGACTCCTTTTAAAAAAAGAATTTTGGAAAAATAATAATATTTTGTATTTTTTTAAAATTTTTTAAATGAAGCTTCCGAATACACTTCTCACATCTCAGATATTTTAAAATGTAGTTTTGGCAACAATTTTCCTTTCTTATTGTTGTTGATAGATTTTTGATGAAATTGCATCATTTTGAATAGTTTCATTCTTTTAAAAATTTCGGTTTGGCAACAATTTTTCATCGTATTTCTTATGCTACTGTTTTTAAGATACTGAAAAGTTTAAGAAATTAAAAAGTTGTTTCTTTTTGCAACGGTAAATTGCTTAATTACTTTATTAGGATAATTAGCATTTGTATCAAGGGATATGCTTATTTCATTGTAATATTTTATACAAGTTAAATGGCTGCGATGTGACTGCTGACACATTTCCTCAGAAGATTACCTAAAGTATCATAACATTTGAAAATTTCAGAAAAAGGATCATTCAAACTATCGAGTAAGAAAATGTTTAAAAAATTTTAATTTTATTGTAGAATTTTTATATAATTTTTTATGTTGTCATGGTGGTGCTTAAGAACGGGGATATTAATTATGCATAAAAATTCAAGATGTATACGTTCTTCTGGAGATACATCAGGGCCGTATACAAAGGAGGGTTGGAATCTTAACAAAGAGAAAAAAGTTGGAAGAACTTACGCGGCCATAGGTCCCAGGTGTGTCTTTTAGGCATTTTTCCGGTACGTTTAAAAGCCAGACGAAGGCTGGCCGCATAGCGGCTAGTTTTTAATAAAGATGTTTCGAGTTTTATGTATTTTTGCTTTACCGCGAAGTGAGAATTGAATTAATTGAATGAGAAATATATCTCTAACAAAATTCGAGAAGTTTAAATCAAATGCAGCAGAAAATGTGTGTACAAGCCGTACAAAGAATAGGCAGTACAAGGAAGTCCTGTAGTGACCACATCAGATTTTTTTAATTTATTCATTTAAATATTTTTGACCCTCCAGCGGCCTGAGTGGATAAAATCCAAGAATGCTGGTAGTTCGAACCTAATTCAAATAAGACAAACGAAGTATTTTATATCTTTCCTCATGGGTAACACGATTACAAACATTTCCCTTAAAATGCTCTCCAAGAATGTACGTCACTCCATAGACAGATAACCCTAGAACGCTATGCTATATTCAAATAACCTAACATGTCTACGAGTGCCTTACGTTTAGTACTAAGCCAAATAATTTAAATAGTTAACTTTTCGGGTAAGTTTCCTTTATTATTTTATTTATGGGTATTTAGGTTATTTCAGTAAACAACTGCTGAGTGATCGAATTGAATTCTCCTCCAGTATCCCCCAAACCGACTAATTAATATTTTTTTATCGTTTTTCTCTCAACAGTAAACCAAGAGTTTGTTTGATAATATGCGAAAATTTCAATTCTTTCAAGTTCAATACATTTTTACATGTTGAAATTTTAAAATCACGACCGACAAACAGTCGAAAAATTGAGCGAAACCGATTGTTGAATTTTGAAAAAAAAATCATTTCAGCAGAGGAACTAGCTTAAAAATCAATAATAAATTTTTTATCATGGCAGAAAGCTCTATGAATGAGTTATGATAATAAAAAATTATAAAAGTCAGACGGTTCAACTTATCGACACACTACCATTGCGATGGTGACAACCACAATAATGACAAACTCCGTCGGAAGTGAACTAACTGCCCACGTTCCCTCATGAAACAAACGGAAAAATAAAATCCGCTATCTTTTCTCTTTTACTTTATTTCATTTTTTTAAGTGTAGGTGGTCACGGCCACACGTTTCGCAGTTCTGCCTGCTCTCACGCGCTTGGCTGCTGCTGTTGACAATAGTCGCCGACACCTTCCTCTGTTGACTAATGTCCGGAGGAGATTGAAACAATGTTTTCTGGGTTTCACTAGTCATCTGGCTCTACAGAGGATGCAGACAAAACAATAGTTGTCGATTTCTAGATGTCTTGCATTGATGCCTTTACTGACATATAGAGAAAAAATGCACACCAGAATGTCTGGCGGTTATTGTAAAGCTTGAGAAAACTAAAACACAATTTGATACTTCTTGTTTATAATCTTTAAAACGGCCTTCTGTATCCCCTCGGTCTTGAAAACGACAAAACGTGGGCGATGAAATGCATTATATATTGTTGTTGTGAAAAAAATTATATGCTTCTGAGATAATGAAAAAGAAAAAATGTTCAGAAAGAATCAAGTACTGCTAATTTAGTAGCAGAATATTTTTGACATAAGAAGTTGCAAATTTTATTAATTGGCTTAAAAATTTCATTTCAGTCATTAACCTTTGTAGATATGTAACATAAAAAATACATAAATCAAAATCCGAACTTTAATTTTCAGCAGTTCATTAATTCTCCATTTTAATATGGCCGTGCGCCTTTTCTGTTCTAAAAATAGTAACTACTTAATAAATTTCTCTAAGTTGCGTCATTTCGAAATTAATCGTTGCCATTGCATTCTAGCTAATAACGCAGACTTACATAACGCTTTAAATAATTTCCGATTTGGGAATGGAAACTTTTAACAGGCAACAGGAATTAAAGGTAACCCAAACGAAATCATTCTGAACCCATACTTTCCTCTAGAATAAGTCGCTTCTCTCTCTCTCTCTGCTTCTCTGGCTAGATAGACTTTTATCGTTGAAAGATGTTGTAAGAAAAGTCTTACAGCAATATCTTAAAAAAGGTAAGTTGTAAAAGCTTTCAAGAACAGGCACTCTTAGCGCCGGTTTATAGGTGATACAACAAAAATGTCCATTTACAACAAAATCAATGTTTTCTCAAGAAATAAATGAATTTTTCTACTGTCTATTCTTCAGTATATCTTTATTTTCTGTTAAAAGAGTTACATATATATTAACAAGTACTGTAGAACATTATTTAACTGAAATATGAGGCGCGCGAATAAGTCTTAAGTTTAAATACTCTTGAACAAGATAGCCGTACCTCCGAAAAAAAAATAACAATTATAAAAATACCTGGTTCTAGAACCAAAATTTCAAAGCTTCTCAATATGATACCCTTAATTCTTTAGTTCATAATTAGCTATTTTAACCGGAAGTAAAACATACAAATTTAACACTAAGTAAATGGTAACGGAAGTAAAATCCGTAAGTTTCATAAACGTAAAAAGGTGATCATTACAAATGTATCATGTGCTCTGTATTATTATTATGCGCACCTACGTTTCCTAAACAAAATATTACAATAAAACAGAGCTCTACATATTAAAACGGTAATTATACAGCGCATTTTTCTTCTCTATTTATTTGTACACTCTTTTCATCTTTATTCCAAGATCTTTTGTACACTTTTTCCGCTTAGAAATTATTAATCGTAACTAATAAGCATATGCCTGATTGTATTAATCCATACCCAACGTTTGCTTTTCCCGGAAAGCAAAAGTGCACGGTGGTATCGCAACCGAAGGAGGGGTTCGATTGCTTTTGTGAGTTGAGTCTTTGAAAGCTGCTGTTTACATTTGTTACGCAGTATTCAACATGTATGTATTTTTATTTATTTTGATTTCATTCAATCATATAGTAAAACCTTCATATTTGATCCACTAATTTCGCATTGAAATTTTCAGAAGAAATCCACAATGTTTAAATTACTTCGTATTAGGCCATTAAATAATTTTCACAGTTTTGCGTTAAGGAAGTGTTACGATGTAGATGAGCAGTTACGAATTAAGCTTCCTGGAATGGATCACATATTCGAAGCTGCAGAACTGACAACTTCTCTACCGTTAAAGTATCGATACCGCAAGTCTACATACACTGGCGTTAATCGTATTCAGGTTTTTTACAAATTATAACTTAATCAAATTCCTTTCTTGATTATGCGCTGTTGCTAATCGTAAACCTTGTTTTTGATGTGCCATCTATGCCAGACCGATTGTTTGCAGTTCCGGTTCCGATTCTACATGGTGTCAATTGTACGAATATAAACCCATCAGTGGACAGGAGTTCAAACTACTAACCACTACAGAGGCTGTTCGCACATTTTTTAGACGATTTTCGTAAGCGAAAATAAAAAATCATTTGCTGCAAAAGAAGTAATTGCAATTGTACTATGTTTTTAAAAGTCAAAATTATCGTCTGTGGCTTGAAAGTTTTGTTTTTATTCAAAATGGCGAACTTAACAAAGCAGTGGTTCGAAGGCTACATTTACGCTCTGTCCGAGGAGAAATATGCATACTCCGTTATCCAAAAACGATGTGAGAGTCATGGGTTTGTGATATCTAAAGCGTCGATAGGTAATATCATTAACATGAAAGGAAAAAAACGTCAAATTGGAGCCTCAAGTGGGACAAAAATTCCCAACAAGTATCAAAGGAAAAAACGGATATTTTCGACTATTGCAAAGGTACGTTGTTTAATGTTAAAAGAAAATCCCCTTAGTCAAGGGACAGTTGCAAAATCATTAAAATGCTCGGTGCCCACTATAAACAAAATGATAAACATTGATTTAAATCTTAAGAAAGCGAAAAAACGCAATGTGCATCGTCTTCTTCGAAAGCATATCGCTCAACGCAGGACACGCTGCAGAATTCTATATGAGAAACACTTGTCCAGAGAAAAATGGAAAAAAATTGTCACAATAGATGAAGCATGAGTGTATTTAAATGATTGTAACAAAAAAAGAGCCTTTTATTATCATAAAAGGGGAGAAAAAAATTTAAGTACATGGTTCAAAGACTCGAAAGAAAGTTTTTCTAAGGGATTCATGATTGTTTCTGGTTTTTCTTACAATGGCAACTTAAAAATAAAGAGAGTGCAAAAAAATGTCAAGATTAACTCCAGATACTATCAGAAACATATTTTATCGCCAATATTTCTGAATGAAATACCATCGCTTTACCCACAGTGCCATCCATCTGTGAGACTCCATCGGGACAAAGCTAGCAGTCACACATCAAAATCCACTGTAAATTTCCTAAAAGAAATGGAACAAAAAACTGGTATCAAGGCCATACCCTTCACTGATATCCCTACTAAATCTCCCGATGTGTCACCTACGGATTTTTGTGCTTTCGGACTTTTAAAAACTGCATTATCCGAACGTTGTCCCAAAACCCTAACAAGACTCTGGAAAGCTGTTCGGGAGGAATGGGATAGAATACCTCTTCTGACACTTCAAAAGGTATTATTATCCTGGAAATTGCGGTGTCGAAAGATAGTTCAGAATAAGCGATGTTAAATAGAACATTTAAAACACAAGAATTTTATGTAATTTAGTTTTGTGAATACAATATACATCGTCTAAAAAATGTGCGAACAGCCTCTGTAATTGTTGAACGTGGCTTCGAATATTGATGAATGGGTTGGTTGCGTCGCTGTTTTCATTTTGTGTTACATAAATACGAGATAATTTCCCCTAAAATATCCTAATAGAAGGCCTCCCTCCTCTTAGGTATATAGATGAGCGCTTTGCCATAATACAAACAATAATTCATAATCTTATGAATGTTAACCTATTTTTCATCCGCAGGTTAACCTATTTTTCATCTGCATGGTTAAAGATTTACAGAAGCTATTTTAGAATTTGAAATTCAGGTTTTGAAACTGCAAGATACAAAACAATTACCTTGAATTCAACATCGTAAATCAGAGTCTTAAACTCTTCGCTTACAAACTTCAACTGTAAGACAAAAGAGGAACAAATATATCACATTCAGAGCTTGCATCTTTCTTGCATACACATTTTCCTTTAAAGAATAAAATTACATGATTACTTCTTCAGCACTTAGAATAACAAAAATTAGCCTTTCCCCTTGGAGATTATTCCTCTTAAGAGGGACTCCAATCAAAATAGCTTTAGGTGAATCATAAATAACTGAATCTATACCGAATTATTTATTTAATCCATATAATTCTCGAGGTTCGCTATTCAGTATATGATTTATGAGTTCTCTCAGTAAAAAAATTTCAAAAAATAGGAATAAAAATAGAAGTTGAAGAACTTTCCTGTCTATATTAAAACTTCAAATATAACTAACGGGATAAAGAGGTATCGATTTGATTAAATGTTTTACACCAAATAAAAAAAAATTAAATATAAATTTGATACTGATTTACGCAAAATGATTCAAGCAGAACAAACAGTACTTAAATAGTAATTAATGCCATAACAGAAGTTCAGTTCCGAAGAAAGTTTCAAAATAATTTTAATATCATGGAACCTCTTTTTTATTTGCTTCTTTTCTTTGTAGAAATACACTAGCCGTGAAATTTTCCACATCGAGGATTTTCTCAGAAACACATTTGAATTATTTTTTCATCATAATGTCTGAATGGATATGCATACGTAAATGTGTTTGTATTAATTCTTTTTATTTATGTGATAACACAACATAGCTAAAAAATATAACATTTTTAAGCATGCATCCTTTCTACAGTATTAGGCAGCAAAGAAATTATTTAAACGGGAACTCAATCAAGCATTCTGAAAAGATAAACTTTTGATTTTTAATCCAAATGGTAGATCAACTCGTTCAACAAGTTCGTATCGCATATTAAACTTATACTGTAGCTATCGGCAGAATTTAAAAGCGTTTACTAAAATTAAAAGCTGTATAAAAACCTTGATGTGTATACTCCATCGGATGGTAATACTATGCATTTGGAAGAATTCCTTTGATTAACTGATTAAAGCAAAGACACGCGAACTATTTACTTAAAGGAAGGATGTCTTCGTAGAAGGCACTCATAAAGAAAAATCATAAAGCAAAAACGTCGAATACGCTCCTTTGTTACTTCCATTTAGCTTTGAAAAATAACTTTTGAAATCAAACTGCACTCTTCGAAACTTGAACTAAAAATAAGAAAACGGTCTCAAAAGATCTCGGATCGCCACTTCGTGAGTGGTCTGCGACCAGTGAGGACTTTACCACTACATAGCTTTCGTGTCTCCTAAGGCCATAAAAGTGATAAAAATAGAAAAAAAATTTTGGCGAAGCCCAAATCTCGCATATTCGTTTAGAAAAGTGTGAGGTAGGCCGAGGCCCGAGCGCACGATGACAAGAATTGCAGCTGGTGACGTTATCTACTGGGCTAAGGGAAGCTGCCTTGTAATTTTATTTTATTTTTTCGTTTCAGTCATCAGCTGAACGGCCTTGAAAACCAATTATGAGTTTTTCAGTCAGAGTTTTACCTTTCTTTAGATTTTGAGACGATAAGTAATATATTCTGAATGAAATTTAAAATAGTTTAGTCTTAGAAAAAAAAAACATAATTGCTTGATTTTCTTTAGGAATTTGAAGGTTTTTCTTTAACATGTAGCTGTAGCTATTTCTTGAGGATCTGGGTTTTTCAGTAAATTTAGAAGGTAAAGCCAAGACACTCTCTTAAGTAAGTTTTGGGGTGGGAGTTTTCTAATTTTCCTTTTTCTGTATTTCGAAGAAAAAGGTAGAATTATCACCTACTTTTATGGTAAGTAGATTATCCCTTCCCCAAACTTTTAATTCAATTGAAAAAGAATAGCATTATTTATAGGATGACCCAGTGAAATAATCTCTGGTATTAAGAAGAATCTGTTTGTATGTTCTTCGCACTACGGAAAATGGCGGCACGTAGAGCTACCAGATCTTGAACATACATAGTGCACCTCTAAGACAGAATTTTGAATTTCGATTCTGCTATTGATTTATTTCATATTTTGTACGAATTTCATGAATTTTGGTTAGAAAAATCAGCGATTTGAAGGCCAGCAGTGATAACACAGGTCAAAATAAAATATTTTTCTCTCTGGTGCGTCAGACTGTTGCAATCATAGAGGTTAGAATAGATGGAGCAAGCCTTTTTTGTATGTCCTGTGGAATTAAAATGAAGTAATGAAACGTCACGGCATGACCACATCACTTATCATGGCTATAAGCGGACTTTGTTTGTATTTTAGTGTTGTTTGCATGCTAGCTGTTCAATATTGAACGTTTAAAAGTCTCCAGTTCTAAATTTAAAACTTAACATAAAGGATTTTCTACTTAGTATATAGAAAAATCATAAGCAAATAACTTTTTCATATTTATTAAAGTCAAGGTATATTAAAATGTGTAAACGGTAACTACAACACAAACATACACATGGTAAAACCTGGAAGATCACTGGAAGTTGCAATGGTATTTTGTGCAAATATTGCCCGAAAACACTTTTCTGAGCCAGCGGACGTTGATATTTGCTATCAATGTAATTTTGTTTAACAACATGCTTCGTAGTCTTAGCCGTACGTTGTATGGCGGCCATGATAAGACTGACGTCACGTAGCTAACATTTCCTTGGCTTCAATTTTGTGACGTCATGCTTACTCCATTTATTCTAACCTCCACGGCTACAATATTTACCTTTCAATTTTGATCGATATGCTCAATTAGTTAAATGCAATGTGTTGCCACTGCTTGAAATAAAATACTTTTATCTTTCACGTGTATTGCCATCATTGCCGATATTTAACGCTCAGATTTAATCTGTCTGATATCGATTAACAAACCAAGCGATTTAAATAAAAAATGCATTAAAATCACCAGACGTCTAATTAGAAATATTAAATATTTTTATGAAATTTCACTAACTGATCTCATTAGATTAAAATTATCATATATTTTTCCGTTTCTTGATAATATTTTAGGAAACTGGTTTCGCAAGCAGTTAGTATTATACGTATAATAGTAATAAAATGCAGTAAAACAAATCTGAAAGGTTTCAGGTTTTAATTACGTCCAAAAGGGCGATTAACACCATTTTGTGTTAAATTCCTTTATTTATTAAATATCATGTTATTCGCACTTAAACCATAAAATTCAGTTCAACAGCAATATCGCAAAATAATTTTAAATTGAGCATATCTTTAGAAATTTCGGTACATGCGCTGGAGATAAAAATGTTTTTCTGTACAACGTTGGTATTGCTGGCTTTGAAATCTTTGAGTTTGTTAATGAAAAATTCGTTAAAGCTTTAGAGAATATTGTTACGAATTTCACATTTATTTTTCTATTTATTTAGAACTGTAATTAAAATTCCTTTTTATTTTCCCGTGCAACGCAGACGATTTTTGAAGAGAAAGCTACGTCAAAAATAAATAAATAAATAAGCAGTAAATTGAAAAGTGAAACGACGCAAAATGCCAAAACGTAAGTAATAGTCCTTCGGGATTCAAATCCCTTTGGACTAATAAGGTAGAACAATAAAAATGTGCTCTGTTATTCGATTAGTTATTAAGTTTGTTAAGCTGATACAAAATGCAACACATTTTTATTTCTTATTCCTTTTAATCATGTTTAGTTTCGTTCTCTAACCATTTAAAATATATGTTCGTAAATTTTTTCTAAAACTTCCTTTAAAAAAAGACAAAACAAAATAAACCAAAAAAGTACTTATTTTTGATGGTCTTCTTTCTTTTTCTATACAAAATAATCTCATACCAATTCAGCGTTTTTTCATACATTTTTTAACTGGGACCGTGACTTTTGCTTTATATAGCAAGCTTTATTCCTTCTAAAAATTAATAATAATAATAATAATAATAATAATAATAATAATAATAATAATAATAATAGAATAAAAATAAGTACTTCTTTCTTTTGTTTTTCAATTTTTTTTGTCTTTTTTTAATGACATCCAAGAGTCTTTGTATTGTTCTCTGGAGGACAATAAAATAACACTGTCCAGCATACTTGGCGGGGATTGAAAAGGGAACGTTAAAGCTAACGTTCGTTTTTATAATATATCTTCCCACACGCAAAGATTATAATTTTTTTCTCTCACGAAAATACAAGCTTCAGCTTTCTATTAAAAGAGCATATTGTCAAAAGGTCTATCTTAGTTAACAAGCAAATTAACAATTTTTTTAAAAAAAAATACGAATAAAGGTTCAAAATACAAGTATATATATATACTCGTATATATATATATAGATAGATAGATATTGATGCCCAATATGAAATATTTTGCTTGGAAAAAGAAAAAAAATTCGTGTCGGCGTTAAAAGCAATGCTTTATATTATTAATTCTTTTATTCACAGAAAATTAAACTCAGTATTTAATAATAATATTAATCATAGGTTTTGCTCATAACCTTTTTTCTTTTGCTCAGAACAAGAGCGTTTAATCACTCCCTATGTTAGTCTTTTATTAATTCAAAATTATTTATAATAGTCACACGGTCACCGCATGAGGTTTAATGTAGAAATCACACTCAGGGTGCTTAAATTCCGTCGGGCAGAAAGTCTTCAGGATAATTTGATAGCAGAGAGAATGGTATAAGATTCTTGGATATCATATTTCATGATGTTTTTGATCGAAATTGGAGCAGAACTTTCTGTCAGTATTTGCGTTCGAGGTGTATAATAAATCTGCGATTGAAACCGCCCCTGATTATTTATTTAGGTGACTTGTTGATCTAGTTAATTGCGGTTCTGGGTAAGTAGCAACAGTATTATTACTTTATTATTATTACCTATGCTATTAGTTATAATATATAAAAGTACACAATACACAGAAAAGTTATTCGAACGAATAGTACAAAACATATGCTTTTATAAGCTAATTTACTTCGAAAAAAATTAATAATATTGTATTATTTAGATAAAGTAAATAAGCATTTTTCATGAAAAGCTTGCTAAAGGATTTTAGTCATTTAGTAATCGCTGGCTTTGTTGGTAATTACTTTAAAAATATTCATAACTTTTTTTTTATCAAGTTTATTAAAAAACTAAACCTGTAAAACCATCACATCCGTGACCTTCGAGTTAAAAACAGGGCCGATTTCTGTAGCTTAGATGAAAATGAATCAGACGCGTAGAAGGAGTAGTCCTAGGCTCCAACCCGAAAAAAGGTCTTGACAGCTAAACTCTGTTAACTCTCAATAACTTTCAAAAATGATTTTCTTTTTGTATTTCCCAGTCAAGATCCGGAGAACATTGTCTTAAGCTCTAGTTTTTCAACGGGATCCAACAGTGAGCAGCTGTTCTGTCGATGCCGAAAAAAGTCTCTTAATTTAAAACAGGCATATAAAGGTCACATTGACCCTCCCCTCATTTACGATAATAACGTGTGTTGTCATCCCCGTACAGAGAAAACTTCAGCAAATTTCAGGATTCGACCATTTTTCCGCAGCAGTCATTACCATGGTTATGAGATAAGTTAAAAAGAGCAACGACCTTGAAATGCCTGTTCCAAAGTAACAGACTGTAGTACATACTGTCTTTATATTTATAATTAAGACAAATGATCAAAGTTACATATGCTTCAATAATGATATAACTGAAATGGATTTGGATAATTTAGAAATAAAGTTGAAACTTTTCGAGCAAATTATTCAGGACGTAATAAATGCATAAATAAATTATTAACCTAAAAAGAATAAAATCCGCTTCCCACATACTTTTTTACGCGTTGTAACGGATCTATTAAAATATTCCGGAGTACCATTGAAGGAATACAAAAACAGCTCCTAAACCCACATGATCCACTGGTTATAAATCATGATTGATAGCTGACCCCAAAAACTGAGGTGGAGAAATAAGGAAAGCAAAGGGATACACCAATTAATGAGGACAAGAGGCGAAGTAAATCAGATTTGTGTCATAGAGAGGAAAACTCGAGTTGTGCTGGCACTAATTAACATTGCATGGGAAGAAATGAGTTTCCATGCTGATATCTGCATGAAATAAATCTGAAGTGTTGCTACCTCTACTTCACAACGTTTTTATAAAAATATTAAAAAAAGGGCGGCAACAAGTTTAATTTTCTTAAATATGGAATTTAGAAAGGTATTTCCAATTGTATAGTTTCTAAAAATAAATTAGGTTCAATACTATGTATAGAAAGGTTTGGAATAAATTATAAAATATAATTTTTATATATTTTAATATACAGGGTGTTTATAAAGTCCCGGACTTATTTTGATGTTTAATAACTCATAAAATAATAAAGATAGATTAAAATTAATAACATAAATGGTTAGATAGACTCAAAAAGCTTCATGCCCCTTGTCAATGAACTTCCACATGTGTCTCCTTCGTCGCACGGAGAATATCAAGTCGATATTCAATTTCACGCCAGGTACCGGCAAGCATGTCGGCATCCACAGAGGCTATTGCGGTTGTAAGTCTGCCTTTTAGGTCATCAGTGTTCGACACTCTCCTCTTGTAACGTTGTCATTTACAAATCCCCAAAGGAAAAAGTCCATCGGCGTTATATCAGGTGATCTGGGTGGCCAAGGAATTGAACCTCCTCGCCCAATCCATCTTCCTGTAAATGGTCATTCAAAGAACTACGAACGATGGTACCTCAATGAGGTGGTGCACCATCTTGTTGCAAAAAGACGTGCGGTTGAAGCTCTTCTAGTTGTGGAAATACGAAGTTTTCCAACATGTCTAAGTATACGACTGATGAGACCGTCTTTTCTGTAAAAAAGAAAGGCCCAATGACTCGGTCGTGCATTAGTCCACACCACACATTAACCTTTGGGGAATCCCTTTTAACATTGCAATAGTTCCCAAAAACAAAAGGAAGAAAAATGCAATTAATAAGCAGACGATATTTAGAAAAGTACAGATATTTAGACTGGAAAACGAAATTATCTGAAATGAACCACACGCGCAGACGATATTTACAAATGTAAAGATATTCAAACCTGAAAAGGAAAATATATAATTTATGCCATAAATGCCAATAAATGCCATCAATAAATGCCATAAGTTTGTTTAAATATCTTCATTATTTTATGAGTTATTAAACATCAAAATGGGTCCGGGACTTTATAAACACCCTGTATTATAAGTCTTCGTAGTCAATATAATGATGGGTCTTTCAATACGCTAATTCTGTGTTACATTCATTTTCTTGACGTAAAGCCACGTGTCAAAAAATAAGTAAATGTATTTTAAATGTACTAATTAAAAAGTATTAATAAGAAAATGAATAACTTTTAGCTCATTATATTTCTAATAAAATATAATCGAAAAATACTAATTCTCACAGAAAATATACATCTGTATCATATGTTTAAGAAATGTTTATAAAATTTAAAATTATTTTTCCGCACATTTTGAGTAAAATACCTATCGATTTCGAGGTCGATCAAATGCAGGTCCCATTCTTCAGGCACCTTGCCGTATAAAACGCCTTCTCCTTCATTGCACGCGAAATCAACAGAATTTTGTTCAAAATCTACATTAAATTAAGACTGCTTTTTAGCTTAATTTTCTCTTCCAATTTGATTTTAAAAATTATTAATTTTCTTTTAGATCCAATTTTTTAACGCTAAGTGACAACGCAATAATGGATAACTTTTATATATATCATAAAAAATAACGTAATTTTAATGTGATATATTTTTAAAAATATTTAAGCGAAAAAAATTTAAATTGATATATTTCAGATATAAAAAATAAGAGATAAAATCGCCAGTGACCTCAAGCTTTTGTTACTTAATTCATAATTTCAAAATTTGGGATTTTTGACGTCATTTACAACTTGCTTTACTTAATAAATAAATTAGAGTTATTCCAGGTTGATTTGTTCTCTTAAATGCCATTCAGCGAAACGTATTCTTTTGCGGTTTACCAGCGTGTAACATACTTATAACGCTGTTACAACTGGTATGTCCAAAAAAAATTTCACATAAATAATTGATAAGTTTTCAAGAGCTAAAAATATGCTATTAAAATTTTCATGTAACTTTACTAGTTTAAAATAATAATCATAATCCCTTCCAAAAGTTAAGGTTAAACTAGAAATATTTTTAGTCCAAAGGGGCAATTTGCACAGAAGGACTATTAATTTCGTTTTGGCATTTTACGTTGATTCACTAAAAGTGTTGGTCCCCTTTTCAGATTGTTGCCACCAAATATTATCGCCCTGTATCATATTTAAAGAAATTAAACAATGAGAATTTGAGTGAATGTATGTATGTTTCTCGTATTGTGATAAAACAACGGTATCTAGAGGCATCAAAATTTGAATAACGTAATCCTCCATAGAGTATGGGCATGTGGAAGCCCTAACTTGAGTTCGAAATTTGTTTTATTATCGATTTCATATTTTGTAACGCTTCAACGAATTTTCGATTAAAAAAGTACACAATTTCAAAGCGAGTAATGGCAACACTGTACGAAAAAAAATCGATATCGGGAATTCTAAAGATATGCTCATTTTAAAATTATTTTGCGATACTGCTGTTGAACTCAATTTTATGGTTTGAATACGTAGAGCATGATATTTAACAAATAACGGTAACACACAAAACATTAAAAAAACGCCTCTTCGGACTAATTTAAAATCTTAAACGTTTCAGATTTTTAGTACACATTCTTAGTCATTTTACTTTTATATTTTATTCATTTTTAATTTAAGCAAATAACGTTACGAGTTGGCTATGTGCCAGCACTGAAGCCTGACCGTGTTTTCTATTACGCAAATTCTGTAAGATTCTGTAAATAAAACTTCCGTTTTGAAAAACATCGCACTGCTCAGTACTTTTCACAATAATTTGCTGACAGATACTCGTCATTTAATCTATTGTTATCAGAAATCATTTTCTAAGCTGGCATTTTATTTTATTTACGTAGAAATGCCAATAATTCTCTCTTTATTTTGTGTACGGGCCCTGAACATGCTTTCAAACTCTAAAATTAAATATCTCGGTCACAGTTTTGCCGTTGGAGAGCCACATTTTTTGTTCGTAATTGTAAATTTTTTGTGTATAATTGTAAATTGTGTATAATCGTCAAAAAAAGCTAAATTTCATAATTTTTACAAAACTGATTTTTCCTTTAATATACAAAAGATAAAACATGAATATGTGCATCATTAAAAACGTTTTTGTCATTGGAAGTACGTGTCAACGACCAACGATTGTGAAAATAAAATCCGCGTAGTAACTTTAGACACACGGTGTATACATACATATGTGAACACTTACATTTATATACGTTACATATTTGACTTTACTACTTAATATACGTTCCGAAACAAATGGACGGAAACATTCGGTGGAAAAATCAAAGCAAAACGTTTAATTTCTATTTAATTAGTGTTTACAATTTTTCTTTTCGGATAATTTAATTATTTTTGGAAGTATTAATTACTAAACCATATACAACTGAACTTGTTTTCATAACTTAAATCGGGTACTTTGTTATTCATTTAACTCTTGTATTAACTCTGGAAGCGATGCTTGGAGTTCCAAGCAATAAAAGGCAATAATTAGACGTACACTTCGTTTTATTTTACACTTAATCAGACCGTGATATTTGCTTTTACTGCAACTGGCATTGTAGATTGTTACGGTAACTGCATCTTCAGCGTCATAGGCATGTGTAAGAAGTTCTGGCAGTGCTAATGAAAAACCGGAACAACGGTTTCTTTGTTACGAGAAAATTTTTATTTGTGTAGCGAAACAATAAGAAGGAAATGTTAACAATCCGTTAACAAGTAATTACATGAATTCGCGAATGGAGAGAAGAAATGTTACTGTGTAACGATACATAGTCCAAAAAACGAAAACTGAAATAGTGTTTGTAAGAGGGATATATTCATAATTCTAGGAATTTAGGCATATTTTTCTTATTTTGTCAATTTTCAGTATAATACCCATATATAATTCCAATATAATTCTAATTAATTCCAATATAATTCAACATATTTAGTTAAATATACTTATTCCAAAACTTCCAAACCAAATACACTTATTCCCAAAGCAATTTTTAAACCGTCATAAAAGAAATTATTTTGGTATCTCCAGAATTCACGTGTTTATGGCATAGTTAAATTCAAATCGAACACCTCTTAGAGATTTTTACAAATGTGGGAAAATAATAATAATAATAATAAAGCTTTCAGATTTTACGTTACGCCCAAAGGGTCTTTAACGTTTTGTGGGTTACCTTTATTTATTAAATATCATGTACTTCGCACTTAAACCATAAAATCCAGTTCAAGAGCAATATCACAAAATAACTTTCAAATGAACATATCCCTTTAGAATTTCCGATAAACAGTCACACACACTGGAGATAAGTGTTTTTTCTGTACAACGTTGCCATTGCTCGCTTTGAAATCCTTGAGTTTGTTCATAAAAAATTCGTTAAAGGTTTACAAAATGTGAAATCGATAATAAAACAAATTCCAGATTTCAAATTTGGGCTTCCAGATGCCCATATTTGCAGTAGGATTGCGTCATTCAAAATTTGATGGCGGCTTTAGGTACCGTTGTTTTATCACAATGGGAGAAACATACATTTATGTAGATTCTTCATTATTTAATTTCTATAAATATAATACAGGACTCTAATATCTGGTGGCAACAATTTGAAAAGTAAAACAAAGCTTGTAGTGTATCAACGTAAAAGGGGAAAACGAAATTAATAGCCCTTCAGGGCAAATTGAAAAAACAGAAATATGCGCTTGTTTCAGCCAAACAATATTGCTCGAGAGAACTCCATAAACATGTCAAGACTTGTCTGTGGCCGATAAAGTTGCCTAAAAGTTCTAGGAGCTGAACTAGAGCTTAGTTTCTAGAACTCTGGAAACACCTTATGTAGATTCCTTAGAAATTAAGAAAAGCAGTGTGTGAAAGGGCAGTTATTATTAATAATAACACAGCTGCCTTGCCGGTTACACCAGACGACTCCCAGGTTTTCGTTTCATCTTCTAGTTTTTAATTTTTAGTCTTTACAAAGGAATGTGTCTCTCACAGCAATAAATGAAATTTATTGAACTAATAAAATTTAATTTGTGAAAATTTCATTCCCCCCCCAACACTTAAATGTTACCAAATCTGAATTGTCTTAATCTACTGTAGACATTTACAGAATTCCCAGTGAATGTTTAATCAGACAGCCAATATTTAATCAACAAATCCAACGTTATTTAACCAACTGGTAAATATTTGTAATTAACTTTGTTTTACACTATTACATGTTGCATTACTAAGTTAATCACAGAATACTATGTGCATTAATTATTAGTCCAAAGGGGCGTTAGACCCAAAGGGCTATTAGTCTTAAAACGGCCTTTTGTGTCGTTTCACTTTCTGCGTTGGTTTAGTTTTCAAACTGTTCCCACTAAATATATATCGCGATGTATTATATTTAAAGAAACTAAATAATGAAGAATCTGCATAAATATATGTATGCTTCTCGCATTGTGATAAAACAACGGTACATAGAGGCATCAAATTTTGAATAACGTATATTTCCAACCGAATATGGGCATCTGGAAGCCCCCATTTGAAATTTGTTTTATTATCGATTTCATATTTTATAAAACTTTAACGACTTTTTGATTAACAAACTCAACGATTTCAAAGCGAGCAATAGCAACACTGTACAGGAAAAAAAACATTTTCCTTTCCAACGTGCGAGACTATGTATCGGAAATTCTAAAGGTATGGTATGCTGCTTAAGTGCGAAGAACATGATATTTAATAAATAAAGGTAACATACAAAACGTTAATAAAACGCCCTTGTGTTCGTAATATAAAATCTGAAAGGTTTCAAATTTTCTTTTTTTTTCCTGTTCGTTTTTTCTCCCCCCCTTTTTTTCAATCTTATATGAAAGTACTTGCACAAATTAAAGTTCTCCTTCCCTACTTAGGATTTTCTCAATACAAAAGTATATTACATTTTAGAGTACATTAGTAAATATTAATATATTTTATGTCAGAATCATATTATAAGTAATTGAATAAATAACTTGATTCTTTCATTATAAAACAAATTTGAGCGATTTTGGAGTTCGTTTGAAATGGTGCCGCAAGTCAGCGAGAAAACATTGCGGAAACTTCCGAATTTGGCCTGAGAACTTCCCTGTTTTTCATATTTCAGTGTTTGTAGCTATGTAATATTAATCAGTAAACCTTACCAAATAGCAGATTAAGGAAAAATTGAAGAAAACATGCTTAAAATCAAATAAAACCCCAAATTTATTGTCTTTAAGGGTAATTAGCAAGAGCGAAAAATTATTGATGTAAAATTTCAAATCATAATTCAGCAAAAATTGAATAAAGCAAATAGCAAATCGAAATCATTTATGCAACTACACGCTAAAATTTACTAATGTGTCAAACACTTAGCATAATTTTAAAAATAAACAGCAGTGATAAAATTTGTTCATCGTAAACAAACGTGGCGCATAACTTTAAAAAAAAAATCGAAAAACAAATTGTGCGAGCTCAAGCAGTAAAGCTTGCGATAAAAACTGTTTGAAAACAGACATTCTTTCAGTCCGACTCTGAAAACTCGCAAATCTTTTATAATGTAAATTTTGCTCTACCGGCTTTCCTACAAACTATTATTACAAGCCCAAAGCCATTTCCATAAAGTTCACAACAATAATACTTCAGCAACAGGCTTGACGTATTTATATTCACAATACAAAACCATTTTTTTAAAAGACATTCCAAAACGTTCACATTCCATGCACGTTTTCTGAAATAAGTTGCTTTTCACAATTCGGAGTTTCCTTTGCAACAACGTCAACCGGAAACGCATAAATTAACAGAGAAAAACAAACAACGTAACGTTGGAGAAAGCGGTCACAGTTACGACGGCGTAGGCGAAATCACTTCTTGAAAGAAAAAGTAACAAGGTGTGGCGAAATGCTCCGGCCAAAAGTAATAATAATAAAATGAGCAGTAAGGAAAAACCAAATAATAATCCAGCAATAAGCGTAAAAGAGAGAAATGACAAAAGAGGGCGTTCCCTTCTACACTTCGCAGGTGCAGCCATTTCAAACAAAAGAAAGCTCTGGAGCATCCCTTTCATTTCGACTAGAGTTATTTTTAAATGCATCGTATGAATAGTTCTACTGGAGATCACAGTATAAAAATTGAAGAAAATTATCTGATTCTCGAAACAGTCCATTGGACATATTACAGCGAATACCACGAATGGGGAATTAGTCTGTTCAAGATAATCAATCAATCCATTCTGCTTTTAAACCCATTTTCTGCCTTCAGGATATTGTTTTTAGCACACAGAAGTACCTTACAGTCATTTTCCAAGATATGGAAAATCGAGCATTTGTATTTTAAAATTTTAAAAAGATGCAATATAAACACATTGTTGCGTCGTACGGGTTCGTAATGGATTGAATACACAAGTCTATAAAAAGTTAATAAAATTTATTATTCTCACAAGAAATAAAACAAAATGCTGAAATATTTCCTCAGAGATATCTGTACAATATCTCAAACGTTAAACAGAACTCAATTCAAAACAGAGAAAGTTAATCCAATCTCACAGCGAATTCGCTAAATAAAAGCGCTATGTACACATACAGTTCACTTAAAACAACAGCAACTGAGCTGATTCTCGACCATCTTTAATTCGGCTTTTATAAGTTTTCTATTTATTCACGAGAGCATTCTGGTAAACTCTATTTTCTCGATTTTTCTGGATGGAAACTGCAATTACGAGGTATTTATTTATTAAATATTAAATGCACGCGCTCTCGTACTTTTATTTTTCCGACGTAGCCCTTCAAATTCGTCTGCGTTGAACGGGAAAATAAAACAATTTTAATTACAATTCTAAATAAATAGCTAAATAAACACAAAATCCGTAACAATATTTTTTTTTAATTTGTTATTTTTTTTGAATGGATCCTCTTTATTTCTCATATGTTTCTTTCCGCTTTAATGGCAGAAATAAATTATTGGCAGAAATAAATGATACTTCAGCTGCATTCACTTTAGTCCTCCAAGAGTTATGGTTTTGGCTCTGCGCTCTAAACTTCAAATTGCGCCAAAATATTATGAATAAGTGGTATTTTTTTGATTATAATTCCAAACTGATTCACTTGCTTTGCATTTTGATTCCTTTTCTTCCAATATGCATGAGCCGGAAATTAAGTACGTCAGGAGTTGGTTGAAAGTTTCGCATATAATGTATTGGAAAGCTCCTTCTACAAGCAATATTACATCCATAACCCTTGGAGGACAAGACATCCGGCACTATGATCCATTATGGGTCCTGCATATCTCTACCATTAGGCAAATCATCAAAAGGCTGTGGCTCCTTAAAAATGCCAAAGTTCGTAAAAGATTTAAGGACAGCCTCGACCATCTTTTATTTTCAAATCTCTCTGATAAATTCAAAAGTTATGAGTATTTCTTCATATGTGCTTTGCCGACCTTAAATAGATTTGTTCTGTAGTATTACTGAAAACATGGATAAACATGGGAATATGTTGTAAGAGATTTTCTTCCTCCTTAACCAGAGTCTTTGAGATTAATTTAAAGCAAGATATTGGCAAGATATCGGAAGGTTGGAATTATAATTCCGGTGAGACGCATAAGCTAATTTTTCACATTTACGTCTTCAGAAAGCTTAATGACTCTACGACCTTTGCTTGCAATATACTATTTACACTCTCTTTTACAAAATTTATGTATAAGACGTTTCGTGTTTTTTTTTCTACAGACGACCTAGCCGTGTTTTTTTTTCTACAGGTGACCTAGCGATCTAATTGCAAAAGAAAAAATATGCAATAATAATCTAATATTATATTAAGTGAATGTTCATATTGGACTTAAAAGCACACCGCAATCTAGCTCTGGTCAGACCCAGTATAAAAAGCAGAATTAAGAGCATATAAAAATGTTTTGCACTGTGCATCTTATTGAGTATAAATTAGCCCAAGTACATGATGAAGCAAAATAAAAACTGAATGGATATGGAACTCAGATTCCCCAACCGTACAGAGCAGAAAAACAGAGGAAACGAAAAGCAAAAACGATGAAGGAAACCTTTAGCAATTTCAGCGCTTTAGTAACCAGAGAAAAGAAGCCTCGCCTGATATTGAAGAAATATTAGGCTTTGTCAAGTGGTGCCAGAAAAGTGGTGGAAAAATTATGGAGAATCCACTAAACTGAATAAAGAAATGACGACTGCCAAATCCTCATTGAAAAAAATCCAGGTAGATCTGGAATCTGTGCAATTTCTTGAAATACTCTTCAAAGAAGGAAACAATTATCTTGCAATTTTCTACAAAGAATATACTCTTCCTACTGGCCATATTGCATTCTTCGCCTAAATGATCGTGAGTTTCGCACCTACTCAAACTGAACCGTGATTGACCTGTTAGCAATTATGTTACGTGATGTTTTAAATACTTAGTTCTTAATGCCACGGCTTATGAAATAAGGTTCTTAGTTCCATATAATTTAGTCGTTAACAATATCTCAAGTGCTAATTCCGTTAAATCTTTCAAGCAAAGTTTTTATATCAAATGCAGATCAAAATTATAGTTTTAATAATCAAATCACGTGTAATAGCAAATGCTGGTAGCATGAAATTTTGAATGAATAAATATAAATATTGAATATATTTCAGGGTTCTGACACGAATAACCCTTATCCTGCCAAAAATAAAGAGGTACACAGAATTTATTCTCAAGAACATTTCACACGAGTACTTAATTTTAAAAAGAAAAACTGAAATACTGTTCTCTAAGTAGGAAAATAAGAATTCAATACATCCCGCAAGGTTAATCTTTTCACTTCTTTTCTTAAAGAGAACAAAAGAAGAAGAAGCAAATGCATCAAGAAACTGGCCTTCGTTCCTTCGCATTTCATTTAATCACCCATGTTTCCTATAATACTTGTTCGAAACTGGCGGTCTGAGGTTAAGGAGTTCAATGTCCTAATTCTACTCCTTGGTACCTAACCATCTTTGGAAATGAAGCTGCAAATGAACTTGAAAGCAATTCCTTTGTTTAACAGTTCCTGATTAATTGGAACAATACACCGTGATTGCTGATACGATGTTCATCGTGGCTGCCAAGCCTCCTTGTGATTAATTAGATTCCTGAAGCATTTATTACAGGAGCAGTGGCGAATTTCTTGCTTGCATTATTTTCTTCCTAAGATAAAAAGGAGATATCTCGAAACAAAATAGTAGTTTGGAACGGCAGATAGGCAAACTGATTATGGTTTTCAATTCCATGCCTTCAATGAAGGCATGGTTTTCAATTACTAAAGTAATTCGATCTCATTATAAAATAACATATATAATATTTTATATAATGCTAATTATAATATAATGCCCTGCAACTGCTAACGCTAATTTGAGGTTATATCATTCTTGCTACATTTGTTTTATTTTTCGGCTAAGTTCCTGTTAATATTCAGAGCAAGATCTCTACATATCAAGCAGAATTTAACTCACTGTATCAAAATCAATTTCATGATTCAGTTTCATGGTTTTTGATAGGAAATTCAAACTAATATCTACTCATGAATTACTAGATTTCTTGCACAGATACTTTCCACAGAATGAAAAGTTATTTAACTTTGCTTCAAGTATGCTGAATACTTCTAAAACAGTTCAAATAATCTAGTTTTGACGGTTCATACATATTTAAGATTATTTCGGTTAAAGAAGGGGTTGGCATACTGTCATTTGCAACATATGATAACTGGCAGTGAATATCACGATCCCTTCAAATTCTATTCGTTGCTTTGAATTATATCCAGATATTTAAAAGCACTTAATACGCGTATTATATTTATCGATGTACACTGCGTCAAAAAAAAGGGGGCAGTTCTATATCTCCCGTTCTACTGGGCCGATTGACGAAATTCAACTTGCGTTTTTCCAGTCTCGTAAGCGCGACTTAGGATATATATAGATTTATATACAGCATTGTTCAAACATAGGTATTTTGACACGAAATCGGACTTTTTCTGGAATAACATACCAATTTTTTCGATATTTCGATTCTGCGACTCAAATTATGCCTTAAATATTAAATTTTGTAAAATTTGGTGCGAAATTTACGGAGAAATTCAAAAATTTAGCTTGGTGCATTTTTTTTTTCAGTTTGAGCCAAGAATAATTCATTTGGCTAACTTCTTAATATATGGCAACCATTTTCCTTTCCCTTCTATTGTGCAGAAGCGGAATAAACCACATTTGATGTTATTATCGCTTTCAACGAATTTGCCAAATTTGAAAACGTGCCAATATATAAATTCGCGTATATCTTCGAAATTTTTGAATAAAAACTGTAATATTTTGCAGGTATGCTCAGAAATACATCTAATTTAAGATGATTGTAAGCATTTTATACTAGATTATAATTCAAAATGTTTTACAAAAAAATTATAAAAATTATTTTAAAATAAATCATAAAAAAATGGACGAATTTTATTTGGAATGAACCTAAATTTCGAAATGTGAAAGGAAGAATCAAGTAAATTTAATAAAAAAAGAGATATTAATAAATATATATCAAATTCAATTAACATTGAGGAGCTAAAATTTTGAGAGCTAATGTTTTAAAAAACTACTCGTGCGATTTTCACAAAACTGTCAGTTTGGCATAATTTGAGTCTAGAATCGAAATATGGAAAAAAATTGGTATGTCTTTTCAGGAAAAGTCCGATTTTGTATCAGAATACCTACACTCACGTTTGTGAAAATTGCAACACCAAGAAGGAATCGTCATAATTGAATGCAATTTAATACACAGTTGAGTGGTAGTGGTACAAATAAATGATTAAATGTTCAAAGCAAACAAACAAGAACAAGAGATCAGAATCAGTATTTTGTGTGGCCACCACGCGCCGCAATAA
>KK119807.1:1414084-1434105 GCA_000611955.2 Stegodyphus mimosarum
ACTCTACCAGCTGCGGAAGTACTTCATATATAATAAGAGTTTATGTACGTAACAAGTCTAACAATAAACCATAACCTTTGCTTTCATTGCATTATCTGGTTTCAAAGTACTTACTTGGACTTCATTTTCGCAACTGTTAGTTGTAGTCATACACTTCCAGCTGCGGAAGTACTTCATATATAATAAGAGTTTATGTACGTAACAAGTCTAAGAATAAACCATAACCTTTGCTTTCATTGCATTATCCGGTTTCAAAGCACTCAAACCCGGACTTAATTTTCGCAACTGTTGGTTGTAGTCATGCACTTCCAGCTGCGGAAGTACTTCATATATAATAAGAGTTTATGTACGTAACAAGTCTAACAATAAATATCTGACAATATTTAATATCAGTCTATTGGTGTAAATATCTACCAATATTTAATATGAGTTTATTGTCGCAAATATTTAAAAATATTTTATACCAGTTTATTGTAGCGGGATACGTGTGTATAGTTTAACAAGCCGTACAAAGAAGTCATGTGGTGCCCACATAAGATTTTTTGTTTAAATTTAGTCTAAAATTTTCTAATTGTAAAGAACCATAAATACCAATGAACTCCCATTAGAGTCTGAACCCAGGATTCACTGCTGTGGTACCAAAGCTGGTATCCAATTCTCATAACTTCTGTTTAAGGACCGAACTATTGTAAAGTTTGCTCGAATGTGATGGTGGCAGTGGACGGAGGAGTGATCCATTGACTGATCAGTGGAAAGAGATTTCTATTAATGTCTAATAAATTATTTGACAACTGAGTAAGATGAAAAATTCAAATACTTCTGCAGTCGAGTACACCATACAAACCAAGTTTATCAGTATTAGCAGTGTCTCAAATCAACAGAGGCAAAATTGGAGATTCTCTTAATTTTCCTTTCAATTCCAGTTACGATCAATAACTTAAATAGTCATTTGTTACCTAAATGTCTATTTGAATCGTATCAAAACTAATATACGCTAAAAATACTATACAAAACGCCCCATAGTTGACTATCATTTCTTATCATTGAGAATTTTCAAGTATGATTATATCTCAAAAAGGCATTATCAAACTTTCTGAAAAAACTCTGAATTGTGGTCCAGTTGTCAGTTTAAAAAACTGAATATTGTACTCCCTGAAAAGGCAATTATACAAAGTGTCGATTTATTACAAGGGCTTAGTAATTCGACAAATGCAACAGAATATTATTTTTTTTTCTGAAAAAATTTATTACGTTCCAGCGAATAAAAACAGAATGTATGTGCAAAGGGTCATCTTCCAAGCCTTTAGATAAGTCACGTGTCTCCAGTGAGCGTAGACCTGACACTGCTGGCATTTCACTTGTAGAACGAATTAAAAGCCTTCGTTTACCTTCGTTCTAAAGATTAGTGCTTAGTAAGACTAGGAAGTAAATATCCATTTCGACTGCAGCCAGACCATCATCGAATTCGTGTAACTGAAATCACAGCCATTGATTGGATCTATATGTATTATAAATAAAAGCGATCACATTGAAAAGCTTAATAAAATTTCCAATAATCCCCGATTTATGGGGCGAACTATACAGATATTTGAATAAATAACTGGATCTATATCACTGAACGTCAGATTGATGCGGCAGAAAATTAAATACAGATTTGTTAAATAACAAAATAAATAACAATTTGAGAAGGTCAATTTTACAGATTTCTTAAACAAATATTTATAAATTAAAAACAACTTCAAAAACCACTTCCTGAACTAAAACTGGTTGGAAGAAAATATAATAAAACATCAATCATTAAAAACAATTCGCAATTTATCAGGATTACCAATTTCTTTTGAATAAGAAGAAAAGGAAATGTAAGAATTGAAAGAGTTTTGTCTAACATTTCGTTTTTTTGTTTTTCGCTTAAAATTCAATCTTCATATCCGAAATTGACACACATACTAGATAAAATGGCTCATTTTTTCCCACGTACTGACTTTCACCTTGAAACAGCGAACTATTATCTCCATCAGAGATGTTTCATGAAAGTTGCTGTTTTTATTTTCACGCCTTACGTATCACGGATTGCTTATTTTTCTGGTAAGTAAACCGTTACGAAAGAATGATCATCAAAACAAAATAAAATGTAAACGGATTGAAGAGGAATTTTATTTCTTAAAAGACGTTTCAAATCTCGTCTTTTGTTGACAGAATATGCAGAAGCATATTTTCCCCCGTTTTTGTCTTAGGACGTTGAACAAATTAATTTTAATACGGATTAAGTTTGTAGAGACATTAAGTTATATTTCTTACTACGATGACTATACAAAACTTTTTTTGTCTTTTTATTATTAACGTTTTGCGTATTTGCTTTATTACTAAATATCAAGTTTATGGCGCTTAAGCACTTAAAATTCCATTCAACAGAAAAATCAAAAAATATTTAAAAACAGCATATCTTTAGAATTTCCGATAGACAGTCTCGCGCCATGGAGATAATTAATCATTTATTCTATACAGTGTTGCCACTGCTCGCTTTGAAATCGTTGAGTTTGTTAATCAAAAATTCGTTAAAATTTTACAAAATATGAAATAGATAATAAAATAAATTCAAAATTTAGGCTTCCAGCTGCCTATGTTTGGGTCGAGAACTACGTTATTTAAAACTTGATGGCACTAGACACCGTTGTTTTTTCACAGAGGCAGAAATGTGCATATACACATGCATATTTTTTAATATTATATTTTTTTAAATGTAATAGAGAGCGATACTATTTGGTGGCAACAGTCTAAAAAGTGATACAACGCATTCAAGTGTTTCGACACAAAATGCCCTTTCGAGACTACTTTCCCATTCGGGACTAACGTCCCTTTTTGGGCTAAAAATAAAAAGCAAATAAGTTCAAATAAATCTGAAGACAAATCATGTGCTGTCAATTACAGTAATTCAGTGGTAGTAATTAAAATTAAATCAAAACAAATTCAAATATCACTTTTAATTTGGCAGAGTAACAAAATTGTAAAAAGTGCAAAAATTACGGTGCCAGTTGACGAAAGTGAAAGAATTTTGAAAATCAAAATTATTTTACAAACACATCTAAGAATTATTAAAATTTTTAAAAATTTGTAATTATTCTTCGTACTCATTCTTTTCCTGGATTTGACTTTATAAGGTTTCCCTCCTTCCAGCATGCCTTCGTGGCATAACGGCAGCACCTCGGTGCGTATTCGAGGTGCAGGTTCGAGTCCCGGCGAGGGCATTGCTCGTTTTTCACATCTCTCACTTCAAAAAACATAATGACCGTACAGAAGCGCCCGAACTAAAAGGTGGTGGACAATAATTCGTCATCACCATGATTTCGGTGATTGGGATTCTAATCCCCAATTGCACTTTTAAAGGGGGGGAGTATATAAAGTATTGTCTACCTCCTTCCAGGATGCCTTCGCGATGTAACAGTAGCCCATTCCGTTTATTCGAAAGATCCAGGTTGGAGTTCCGGCGCTCATTTTTCACATCTCATGCTTCAATAACCTAACGACTCTACAACTTCACTTTCGTTTAATTACTACTGTTTATTAAAACGTAAACAAAGTGCTTTTTTGATTCCAGCCTTTCGATTTCAGGCTAGTAAATGCACCGTTTACTTTATTTTTCCTTGATTATAATTTACCTAAATATTATATTTCTTATTTTTGCTTCACTGCTCAGAAACAAGTTTGTTTTTCTTTTCCATTTCTAGATGTATCAATACCCCGATGAAGATGACTTAGGAAATGTAAAATGCACTTTTTTAATTTTATTTAAGAGGTTAAATTATTTTTTCAAGTTTCTCGTGTTTTTGATGTGATTTTTTTTTCTTCGAATTTTATTTTTATACAGCTTTGGTTTATCTAAAAATATTAGAATCCCTCTCATTTTATTTTTATACTTAAATTTTAAATTATGATATATTCCACAGGATTTTAATTTAAAAAATTTTTGCATTTATGTCAGTTGGCACATCAACTGCTTTCACTTTTTGCAGATTTGCCATTTTTTATGCTAATTTATTTATTTATTTTTTATCTTTTTTTACTTTGCCAAACTGAAATGATATTTGGATTTCCTCTGATTTGGTTTGATTTTAATTATATATATATGGTTTAAAATGATACAAAAATGCAAATAAAGAAGTTCATATTGCAAGAAATTTTCACAATATCAACTAGCTAAATGTACCATTAATTTTTTTTAAATCAATATTCTTTTAAGTTTTCGTACTTTTTTTGGTGATTTTGCCAACTTGTTGCTATTTAGGATATTCATAGTTATACAGTTATTAATCTTTCTTTCATTGCTTGTATCCTCATTTTTCACTCTTTTTGCCCAGTGACGTTGGAAGTGAACAACACAGCTTCTTATCTTACAATCTCTTAATGGGTAATTTCTTTTCTTAAATTTGCCAAATAACATAGCATTCAGAAACGTGATTGGTAATGATGTTCCCCCGCCCAATGAGACGGTGCGTGATAGATAATTTCTATTATCAATGGTCTTTTCTATTAATTTTTTACTCATTTTCCATATTTTGCACATATTTTCACTTCAGTAAATTTCTTTATTTAAATCATATTGTAATGGGCATTTTATTGTCGAACCTATATTTGTACGTTCCCAACAATAGAAATATTAGTTATAGCAGGAATAGCTTATTTTATTTGCTCTCTTTTATGTCATTTCGATATACAGGGTAACCTAAAAATCCGTTAACATTTAAAATTCAATAATTCATTGAATAAATGTAGGTAGAGAGGTAAAAACTAACACGCATGCTTGAAATGTTATGGGGTCTTATTGAAAGCAAAAAAGTGCTTAAAACGGCCAATAGATGGCGCTTCATATGATAACAAAAGAAGTAATTAGCATAACAACTGATTTCACGCCCAGACGGTGTAGTGGTTGGGGGAGCCGGCTACGATACCAAAGAGCCTGGGTTCGAATCCCGGAGAAGACATGGCTGTCCTTGTTCGTCCCCACATAGGAGGCAAAGATGGTCCACCTATTAGGTGGCTCCATAATAAAGTGACCACCACTTCTGGCCTTAGTAGTGGCCTAGCCAAAATCGGCAGGGGTCCCGCCATTGGGGAGGGGAAAAGATTTTTAGCAAAGACTATGTTCTTTATAACAAATACCCTAATAGTATTCATCAACAATACGTATAGCCGAGGGACAATGTTGTGAGCAGCACTGTGTAGCATATCTGTAGGTATGGTGAGAAATTGCCGTCGAATGTTGCCTTTTAGTATTCCTAATGAGAACGGTTTCTCGGTAGACTTGTGATTTCAGGTAGCCTCACAAAAAATAATCACACGGATTGAAATCTGGGGACCTGAGAGGTCAAGCATGACGAAAGTGGCGGCTCAGAACACTATCTTCACTAAATGATGTGTGCAAGAGATCTTTCACACGTGTAGCAAGACGGAGTGCAGCGCTATTCTGCATAAAAGTCATACCATCCAGCAGTTCTCAGCCAGACTAGGGATGACGCGGTTCTGTAACATATCAGCGTACATTGCACCCGTCACACTGACAATTTGAATGGCAGAACACGCATTTCCTCGAAGAAAAAATGTCAGATCGTGATTGATGTAATAAATCCACATCACACCGTAACCAACACACAGAAGTGAGGATAGGAAATTGACAAAGTGTGATGGTCAGTATACTCGGCGCATATTCGAGAGGTCCGAGGTTCGAGTCCCGGCGAGGTCATTGCTCATTTTTCATGTCTCCTACTTCGAGATAACCTAATGTATCTACGACACAATTAAAAAAGCCTTAACGAACATAACTGTTTTGTATTAATACAGTGGATGTCTCGGCAGAAAATCTATTTCCCGTTCAGAACTGAAAGACTAGCACGATTTTCTGCACGAATTAAAAAATTTTCTAAAAGGTAAAAAAGGTACTAATAATTTTTTTTTAAATATGCATTGTTGTAATGGAAAATCAGTTTTACTATCAGTTGACATAAAATAACAGTCAATTAATACGAATTCAGTGAATTTAAAAACATTAACCAAATCTACGACTAGTATAAATATTTTAATTTAAAAATCAAAAGGATTAACAAGCATTATTAACTTTGAGAAGACTGAAAATCAAGAAAAATAAAGGGCAATCATTTGAGCATTGTTCCCAATCCTATGGGTTAATGATGCATAAATGAGGAAGAGATTGAAAATATAAGAAACGAAACTCTTCACATTTCCTTTTCCCTTAACAACTAATTCGCGGATTCTCCAGAAGATCTTTTTGAAATTTGTATATCTTCTTAATTATTCCAATACATTTTTCAAAACGTTTCGCTGTAGGAAGAAGTCTCCGTTCCTGTCTTAGAGTTTCTCTGCTTCAAGATTAAAATAATACGGTTATTAATAATTTCTTGTAATACACTGAACTCCGTCTCTAGGACAATCACTCAGAGATCCATGGGATTTTGGTCTTCTGTGTAGGGAGCTATCTTAGAAAGTTGATGTTCGCCACTGATGTTTATTTATGTTCGAATTTCGTCTGTTTCAGGGAGGTCATCGCGGTAGATGGTCGCTACTGGAGGGTTCACTATATTTAATCCATTTCGCGGCAACCATCATCAAGATGAATCATTATCTGATCTCGAAAGTTGATGGATGAATTCAACATAAGAAAAATACAAAACTTCAATATTCGTGTATTTCTGTTGATTCTCAAACCCAGATTCATACCCCGACAAATGATATAAATGCGTGAAAAGTTTTCTGGCTTTCCTTAAGAATAATGTGAATACTAACAAGCTTTCCTAAAACATTTTTCCATCCACCAGCGGCTGAGTGGTAAAGTCGGTGAACACTGATAGTTCGGGCCCGCCAACGGTCGAGCAATAAAATCGTTGAACACTGTTAATTCCGACCTAGGTTCAAACCCAGGCAAACATACTGGCTGCATGGGTATTTTGTGGTTTTCCCCTTGTGTAACGTGTATACGAGCCAGTTTCCCTTCGAAAGTCCTCTAAGAAGACATCCGTCCCCATTGGCAGCTAGCCCTTGCATAAACTAAACCAAACCAAACCGATATTTCTACTTAGATTCGATTCCAGGCGAAGGGGCTGTAACGTGGATACGAGGTAGATTCCATTAAACTACACAGAGGTATCCTTCCCTTAGATATCTAGCCCTAGACTACTTTGCTAAAATCAAACCAAAAGTAAAATTGTTCTACGAAATCATCCCTCTTTTCAGACAGATAACCCTAGTCCTTTGCTATAATCTAAATAATCCAATCCAATTCCGTTAATTCTTGAAATTGTCGAACAAATCTCTGTGGTCCTACTCCGCGACAATGCAAACTATATGCCATTTTACGTATTTTTCAATGAAAAAATAACAGTAGAATGAATTTATGTGCTTAGAATTTCAGATTTTCTAAACAAAATACGCTCTTAAATACGAAGAAAGAAGCTTTGAAACTAACCATACCAAAATGGATGTATTTGTATTTCAAAAAAATCTTCAGAAATCTCGCTCGCAAGTCTTTTCTATGAATTTTGTCAAGTTTTAAAATGGCATTATAGACAAAAATAGGTCCGCTGTAAAACTTGGTCATATTTAATCACAAATTAAAAATCCAGCCTTTTCCTAACATTAGACCAAGAGGCCTAATAAATACATTTTAAAAAATACATCAACTTTTCTTTTAAATATGCAAAATAAAATTAAAACTAATCTTGATCGTTAAACTTTAGAAACAACCATGAAAACTCAAGGTAAATTATTAACATTTAGACATTTTGAAAGGCGGACCAGTTCTGCCAATGAGATTTCTACGCTTAAAAAACAAAAGTAAAGTGTCTGGCCTTGTGATCCGTTTTATTCTTTACTTTACGGACGCTTGAAGGCATGCCTGATTCTAGATGAAGATGCATGTGGATGGCTACGAGCTCAGACGAAAATCTTGGCATGGTAATAAAATCAAAAAGATGGTGACAATTGCCATTAAAGTAATTCATGAAGCATTTATTATTTTTATGAAAGTCGGTGCGTGCTTTGAATATAAAATCATTTTGCAGATCGAAATAGTAAATGCAAAAACGGTAACAATCTCCGAATTCAGTAATAAATTTAAGATACATCGCATCTAACTTTAAATTAAAATGATTCAATGATAATACAGGGTGTTTATAAAGTCCCGGACCCATTTTGATGTTTAATAACTCATAAAATAATGAAGATATAAACAAACTTATGGCATTTATTGATGGAATAACTTATATATTTTCCTTTTCAGGTTTGAATATCTTTACTTTTGTAAATATCGTCTGCGCGTGTGGTTCATTTCAGATAATTTCATTTTCCAGTCTAAATATCTGTACTTTTCTAAATATCGTCTGCTTATTAATTGCATTTTTCTCTCTTTTGTTTTTGGCAACTATTGCAATGTTATGTTTACTTTTGATGTGTTTGTTCTAGTACTTTTTTATGGGATGTTTTATTCGACCGGATATTAAGGAGAATACATACACTGCAAGAGAAAGCACAGATTTTATGGTGGTTCATAGAAACGAAATCCAACTTGCCAGTACCTGGCGTGAAATTGAATATCGACTTGATATTCTCCGTTCGACGAAGGCGGCACGCTTGGAAGTTCATTGACAAGGGTCATAAAACTTTTTGAGTCTATCTAACCATTTATAATATTAATTTTAATCTATCTTCCTGATTTTATGAGTTATTAAACATCAAAATGGGTCCGTGACTTTATAAACACCCTGTGTATTTCGGTGGATACATTATAAAAGTTAAAAAAGATTTAATAGCAATGTGACAAACAAATATGCTAGAATCTAATTGCTAGTATTCTAATCTACATCCATAAAAGACCTGAAAAAATATTCTTTTATTGTTGCCACCTTTTGTTTATTGAAGTCGAATACGCGTTGATGTTATTTTTTTTCCATTGCTACTCAACGAAGAAAAAATGTGTCCATTCAGATTGGATTGCTTAACATAATTTTCTTTTGATACAAGTAAATCTGCAAATTAAGATTAGCAACATTCAAATTAGAACCTGTTATTCTAACTTAAAAATGGACGAAGCTCAGTTTCCAGTAATGTTATGGGAAACACAAAAGAGGACTTTAAATGATTAATGAACTTAGGTATTAAAATATTAGTTCATTAAATAATATATCAGAACAATTTTAAAGTAATTAACAATTTTGTAATGAATTAATTTGCAGTGAATGTTTCTGTATTGCGAATCGTAAAAATCTAAAACTAATAATTCTATCGTCTTAAATATTAATGATCAAAGAATAATGATTTCAGATTTTTTGCTTAATTAAAATAGTATGCCCTCTTGTAAGAAGTCAGAAATTTGTTATAAAGCATACTTTAATAAATATGTGTTATATTCGTTATATGATATTCCGGATAAAAGAACATTCTGGTGCAAGTAAAACGTTTCATTATGAAACAGATTCATATGTATCTGCTTTGAACAGACTCAAAATTTGACATTAAAAAAACATTCTTTTAAAATCCACATTGGTAGTCTACCAAAATGAACAAAAATAAATAAAAAAAGTAAATAACTAAAATATGAAATGTTTCAGATTTTAAATTACGTCCAAAGGAGCACTTTTTTAATGTTTTGTGTGTTACCTTATCATGTTCTTCGCACTAAAACTATAAAATTAGTTCGACAGCAATAACGCAAAATAATTTTAAAATGAGCATATCTTTAGAATTTCTGATACGCAGTTCCGCGCGCTGGAGATAAAAAGGTTTTTTTTTCTCCACGTAGAGTGTTACCATTATCAAAGTAAACCAGTGTAAATCATAATCAAATCTAGTACAAAGCACCTTGTTATAATATTTCCTATGTTAAACTTGACAGAATATATTCTTATTTGGTAAAATTTTAATACTGTCTCAACAGATATGCACTAGAATCACCATCCACACAGGCTTATTCGATCATTGCACGTTAGCTGAAGAAACACACTGCAATAAAAACTACAAACAAAAAAAGCATACATAAAATGTTAAATATAATTGAATATGTCTATGACTTGGCTTTAAATATGAATCCAAATTTTACGTATCCTAGTTGGATCTTAATAAAATATATTTGCAATGGTATGGACTGACATGGTATTTATTAAGATACAATGTATATTTTAAAAGAACAGAGGACATTTTGAAACGCGATGCCTGGAATATAAAATTACCATTAAGTTTGTCAGGACTGAGTGTTCTGTGCATGTTCTTTGCAAACATTTTGAAGTAACTCCTTCTAAACTACAGTCCTGCTCTGGAACAGTGAGCTGAAAAAAATTAGCTTTGTTCTGGTGTAGATACTGTGCTGGAGAATAACTGCACGTGAAAGGGATTTAAAATCCTCTTTTATTAAATCACTATTATTTACACACTTCCCAACTCGGGAGGGATACAGAAAGTAACAGACCACACTTGGGCCTAACTTAACAAATCAAATAATATTTAAACTAAACCTAAATAGAAATTAAATTAGAACTTTGCTCACAGAGCAATTCGCGGAGTTTGGCCTCTAACCTGGTGCGTAGCAAGAAATACTAATACTAGCGCACTTCAATTTATTTCAATATGCAATCACGTAGTAAGCACTATGGCTTATAATTTTAGCTGCTAGCTGGTCAGACGAACGTCGAGCAGAATGACCGTGATCTGAGACTAAAGCTCTCACACACTGAGAGGTTTCTACCTCTGGTTTAAATAGTGCTTCGCTGTACTTCAAAATTAACATAAGCTGAAAACGCGCGCTTCTTCTGACGGGAAGTTGAAACAGAGAAGAGATAGAAAGATTTAAATTAAAATAAAACTTGGTTAGTTTAACTAAAACCTTACAAGTTCTACATCGCTTTACTTAAAAACTGGTGCATTGCATCATTAAACTATATCCTACGAGGTCAAAGAAAAGACTTATTGACATTTCGTAACAAATATAACAGAAATATTATTACGGTTCTTACATAAACATAGACAAAGCTATTCACAAAGCAAGCGATTCATATTTATATCCAATAAAATTAAGCATTTACTGACGTAAATGCTGTAAATAGACCCCCTATGAAGATGATGCAGAAACGTCAACTCATAATTTTCAAGTTAAGGGTATAATATGGTTCAAATTTTCGATTTTTCAGAAAAAAAAGACTCAGATGCTTTCATAAATACAGAATATGTACACTTTTGGAATATATAAACACCTAAAACACAATATTTCAAAATGTAAACAAACACTGCTACGCCCCCCTCGCATAAGGTGCATAAGTTTGTCACGTTTTTCAGCATTCTTACTCACTGAACAGAGCAACCCCTCTTTTTATTTTACCCTAAAGTTTATTCCCTTCTTTCTTGAGTAGCCAAACTACATTTTTCCGATATATTTCACCATTTTTCTGATAGAAAACTGTTGTCCAAATGCACACATGGTAGAGCTCAGGATTCAAATGAGAGTTTTAACCATTGTTTATGGGAACGGTTATCTAAAACTGTTTTTGTCTCAATAACTATATAATATGTGTTTTAGATGCTGTAATTTGTTTTAACGATGAGGCTTACAACCGCACAAAAGTTCTAAAACATATGGGAATTGAACTGGGTCTAATACGAAATATTAATTGCAAAAAACTGATGAGGCTCGAGTTCGAGAAATATCCTCAAGTTTCCGAAAGCCCTTCTAAATCAGCCACATTGAAAAAAAGAATGATAAAACAGAGAAAAATTGATGTAGAAGTGCTAAAGCAAAATAATTATGGTGCTTGAAGGCTTTAAAATAGTACATTTTAAGCATTGTCGGTATGCATACAGTTTTTTGCCTTTTTCTCAAAATGTAGTTTTTTAATGCTTCGGTACATATTGCTAAAAATCTGTTTAGGGTAGAGTATTTAAACATCTTCAAATTGAATAAATAATGTGTTTCTTTAAAAATACCAAGCATTATAAATCTGATTTAAAAACCTTGAAAATAATTAAAACATGGTCTTAAAGAATTTCGGGATTTTCAAAGTTTTTTAAGTAAAATATTTTTAATTTATTTTTTTTAACCAAAACAAAAACTGCTTCTCATTCTCAAATAGTATATTTTCTGCTACCATATAAAATTCTAAGGTGATAAACTCAATATTTTTTAGAAATATGTACGGAACAGACATATTTTTCAAAAAATTTCATATAGCTATACGCTATATGAAAGCTTTCATATAGCTATATGCTTCATATAGCTATATTTCATAAAGCTTCATATATATATACAAAATTAATTAGCTTATAAGGTATTTCTCCCACTTTCTTCGCATGAATTCGTGGTGTAGTGGTCAGCACGCTGGGGCGTATTTCGGAGGTCCGTGGGTCCCGTCCCAGCGAAGGCTTGCTCATTTTTCATCTCTCCTGCTTTCAAAAAATACCTAATGTCTATACAAGCTCTTGAAAGCTAATTTAATTCTTTTTATTTGCATATAAGCTGAAATATATATATTTACTGTGAACAAAATCTCAATTATATCATCTGTATTTTTAAATGAAATACTTCTTGTTGAATCTTTTGCGAGATGTTCCATGTACCTTTAATTCACTAAAATGTCTCTTCTACTAACAGAACGCGTCAAAAGATGCAGGTAATTTCTTTTTATTACACACTTTGACAATACGAGTTGAATCAACTCAGATTCTTAGTTGCAGGTTTGCAACTCCAAACAGCAAGGCATCATCGATCACTGTTTCGAAAGCACAAGGCAACAAGATTAGAACATGCATAAAAACATAAAAAAAACTCGTCTTGCTTAGGAGAGCAGCGTATTAAGATCTCAGGGCTGACGTCGATTTCCCCAACACAACGCAGAGAGAGATGGAGCCCTTGCCACTTACCTTCAGATTCATCACAGATAAAGTCACTTGTAGCTAAGAATCGTGAGAGCTCTAAATCATTAATTATGGTAAAGTTGATTGAAATTACCGATTGTTAGTGCATCTTAAGCTTAATCGTGGAAGATTTTTTTTTGTAAAGGCATGAAAAATCTTAAAGCTTGGACAGGCTGCCGTATTCGAGTTGAGAAACGCATATGGTGCATCGAAAAGTGCTCGGAAGAAAGATTTACTGACAACAAAGAAGCATGTTCTAATCTATTAAAAAAAATAAACAAAATCTGAAAGGTTTCAGATTTTAAATTACTTCTAAAGGGGCGTTTTTTTTACCATTTTGTGTATTACCTTTATTTATTAAATATCATGTTCTTCGCACTTAAACCATGAAACTGAGTTCAAGAGCAATGTTACAAAATAATTTTAAATTGAGCATATCTTTAGAATTTCCTATACAGTCTCACGCGCTGGAGATAAAAATGTTTTTTCTGTACAATGTTGCCATTACTCGCTTTGAAATCTTTGAGTTTGTTCATCAAAAATTTGTTAAAGTTTTAAAAAATAAGAAACCGATAATAAAACAAACTGCAAACTCAAATTTGGGCTTCCAGATGCCCATATTCGCAGTAGGATTACGTCATTCAAAACTGGATGGCTCTAGGTACGGTTGTTTTATCACAATGCGAGAAACATGCATACATTTATGCAGATTCTTCATTATTTAATTTCTTCAAATACAATACAGGGCGAGATAATATTTGGTGGCAACTGTTTCAAAAGTGAAACGGACATTCAGAGTGATTCAACGCCAAATCGCAAAACGAAAACAATAATCTCAGAGACAAAGCCCCTTTGGACTAAAAAAAAAAAAACTATCCACGAAATGAAATTTTTAAATGCTGCTGCGTTGAGATAAACACGTTTTAGGAAAACCAAATTGAATGTATTTTCTGTAGCATCCTAAGCGAAATTCCTATACGTCTGGAGGGTTATTCACGCGAGATACGTTTCCATTCCACCCAGAAAAATTCCTGTAACTTATCTTTGCAATTAAAATTGTACATTGCTCACCAAATTAAACGATTTAAAAGCAATGTACACCCAACTCTTTTCTTACAAGGTCTTTTTTCCCACGATTTTGAAATAACACGATTCAGTAATAAGGACAATTACAATTTTTACACCAAATTTTTGTTCTAGCACGAATCCCCCCCCATTTTCTTTTTACTGACAGTGTGATCAGAAGTCGCTCGGTTTATCCCCACACATGTGTTAGTGACTCGGTCTACTTCATCAAAGAATTTGTAATGCTAAGAACGAAAGCTTCGCCAAAGCAGGAGTGGCTCCGCCACACCGAAGGGGTACATCTATCCAGCCTTATGCGCATGTGCGAAATAGCTGTCGAGCAGATGACGAAGGTCGAAGGTCCCGTTTATCGAGTTCAAACTTCTGACACCATTTTACCCCCATCGAATCGACGCAAATAAAATCACTGATCAAACTGCGATATGAATCAATCAACAGCAAGTGAAAGTAAAACTTCACCGAACTGCTCATCACTTCCCAAGTAAGCTTCAATCCGAGTTCAGATTATCGCGAAAACTTTGTCAAAGAACGAATCCTATTAGTTCTTTGGTTTCATATCGTATTTTCCTCAATTTCCTATACACTTGGCAATTTAGCGGGGAGAATTTGTCCCTTCTCTGCATAGTTCGGTATATTTGTATAGCTGGATATCACGAATTATGTAAGCAACTTCAGAAACCAAAAAAAAACAATCGTTAATAACAGACTTTGTAACAACAAAATAAACCAACAGAGGCGTTCATAACGAATGAAATTCTTCAATAGAATGGAAACCAGACAGTTGTGATAGTCATATCCGACATATCTACTAGTAATAGTATTTTTGATCCAGTTCGTAATATACTCGCACGCTTGTTAGCAAGTAGCGATGAATAGTTGAGAAATCGATTTTTATTCCTAATTTCAATTTAAATTTTTATAAGTACTTATGGACTGAATTTTCAATGTACAAAAATTTTTTTTTCGTAATAAAAATGAATTGTTTTTGTTTTATAAATATGCAATTTGGATTTCATTATTACTTTTTTGCACGATTTTTTGGGAAAATATTTAGAGTTTTTTCATCTTACACGATTTTTCAAAGTTGTGAAACATAACCCCAAATTTACCATACGTTGCATGTACATTTTACACGATTTTTTTGCACGGTTTTCTAAAGTACGTATCTACCGTAGAAAAAAAGAGTTGGGTGTGTATACTTTGTTATAATTTACATCATTACCTTATTTTTAATAACTTCGTTAGATATTTTATAACGTATTTATCTCTAACTTCTCTGTTATCAACTAATGAAAAGCCTGCATGTATATAATGCATATATTTATGTATGTTTTTCGCATTGCGAAAAAATACCTAGAAACACCAAATGTTTAACCCACGCAGTTCTCCTCCCGAACATGAGCACCACTAAGCCCGAATTTGATTTTTATTTATTTCATATTTATTTAATTAATTTATTCATTTCATTTATTTTCATTTTTTCAAGAATATAATGGCATTTATATTAACAAACTCGACGATTTAAAAGCAATCTGCTGCCACTCGGCAAAGCGTAAGCTATTTGTGTTTCAAATTTAATAATATGTATAACTAGCAATTTTTAAACACTTATGCTATTATTGAAATAAATAAAAAATATTTGTAACATTGCACGCAACATATTTCAGTAGAGAATAAAAGATAGCACTTTGCCTTTGCCTTATATAGATTGCATTTTGCCTTATATAGTTATCGGTATCGAATTAATTTGTAATATCAAAATAATAGTACTTTCGAAAGTCTAAATTTAAATCCGAAATTTAGATCTATGAGATAAAAAATACGTAATGGGCAACACTTAACAAGTCTTACTCAACCAATGAACTAAGGAATTATCTAGAACAGGGTTTCTTAAACTTTTTGGGGTGGCGACCCCATATATTCACGAAACTTTTGAGGGACCCCATAAGCATTGCGCAAATCTTACACGCGCGTGAGCGAAACTGTCAGTCTCTTCACTTGTAATGTAATATACTTCAGTTTTAGGCGATTAACTTTAATTTTTAAAGTAAAATGAATGTTTCTCTTATTTAAAATGCGTTGAAACGTTTTCGTTTTCTCAGATACATTATATAAAAATATTTGGTAATTGTAAAATTATTGCAGTAAATTAAAGAAATATCAAAATTACTAAAATTCATGGCTACCCTCTAACGCAGGTCCACCCACATTTTAAGAAACTCTGATCTAGAATATACAGACATACAGATCTCATTTTATTCGCAGAAGTGTGAACTGTGGAAGAAGTATTCACTGTTTTTGGAGGCAATTCACATTGAAGAGTGCCAAGTTCACATTGAAAGCTGACAGGTCTCTTACTTGGAAAGATGTTAAGAATATCATTTTACGTAACTGCTGGCTTAAATAATGCCAAGTTTACATTGAAAGCTGCCAAGTTCACATCGAAAGCTGCCAAGTTCACACTGAAAGCTGACAGGTCTCTTATTTGAAAAGATGTAAAGAATATCATTTTACGTCGCTGCTGGCTTAAATAATGGCCTATGATGATGTTCGCAGATTACGAGTCGACGGACGAAGATTCTTTTGGTTTTAAAACACGTTTGGCACCAGTAGTTGCCATCTTAGTTGCACATTTTCAAAAAATTAGTATTAGTGAGAAGAATGTACAGGTTTGGGTGGATGTAGAAAGTCCTGTTTACGCCTACTCTTTCAAGATGATGACGAAATAATTTGATATGCAGTGGGAAAGGGTGTAAAAATGAGGAGGAGGGGCAACGATGAAGATAAAGAAAACGCACAAAAAGAGCAAGAAAGTTATATGAAAGGAAGCTGACGAAGGATTGCAGACTTTTAAAAAACTTGCCTAGAAATGTTCATCTATGTTATGCAGCTTTATTGTACATACATATAATTTTTTAGCCACAATCTTTTAATAAGGCAGACATTCGAAGTTATATGCGATCATGCTAAGAAAATTGTAACTTTCATGCTAAAAAAATAGAATTAATGTGTTAATTAATTCTATTCTTTTTTTTTGTTCACCTGAAATATAAAATCATGTGTACGTGTTTTACGATAGTTTAAAATAATTTGCACGATTTAGATATTATTTATTTAATTACGGCCGATAGATTAAAAAAAAGCACAATCAACGAACTTCGCATAATTTCTTCAGATGGCATATCGAAATCTGAATGAGTAAGTTTCATAAATTTAATTATCCGGAAATTTTTCTTATCCGGAATTCGAGAGGCCATGTTGCTGCCGGTTAGAACATATCCTACTACTATAATACGTTTATTTGCAGATGAATAACAAATTTTGAAAATAAATGTAGTTAAACTTCTTAATTTTTTCCTTTATTAACTCAAAAGGGCTACCAGTTTCGAAACGCGATTTTGCGTTGTTTTTCGTATCATTCCAATCTGTTGCCATTCGGAAAAATGTAAAACATTCAACTTTTAAATTTAATCTGTCTGCTACAAGTGAACAAACTAAGCTATTTAAAAGCAATGGAAACAATACTTAAGAATATTTAAATGTTTTACTTCTGAATCTGCTTCAGTTAAATAAAAATGTGCTTAATTTATGATATAGATAAAATTAAAAACATTAATTATTTTTATATACGTTTAATTGTGTTATATATCTTTTCACTTTTCAAATATGTAGATGACATACAACGTTCCCATGTTAGTTTAAATATATGTTCATCCAGCAACAAATTATTTTTATTAACATAATGTTATCAGAAGAGTTACGAATTTTATTTTAATATTTTAACAGGAAATTTAAACCGTTAAGTAATAATTCTGCAAAACTTTGAAAAGAAATTTGGAATTTCTATATGAAAAACAAAGAATCGGTATGAAAACTTTACAATTTAGAAACGAGCATAAGCAAAATTTAAAGTATGTGCAACTGTTTGTACTAATGTTTGCTTCGACATCCGGGATTTATCCATATTTCTCAAGAAAGAACAAAATACGGTCCCTGTTTGACAACAAAAAAAGCAAGCAAGAAAATGGCGCACATGACGGACCAACCGGAACCGGAAACTGAAGCAAGGCTACCAAAGCGAAACGGTCGTTGGCGGCATTTTTATTTTTATTTTTTAACTTGCTATTTTTTGTTTAGAAATTTCTTTTACGAGGAAACCACAAGATATCAAAGAGATTTTGCGATATTTTTTATGTATTTTTTGAGAAAATAGATGTAAAAAATTGATTTTGATAAGATCAAATTAATGCATGAAAGAGAAAACAAGAAGGTCAACTTTTTACATTTAATTCACTGCTAACGGTTGCTTTTAAATGCTTCATTGTTTTATTACTGACGCAGGTAGTAATCATACAATAATCAAATTACGTTCCTAAAACGCCTTATAGTGATTATTTAAGAGAAAAATGGAAATGGAAGTTCTATTTAAATGGAAACATACAGGTTAAATTTAAAAGAGTGTTGCCATCCTAACAGATACAAGATTTTTACATTACATTTTTTTAATTATTTTAATTTCGATTAAACTTAGCAACAGCTAAATCTCATTATACCATTAATCAATGTTTCATACGACTTTCGAATTATAAATGTTCATAAATTTAAATTATAGTTTCTTAACAAAATGAAAGATTTAAAAGAAATAAATATACTTATTAATGATATATTCCTTTCTTTTATTTTATGTAACATACCTAACTGAAATAATTTATAATATATTTAACAGATATAATTTATAATACATATACTTTAGAATACATTCTTTCGCAAAAGATTATTTGTATCTATAAAAATTGAGTTGCATTTTTTTTATAGTTTGGGAAGACACAAAAACAATTAGAATTTTGGGGCAAAAAAAGAAGTTTTATATGAAATGGTGCCAATAAGGAAAAAAATATTTTCAATTTCTCAATATTGTTAACAACAGCAGCATAAAAAAAGTAAAACAAATTAATTTTTAAGAGTATTAAACTGAAATATTTGAGTGTGTTAAAAGTCATTTTATGAAAATGTTACTGCGTGCAAGAGTATGAGTTGTTTTTAAATCATAAAACTTTCGTACAGCGTCGCAAATGCAGAAAACTAGATTGCATAAAACGAAAAGAATTATGATTCTGTGTGGGAAATTTAATGTGATAATTCGGCCACTATGCATATAAACAAGAAGAGAAATAAACTTCTAAGGAAAAAAAAGTAGTAGCATTGTTTTTTGTGCTTTTCCTGTCCTTTAACAATAGTGTTCTAACAGTATGGTAACGTTCGATGATTGATCATCAAAATTTGTTTTTATTTCACCATATGATAATATATGAAGAAATTAACCAACAGAATGTTTTAATAGCTGGCAAAATTCAACCATTATTTATCACTGATTCGGAATAAAATCTGGATGTGTTTGAGTTACAAAATAACGAGACCTTTCTTTCTAAGATGTAAATTATTCTTCGCACGTGCATCACATATGTATAGTACAAAAACATAAACAGCCACTTATTCAGTAAAGCATTAAAAAAAACTTAAAACAGAACGAAATTACAAAATAATGCGTAGATAATACGTAAAACAATGTGTGGACTTAAAATACGTTGCTAAACGCGGCGGAGTTTTATAATTTATATGAAACAGTTCGATAAATAAATTCTATAGAGTGTGATATCCTATATTGAAATAAATAAACTTGATAAAGAAAAGCGATTTAATCGATAATAATATAATGAAATAAATATATTCGAATTTATTTATTGAACTATTTCCTATAGAATAAAAAATGCTATCGAGTTTAGTAGTATATTTTGAATCTACATATCTTTTTACACAATATCAGTAGTGTGAAACGGACAGTTCACCGACAGGATCTCAAACTCGCAGGCGGTGCGCGGTGCAAGCCCGGAAGCAGGTGAGGCGGTGCAAGTTGGGAGGCGGATTGCAGATGAGCAAACTAACTGATAAGGAGGAGGGTTGTAGGAGTTTGAATTTAGCTGATAAGGTGTCGTCACACTTTGATAAGAGATTATCTTTTGTTGATTTTCCAG
>KK119807.1:1438481-1463621 GCA_000611955.2 Stegodyphus mimosarum
GTATATTATGCGAAAATATAGCAAATTAGTTAAACTTTAGAGTATGTTGGGAAGTAAAAACATTAAAAATAGGAAAGAAGGTTAAAAGATTACATCTAAAATTAAATAAAAGTCAGTGTGTATAGTGTGATAATATAATAAATAAGCTTAAGATTTACGAAATAAATTAAAAATTTTACATCTAAATTAAATGAAGGTCATGTAAACGATCAGAAATAAGTTAAAATATACAATATGTTGAAGATCGCAAATGTTAGAAAGTATGAAAAAAAGATTGAAATTATATATAAAATTAAATGATATAATAAATAGAAACATATATTTCAATAATTACGCTCGTAAAATATAGCAAATAAGTTATAAATTGGAGTACATTAAACATTACGAAGGTTAGAAAGAAGGGAAAAAGTTAAAATTGGATCTAAAATTAAAATCATATGATAAATTAAAATGTATATCTGAATAATTACACTCCTAAAATTTAATAAGTGAAATAAAATTACGAGTATATGGTTAAAAGATATGAAGAACGTCCTGTGTAAAATGAGTAATGTAATTAAGATAAAGGAAAATGAATATGCTCTGATGAAATAAAAAATTGTAAGGCATACGTTAAAACTAAGAGTGCATAGCACATTATAATTCTTGAAATATAAAGCAAAAATTAAAAATTTACATCTATCTGTCAGTCATTAAATTCCAGGCGTTTAGAGAACATAGGAAATAACCATTATATATGCCTAGTAAAGACGAAGAAAAATGCAAAGGAAAAAAAAAATCCTAAAATTAGAAATTACCGCTGGAAAATCAACAAAAGATAATCTCTTATCAAAGTGTGACGACACCTTATCAGCTAAATTCAAACTCCTACAACCCTCCTCCTTATCAGTTAGTTTGCTCATCTGCAATCCGCCTCCCAACTTGCACCGCCTCACCTGCTTCCGGGCTTGCACTGCGCACCGCCTGCGAGTTTGAGATCCTGTCGGTGAACTGTCCGTTTCACACTACTAATATCCGCACATTATTTTGTATATTCATTCGGCTGTAGTTTTCCTGTATTCTATTAGACATAATTCGATAGAGTTTCGTGTATTCTATATAAAATAGTTCAATAAGTAAGATCGATATTCTGTATTGATATGATAATGTATTAAACTGATAATGTATTAACTGAATAAATATACTCTATAACTCGATTTATCGAATTTATATAATTGATACTAATTCGAATAACTAAATTAGAAAAATTTATTCAAAATATCAAATAAACAAATTCCATAGAGTTCGATATTCCACGTAAAATATATTACTAAATTTAATGGAGTTCGATATTACTAAATTCGATAGAGAATATGATAATATAATGGGCGGACTCACAATATATTACTAAAATTTGAGAGGTTCAACTTTTCTATTACTACAGTCAATAAGCACGCTTTTCGCGCAACACAAAGACTCGTTACACGTAACAGTTGATTTCTCCTATACACAATATATATACGTATATATATATTTCTTGTGGCAATTAAAATATTTTTCATTTCAAGCCAAGAATAACGTTTTAAGAGCAAAAGTTTTTAAACAGACATTCAAAGAAACTAATCTGGTAACTACAGAAACTTTACAATCCCGAAGGACATAAAATAGCATTAATTATTGCTAATGCGGTTTTCCTTCCGCTACATTTGTTTGAGCTCAGCAATTCCCAGAACAGCTCCAAATTTTCATTTAGAATTCCACGCGGATTATGACCACATATGCCGATTACTTAAGTTTTTCCTCTCCCTTTTTTCCCTTTCTTTTTCTTTTCACTTGAGTAAATCATTAACGCATATTTTGTTAAGGTCAGCAATAATGGCGTTAATTATAATTTAGACAAGATGAAGTAAATTAAAAAAAAATTAAATAACAGAACGTTTCATATGTTTGCAGGACTGTGTGTTTTGATATTAGTATAATGTAATTTTCCTTGTGGTAAGATATTCTATCATTTTTTTAAAAGGATTGGCACACTTTTCCATCGAAACTTCCAGATTTATTCTGTGTGAAATATATATGACACACATTTTAATGTGTTCCAAAGAAAAATTATTATATGTTAAAAAATAATTGTTAGACAAACTAAAAAAATGATTATATGTTAAAAAATAATTCTTTAACAGACTAAAAAAATTTCAGTGTTGGAGGTAGGTATTACATGGTGATATAAAAGTTTTCATTAATAATATTATCGGGAGTTACCGCATTCCCCTACGCGTGTTTTCGTGTTGTAAGTGGTAGCATGTCCAGTTAGCTCGTGGTTCGTTTTCCAAAGAGGGCTAGTTGATTTCTAACGTTTCTCATCATTTCTCATGCTTCGAAAAATCTAATTGCTTTATTACATTAATATTATAAAAGTTAATAATGTTAATTATTTGAATCTCTCAATTTATTAAAAGCCAGTATTTCTTAATTTAGTTTGATTGCGGAACTTTATTATCAATTTCAACAGCGAAATCTGTGAACAAGATTTTTTTTTTGCCCTCGATACATGTATAGAATTTTGGTGGGGATCTAATAATTTCCAACGTAAAGTGATACCGTGGAAATAAATTTAATGTTGTAACCGACAATAAAATGATTTTAAATTACTTAGATTGATATTCTTAAACAGGCTGTTAATTTGTCAGATTGAAACAAAGATAAAAACTGCGGGCTTATTCGTCTGTAAAGCATTTTACAATTCCATAGTAATCAATGCCAAATTGTATTACATTTGAAAAAACATAAATCGAGTAAGATTTTTTTTTCATCATTAACAATCTCTCTGCATATCTACCTCTGTTGGTTCGACAGACATATATGCTCTGCTGCGAAGATTTACATAGATATACTGGAAAGCTAGTTGATTTCACGTTTGAATGAAAATAGTGATAAATTTCCTCTTTCAACAAGACAGCTAGCTGTTCGGTCCAGTATTATGGAGATCACTATGTATCATTTCGAAATCATGCATCATCATCTTCAGGCATCTACACGTCAGTACGAGAATTTACTTCTGGGTAGCAAACAGCTGTATCCTTCCACAGTTTAATAAAATTATGTGATGATTACCTTTTCCAATAAGATAGCTGTCTAACTCATTACCGTGGGAAATATCATGCATAATTTCGAGATCATGCATAATCATCATGCGTCTATGCATCAGTGCGAAAATTTACTTGGATATGGTGGAAAGAAGTCTGATGCCGCAGTTGAATGAAACTAGTGTGTTGACGACCTTTCTCAACAATAAAGTTATCTGAATTAACGATACATTATTTCGAGATCGTACATCATCATCATGCACACTTATCAATGCAAGGGTTTACCTGCACATGACAAAAAACTATCTGATGAAAAATGGTATGACGACTATTTTTTTTAAAGACAATTGCCTTGCTCACTAACATAGACGTAATCATGCATTATTTCGAGATCATGTATCATCATCGTGCTTCTGTACATCACTGCGGACATTTATTTGAAGATGATGGAAAATTCTGTGATGTACAGTTGAATTAAAATAGTGATATGACAACCTTTTTCAACAAGACGCGGTGTCTGGCTCACTATATTGGAGATCATCATGCATTATCTTGCATATAGGCATCAGCGCGAGCATTTACATGGACAGGCTATAAAGTTGTATGATGACGTGGTGAATATAAACAGTATGGTGATTATCTCTTTCAAGAAAGCAGCTGACCAGCTCACTGCAGTAAAAATAATCATCGAAGTATTTACAAGACGATATCCTTCAAAATTTGCCCAAAAATAGACTATCTACCACATGACCTCAACCAAAGTTTGCAACTAAAGGCGAATACGCCGCACGAACGAGGAGAGAAAGCGTTAATACTGTTACCATTCCAATATTCGCATTTCATTCCGTTTGATATTTTCTTGCCGAGTTTTTGTGCCTTCATTCCCGTTGATGTCCAAGATTTTCGCAACTGCACACCACCGATAATGTTGTTCTGTTCTCACCGATAATGTTCATATCGCGGTACGCGTGTAGAATAAAGTGATTTATCGCACTGATGTCCATTCATATTAACAAAATTGAAATGCGTAAAAAAAGTATAATCAATGTATAACAAGAAAATGCACGCATAAAAATATGTATAGTAAGTATATAATAAGAAAATGCACGTATAAAAATGTATGTTTTATATAAACAAAATAATACCTATGTGTATATGTAATAAAATATATATACACACACGCCCTCGAACGCACACACAGACACATACAAACTACGAGTATACCGTGATTTTTCGCGTATTTTTCCACTTGTTTTAACCAATTTTATAGTCCAAAAATGGTGAGGGGGAAATTATGCGAGTAATTTATTTTCCGAAGAACACGGTTGCTGTAAGAATATAAGAAATGAAAAGCAGTCGCGTATAAACTATTGATAACTATCACAATAATAATTTTTTGAAAGTAACCTACCTTTCAATAAAAATACATAGTAATATTAACGTTACAATGTCTGATGGCTATTGAGCCAATATCTGATGGTAAATGAACTGGTGCGTGACGTATCCGTTTCAATTACGTTGTAAAACTCCAGGAACAGTTAACATGATTGAGTCTTGACCCCAGTTCCCAAGAAGTACATCAGACGAAAAAACCCGGATTTCGAGAGATAGAGCACATCAACAGAAGAAAAGGCTACAATGAGCTGGAACGTAAATAATAGAAACAAGGTGTTTGGAAAGTTTCTTAATGTGAGAACACCTGCCACGTCTGGGCAGCTTAACCAAGATTCTGAAGAAAATAAGTTTTAAATAATAAATGCAAGGGAAGATAGAATGGATGAAACGCTAATACAAAAATGCAAATACAAACTGAATATACTGAATAAAAATAGTCAATTGGATAAAATTTACCAATGAACTAGCCTTCAGAGGGAAAAGCTATGTACAATATAAGAAGAGGAAAATTATGCAAATATTTTTAAAATTTTCAGAACCTAGCTAGTTAGGAGAAAAAATATGGGAGGAAATACGGTATTAGTACATATATATACGCACGAATTATTATCATTTATGTTTTCAGACATTAAATATACATAAAAAATAGTATGCAAAAAAATTCATATGATAAATGTAAAATAAAATCGTACGTAGAATACATAAAAAAAGAACTTGATGAGTATGCTTTTTATTTTAGAATAAAAAATTTGATGTTGGTTTTGTAGTTTGTTTAGTATGAATTAGCAAACGCGACCAGCAACCAAGCGATGATGATCGATGGCGGTTGAGCTGATATATCACTTCCATTAAACTTTAAAAAAACGCTTTTTTATGCATGATGACAGACTGAATCTGAAATTTTACGAACTATTTTTCTTCGTTTGCGCATTCCTGTTTGTGCAATTAACTACTTAAGAAATAAACAAAAATTAGTTTGTAGAAATTTTTAATGACCACTTTGAGATTAGAAACGCTCTTAGCGAATCTTTCCAATATTTTCGACTGTTACGTTATACTACTGCACATATACCACTGACTCGCTGTACACAATCTAATGTGTTCAAGTTATCCTAGACATTCGTAACCAGCTTCGAGTGCTGTCTTCAACGAGAATTAAATCAATCTCTAATTGTTTCGTAAACTGAGGGAATACAAACAGTAAACATATTTTTTTATAAAGTTTAAATTTTTATTCTATTTTCTAAAAAATAATTCGCGTAAACTCTAGTACATTAAAATGCATTACTGTAATTAATGAAAAAGCATGTTTCTAACACTGCATGTCAAGTGCCTGTTTTCCCTTCTCTCTCTCTATATATATATATACATGAATCAAAGTATTAGACGATAAGTTTAAAGAAAAAACAGGATCCATTTATTAAATTCCATGAAAAACAACAGTTACAAAAATCAGATTCCCGGAGTAAATAAAAAACAACAACTAATAACTTTTTGTATTGAAGTTTACTCCATCGTTACATTAATGAAAAGACCCCTCGATATTCCTTTGCGAATACTTTTAGAATCTCTGGGTAGGCGAAGCTTCCAAGAAATGACGTCCGCCTCGTCAGCCAATCGACTTCGCTTTAAATATTTCTGGAACATTCAATAACTGTACGTGTAGAAAAAGCGGGAAAATCAACTTGACTACGGGGCTGTAGATTTAATTCCACGTACTTTCAAATAAGAGATCGTCGCCATTTTAAAATTAAAAGAACATGCATTTAGAATTGCGACTGGGGAAAAAAGAAAAAGAAAAAACGAAATTTAAGTTAGGGTTTTAAGTGTATTTTTGATTACAGAATTTTATTATTACATACATATATATATATATATATATTGTTCATAATGTTCTATAATAAACATAATTGATAACCATTATGAGCATTTTCAAGATAAATGTTGTTGTTGTTGTTACATACGGCTTTATTGAAAAGATCAGTTCAAACATATAAAACAGCTCAAGTATCACACAAGAACAAAGATAAATAATAAAAAAAGAACAAACACTAAAAGTAAAAATCAGAATAAATGAACATGGGAACAAAAGTAAAAAGTTCAACATCTAAACAATAAGGAAAGGAACATAAGAGATGTAATCTTTACAAGTTCACGAGAGTTCTGGCATTCCAGTATAGTTTACTTATTTCTGAGACTCTTTATCTAGTTCTGCGCATAAAAGAAGATGCTCTGCATTCATAATGCCCGCATTGCAAATTTGGCATATATTAGATGGAAGGATGCCAATTTTATTAAGATGATGTGCTACGCAATCGTGGCCTGTTTGCAGTCTGAAGATTGTCAGTGCCTCTTTACGGGGTTTTTGACAAAATTTTTTCATGTGTCTTGAATGTTAGCCCAGGATTTGCCTGTTGACTTTGCTGCCTGCTTAGATTTAAGAGTATCCATTATTTTCTCAAAAATATGCTTTTTTAAGTGACTCTGGAGGGAATGGTTTGCTGTCTTGTGGCTCAAGTGTGCCTCTCTTGGCTAGTGCCTTGACCTTTTCGTTACCGCCGATACCTACATGTGAAGGGATACATTGAAAAATGATTGCTTTGTTGTGTTTATAAAGAAAGTTCAAGGTTTGTCTTATTTTTGAGATAATCTGGGTATCTGTGTCATGATTTATAACTACAGCCTGGATGGCTGCTTTGGAATCAACTAGAATATCTGCTTTGGAGAAACAATCGGTCCTTATCTTAATGTATTCCAGAGCCAGTGATATTGCAAGGATCTCAGCATCAAAATTCGGCAGGAAGTGTCCGACAGGAGTACATTGGGAAAAAAGTTTACTGTATACACCAGCCCCAGTGTTGCTTTTTATTTTAGGGCCATCAGTGTATACTCTAGTCCATTTAGGTTCAGGATACTGTTCAGGTAACATACATCAAGATAAATGTAATTAATAAAAGCATCAACACGATAAGGGCAAGCAGTTCTTCCCCAATACCATGTATTATGCATGTAAGTGGTTTACAGAATAATAATCTCCTTATGTCATACATTTTCTTTTAATTGATTACAATACTCAATTTAATTTGTTTTGTTTTGTACTTAAACCATGTTTAGGCTATTATTAATGACCAGCGCCTAGTTTTAAAATAACAGATCAAAAAGGCATCAAAAAATCATGTTGTTCGACTCATGATCAATGAGATGAACACTCAAGAAAATTATTCTATATGTGATTTTCATTGATTGGGTCATGAAAATTATTATAAATACCCTTCTTCCAAAAGATGAAAATTGTTTTCAGAAATTTCTCCAACCTATTTTGAGAAGCTATGCAACTAGAAGCATAATTCTAGGGTAAACACTTAGGGAAATAACACGGTATATCTTGTTAGAAAAACCTAAAGGAGCTGTTTAAAACTAATGCATTTAAATTAAGGTTTAGGAATGTGAAATCATGATCATCCTATCCTTGCAAATAAAAACTCCCAATAGGTAAAAAAATTCTTGAAACAATTGGAAAAGCAGCTTGTGAAAACAGTCCAGACCATATCGTTTTTTCTAGCGTGTAATCACAATCATAATACCCAACTACGAAATTAAACGCAAGCTTAGTTGCATACTTCGCGTCGAATTTAATTACACATGAGAGGAAATTTTATCCACATCTTGAAATCAGTTGTCGAGAAGACAGACAGCGAATTTTCCATTAATTATCCTCGGCTGCAAGAACTTCAAACAAACTGCTAGACTGCCGGCAATCAGTGGATGGACGTGACTCAAGAGGAGAAAGGCGGGTAAAGACAGAGGGAAAGATGAAATGTTCATTCAGTCAGAAAAATGAGCGCATTTAGAAAGATAAGAATCCTTCCTGCTTTTTTCGACTTAGATGTCGAATTTAAAAGATCCGTAGTTCCGGTACGAAGTTTCCTCAACTCTTCTTTGCCAGTACGAGGGTCATTGAAAGCTTAAGTTTACTCACCCTGGTAACAGTTAAAATGAAACGACAGTTTCTGCTCAGTGCAGCATAAGAGAATTTTTCTTCCCTTCCCGCAGTTGTTTTGTTTTGTTTACCTTCAACATAGGAACGTTTTTGAATGTTGGAGAAATAGGAGCTTAATAGTAAATAAGGACTTAAAAAGCAGGTTAATTCTCGGGAAGTTGCGTTTACATCTATGCACTTACTATTGTAGTAGTCTAGAAAGAAATTAAAAGAAAAAGATATTTTTCAGTTCATCTTTGAACAAATTAGAGATTCAAAATGCTGATTCGCTATGCTGTTGGAAATTTATCTGTTACTAGCAATATCTGAAAACAAGTACCGCATGCTTAGGCGATATAGGCAATGCCATATATTCGACGTCAAAGTATAAAATAATTAAGAGTTCATATAATTCCTAGGCATTCTCTGCAATGCCAGACGATAAACCGGCGGAGTACTCTCGCTAATCATGTTTCTAATGTCACGTGGCAAGGCAAGTGGCTTTCCACCCTCGCCTCAGACTAAAAGAATTTCCCATCTGCATTTCAGTCTTTGTTCGAAAGTGACGCCCATGAATTTGTTCAGCAACGAAATCTAGCTCAGAGCTTCTCAAAGTATGGCACATGTACCACTAATGGTACATTACATTACTTTTGGGGGTACAATTTTTTACAAAAGATCTGAATGAATGTTCAAAATGAATGTAAAATGGCACGAATTTTAATCGAAAAATGTTTTTATAGTGGAAAATATATTTTTAATCTTATGTGACTTTATGCGGTACAAAATTTAAAAAGCTTGAGAATCCCTGCCCATATTGTGTTGTATAAAAATGAAAAAAAAAGTGTAATTTCCAAGAAGAAATCATGGCATATTGATACTCAGCGATGATTCTACAATGACTTGTCTTTTATATACGCTTTGAGTAGTTTGTAACGAGAGATATTGACTGCATTGTAGAAGCATCATTTTTACAGTGGTCGGCTCAGGCGCAGCAGGTACCATACTTGTTTTGGCAAGTGCGATCTGGGTTACATTTTGTATTATTAATATCTTTTTAGATACTTCAGGTGTTCTATATTTTGAACACGTGGCCTTAATTGGCACTTGGTCAAGAGCTTGTCACTTGCCTGCTATCTAACGCGCGAGTCAGGGCTGCAGAAAACATCTTCCTAACCGAAACGACTCAGCAGAATTCTGAAGTAGACAAACGAAATTAGTGAGAGATGAGAAAATGGCCAAAATGGCTATTAATAAGGAACAACGGAACCATTATTTTTTTTTCCTCAATAAAAAGCTCTATATTTGATTTATATTCATTTCCACATAAATAATTTTAATAAAGGAATTTTCATAACTCTTCTTTACTATTGCCTTGCCTAAACAGCATATGTCACTTTACAAAATACAAGTTTTTTCAATAAAACCCTGTCCATGAGTATCTTTTAATACTTTGGCTGAAGAGCATTTGTCGTTCTATATAATACTTAGGTATTACACACAATCCTAAAGAAAGTGTACGTGTATATAATATTAAAATAATTCGCATATTTCATACTTTGCTTCAAAACTCCAAATATTCTTTATATTGCCTAGACGTCCTGCGAACTACATGTTTCTCACACATTACTGATAATATATCTATCTTTAACCTTCGATTCCCAAAAAGTACCACCTGCTGTTCGCCGTTAATATCAAAATCCATTTCCGCCCAACCGCTGAAGGCTTCTATTTTCTTGAAAACAATCTTTGTTAATTATTGTGGAATGTCTTCCGAAGCTTTGAATAAGTAAATGTAGTGCTGCCCGTAATTGGCTTATCTTTGTGCAGAATTAACTACCACTAAACAATACTTTTATCGATACTTTAGTTTACACCCTGTGTTTGTAAAAGGAATTGTATGCTTCGTTTTGGTTAAGACAGAATACAGTAAAAGAGAGAAATAAATATCTATATAAATATATATTAGAATATCGTAAAAGAGCGAAATGGCTATATATATTGTGCTTTGGCGACATGTTCAACATTTAAAAATGTTTTGGACAAATGGTTCTCCGGTACGTTTTTAAAGCTGATACAAAACTCCTAAATGTTTTCTGTTATTTCAAAAGCACGTATAAAAGCACGTAAAAAAGCATGTATAAGAGAATCTGTGCAGTCGAGCCTAGATTGTTTAAGGATCAGTTATTGTAATGAAAAAAAAACTCTTTATTACTCAAAGCTTTCTTAATTCAAAAAGCCTATTTCGTGTAATTTAAATGCGATAAAAAAAAGATTCTCTATTTCTTGAGGGAACATTCCGTTTACTATATCCGTTCAGTGTGTAGTAACCAGAATGTATGTACATTAAAAGGTATATTAAACTATTTGAACTCCATTACTCTAAAGATTAGTTGAATACATTTTTTGCAATACTTATTTTAATTTTAAAAAAATCTTAAAAGTGCACCTTTGATGATCGAAAAACAGAATGATAAATGGAAAAACTCAGAAGAACATCTTAAACAAAAAACTGTGTACTTATCTCTTCCGCGAAGAAAAGAAAATATTAATAATACTTGCACATAGGTAGTCTACGAAATTTTATGGCTAAATTGCACACAGAACCGAAAGCTGAAGAAAATACCATTCTTACTGCTATGTCTTCAATATGCATCTCTTATACGCAATATCATCATGCTTCAATATCATCTCTGTGCACAATGCTTGGCATATTCTAGATTCCATCTCTGTTAGCGGACTCTTCAAATGCCTGGTTACAGTTCTATGAATCTCTTCAGAGCTATTAAAATAATGACCTTTGAGGAAAGACTTCATTCTAGGGAGGTGAAACTAGTCTGCAGATGATGAATACGAGGGTCGAGTATTATGACACTGCGGCAGAAATAATCGAAATTAAATACAAACTGTTTGAGAAGAATTTTATGCTAGAGCAATGTCCTGCAGCAGAAACCAATTATTACTAATTATTTACTAAATTTTTCAGTCCATTATGTCTGCGTAAAATATGGAGTTCACCATTTTTTTCAGGAAAAAAATTCATTATGAATTATCTCTTTCCTATTAAGAACGGTTTAATTTCACGCCCGCTTTAAAGAGAAAATTTATTGCAATTCCTTTCTCAGCTGTCGAATCCCTGAGATCAGATGTTCACTGCATCAAAGCAAATGATAATGACGCTCCATATGAAATAATGTGGATGAATCCACGTTAGGCAAAATTATTTTTTAGTAATGAAGGACGGAACTAAAATTTTCTTGTGTTTCTAAAAAATGAATTAAATCGGAAAAAGCTTCAAGCATTTATTTGATGGTCGTCTCATCATTATATCCATTCGTGAGCGTTCATGCTCCGAGTCATCGTCATTGGCTCGGGAAAGTTGAGTTGTTGCGGGGGTGGAGAGGAAGCGGACCTGAGGTCACAGGCGGCCGGTCGTTTGAACTCAAGTTCAGGCCACGGCGGAGCACTGTTCCAAAACATCCACGGTGCCCTTTTTAATTCAAATTTCTTCTCCTTTGCTCGCGTTTTGAGATAAAGAAACGAATTGAGTGCCGAAAACTCAACTCGCTCGATGAATAGATGAAATCTAGGGGGATGTAGGAAAAAAAAGGGGGGAGAGAGTTCCTAGTCCTGAATTTGATGAAAGTGTCAAGATCGTGAACATTTCAGCCTTTGCCAGAGAATGAAATAGAGGCTGCACCGATAGTTCCCCGTCCTCCCTCATCACAATACATTATTATCGCTCATGTTTCTCGTGAATGAAATTCCGCATATTCAGTGCAAATGTAACAAACAGTATTAAGGAACTGACTACAATGCGAACAAGAACACCAGATCAGGTTAAAAATAATCCCGGTATCTTATGTTACCATCGACCACGAATTCTGCGGCAAAGGGCTTATTGGAAAGTTTACGCAGCACATTCGCGAATTTATTCTTTACATGTAATAAACATATAATATTATATGTACATGCAAATACTTGTAAATTTAATTATAATTTATCGCGATGTTTATTATAAGTACCCATTTCAGCTCATAAGAATACGGCAATAATGTACTCATGTCCATAAATTAAGGATAATGTCAGCTTCGTAGAATAAAGTTCAGAACCGAAACAAACGTGAATTACTCATAAAGCCCATTTATTAAACAAAAGATAAAGAACAAAAAAGATGGTGTTTGTATAATACCATTCATAAAAACTACGATTTTTGCTCCCGGGAGCAATTACAAAAAATATCTTCCTTACAAAAACGTTACATAGTTGGTATGATGGTTAACACATTGTTTGCCCCCCCCCCAGACAATGAAATACAGTCTGTACAACGCGTAGTCATACTGAGTATCAAATTATCCAGCTGATCTTGAGGAAGACTACTCCACTCAGCTAGAAATGCTGTCCGAAGTTCCGGCACACATGTAGGAGGTGCTTGACGGGCTGCAATTCGTCGTCCAAGCATGTTCCACACTTGCTGTACAGAATTCAAGTCAGGTGAGAATGTTGACCATTCCATACGGATAATATCCTCAGATTGAAGGCATTCCTTTACAATGTTTGCACGGTGAGGATGGGCGTTGTCATCCATAAACACAAATTCTGCGTCCATGGCACCCCTAAACAAACCTACATATTTTTCCAGAATGATGTCCCGATAAATCTGACCTGTCATGGTTCCGATCTGAACATGCAGATCTGTTCTGAAGCCGAGTATAATTCCATCCCAGGCGAGCAATCCTGCACCGCCGTAACGGTGTCTTTGAATGATGTAGCGGGTGCCTGAAGTTCTCCGTATGAAAGTCCGACGTGAATCAGACTGCAAGCTAACCCTGGACTTGTCGGAAAACATCAGACAAGCCCACTGTGACGATATCCAAGTTCCATGTTCTCTACTTCAAGCTAACCGCTAGCAACAATGAGTTGCCATGAGCGGAACACATCTGACAGACCTGCTAGCATATAGACCAATCTGTCCCAAACACTCTGAACAGGGTTTGCCTTGAAACGTCGTGCCCGTGGCTGAAGATAACTGAGGAGATATGCCTGATGTTGTTCTCCGTCTGCTTCTTTTGGCAGTTATTATCAAGTACCGGTTGTGATTCAGCGTTGTAACTCGGTGCTATGTGTACTGTAACGTCTACTGATATTTCCATTATTTTGGAATCGCTGTCAAAGTCTAAAAGATGACACTTTGGGCTCCTCTAAGTTACATGCATACCTCCATCTGATTACGCCCACATTTCAGGCGGCTGATAATTCTACAGCGTAAAAAATCATCCGCATGCGTCCTCTGTGTCATAACTATTCGGTTGTGTCAGAGCAACTTGCAGAACTCTTACAATTTTACTTCTTTTCTACCATTCCTTACATACACTTCATATTATTCTTAAAGATGTGTGCAATAATTCTACAGATGAAATTTTAACTTCGATAGAGTTCCATTTCTGTGTGATTCTGAATTATCCTTAATTTATGGACATGAGTGTTGTCATATCCGAAATACACGAGCATTAATAATTTTAATATAAGTTAAATGCTTTTTCTGCGCTGAAATAATTACTCTTCCAGTCAACCCCTTCCATTCAGTGCCCCCTTCCATTCAGCAAAGACACACTTCTCAAGCATCAGTAACTTGACTGAGATTCGAACTCAGGCTGTCATCACCACAACACCGTGGCGGAATGGCCTTTTTTAGATAGAAATCTGCAGTTTTATTTACCATACCTCGATTTTGTGCCATTTCATTTGAATACGTTTTTTTGAAATTAGGAAAATTTTATTCCTCTCTGAACGTTTTATTTAACATACCTATTTCAACACTTTAAAGAAACTAAATTTTGATTATTTATATTTTTTGCATAGTTTACTTTTTTTTAATGGGAAAGATTAGCGGCGGAAAAAGGCACTTACGTTGCTATTTGGTGAAAATCAAATTTGTATCGATATATAAAATTAAAATGCAATTCAAAATGCACAACCTCGAGTATTCGTTGCTTTATTTCTTAATGTTTGTGATCACTTAATGTGATTTCTTAATGTTTGTGTTCTTAATTTAATAATGGATTTAAATAAGGTTCAAAATGTTGTTAAAAAGTACATTGCTTCATGAAACGTTGAATATAAATGTACGTATATATGTATGTATGTACATATAGGCACCTGCATATTATGGATTAGTACACAATTTTATCGTTGCCATTAACTTTTATCTTTGATGAACACAATTAAAGTAAACAACAAGTAGAATGGAAAATTATGTTTGTTTGTTTAGTTGATTATGGTAAAATACACAAAAGATATTTGAAAAGTCTGTAACCAAGGTTCATAATACATAGCGTCGGAAACATATTTTTTCATTAATTATACAAATAGAATAAACGTTAGTGGAACTTATTGTAAAATGTTTCTAATAAATGCGGAATGCTTTTAAATATTTCGCTTTGTTTGCTCTAAGAGCAACGCACTTTTATAATACATAAGATAAACGAAAAATCTTAAACCTTGTCAGTGCGCAATAACCTGTTTTTTCAGAACAAGAATAAGATCTCGAGTAGTTTAAATAAATAGAACGCGCAACACTTGATTAACTGAAGAACGACTATGGTTAAGAGATAGTTAGAATAGCAAGGCAGACTATTTTTCATAGATTATCGCCAAGAACAATAGGTGTAAAAAAAAAAAAAAAAGAAAAGAAAAGAAAAATCTGAAAAGTTTCAGATTTTAAATTACGTCCAAAGGGGCGTTTTTTTTTTAACATTTTGTGTGTTACCTTTATTTATTAAATATCATGTTCTTCGCACTTAAAGCATAAAATTCACCACAAGATCAATATCGCAAAATAATTTTAAAATGAGCATATCTTTAGAATTTCCGATACACAGTCTCACGCGCTGGAGATAATGTTTTTTCCGTACAGTGTTGCCATTGCTCGCTTTGAAATCCTTCAGTTTGTTAATCAAAAATTCGTTAAAGTTTTACAAAATGTGAAATCGGTACTAAAACAAATTTCAAAATGAAATTAGGGCTTCCACATGCTATATTCCATGGAATATACGTTATTCAAATTTTGATGGCAACATACATACATTCATGCAGATTCTTCATTATTTAATTTCTTTAAATATAATACAGGGCTGCAATATTTTGGGGCAACAGTTTGAAAAGTGATTCAGATTTTTAATGTTTCCGACGCAAAATCGCAAAGTCCTTCAAGGACAAAGCCCCCTTTGGACTAATAAAACAAATATCTAAAGAAAAACATTGCTACTACACGAAATAAAATATTTTTTTTTGTATTCCAAGCACTGGTATGTTGCTATTCAGCAAAGCGTTAGACATTTAACTTTCCTCTTAAATTTAACTTCTCCGTTATTTTTTAACAACTAAAGCAATAAACGTAATTCTTCACTTCTATTATTATTTATTACTAATCTAATCCGTGAAATTACACTAACTGGAAACATTTCATTATACATAATTTCTTTTTTATTCCTTTGTACGAAGTAAAGGAAGAATTGTAATCACCAAAGATTCCGGGTATCATATTTCAACGAAAATATCCATTTTAACCGCTATCGAATGCAATTTAACTATGTTTTTGCATGATATCTGTACGTAAGGACAGAATAAAGGACTCTTTTCCCCCAAACGAATTGTAAACTGATTTAAAATGGATTCAGAAGAGATTTTTTCGTAGCGTCTGTTCGTACGTATGTACGTATGTATCTAGCATAACTCAAAAACAAGTAGACTCAAAACGTTGAAACTTTGTATATAGGACTGCTATAACATGCAGTTGTGCACCTCCCTTTTTGGCTGCAATCGGCATCACCAAAATTATATAAAATATATATGTATACCCACTCTGTTACTCGGCTCGGTGAGCTCATTTTTTTTATGACGGGAAATTGTACATTTTTTGCTTTAAGAATGACACAATTACATTGTTATTACCTTCCGGTTAATGTTTAATGCCTTTAGTTAATCTGCATGCAGTAGTTGTAGAATTATCAACAATTTAAAAGTTGTTTATGTGCGACTAAGCCTGCGTTTTGTTTTTTACTATAGCAGCCATATTTGTTTACATTTGAAAGTTAGCAGAATAGTGAATTAAGTCAGTTTCTGCACCGTCAGTGTTTTTTTGCTGAGTGAGAACAAAATTAAACTTTCAGTTTTGTGCACCAAAAGATCTGCCCTGCTGGTCGAATTGCTTGTTTTTGCGTAGAAATTGTAAAAATTGTTTTTTTTTTAAATTGTTTGAACTGTATTTGGTGTTTTATGTTTTTCTGTATCTTTCAATTTTTAATGAAGATATTTTGAGTTTTAATGTATTTTTGCCTTGCCGCGAAGTGAGAACAGAATTAACTGAATGGGAAATATATCTCTAATGAAATTCGAGGAAATAAATTTAAATGAAATGCAGGAAAAATAGTGTATGATTTAATGTTCCGTACAAGGAAGTCATGTGGTTTGCATATCAGATTTCTTAATCTCTCGATTATGGAAAAGCAGTAAAGGACAAAAAAAATCATTGTCTCTGAACGTAAGCCAATTATTCTTTCAAATATGTCATACGAAGTTGATCATTCAATTTGTTCATCATTTAAAAATTATGGAGCTGTAACTAATGAAGAATTAAATATTTTGATCTAAAAATTCATGATTATTAGCAGTTCGACATGTAGAAAACACAACTTCATTTTATCTTATTAGATTTAAATAAAACTTCGCTGAACCATAAATCATTAAGAGGGCCAAAATGCCTCTTTTAAAGTTTAATATGGTTTATCAACAGAAATTATCAATACAGATAGCCATGTGGAATAGCGAAACGTTTTATAAGATACTAGATGAATATAGCATTTAGCCTTACATGGGAACATTACGTATCTTCTGCTTATTTGAAAAATCTAAAAATATATAACCGAATAACGTAATTCTATTAAAATATTTAATGCTTTAGTTAACTAATTAAAACAAAATAAATCTATTTTTAATAAACTGAATCATACTGAAAAGTATATAGTATATACTCTGAAGTGACAAAAGTCATGGGATACCTCCTAATATTTTGTCGGTCCTCCTTTTGCCCGGCGAAGTGCAGCAACTCGACGTGGCATGGACTCAAGAAGTCGTTGGAAGTCCCCTGCAGGAATATTGAGCCATGCTGCCTCTATAGACGTCCGTAACTGTGAAAGTGTTGACAGTGCAGGGTTTTGGACACGAACTGACCTATCGATGATGTCCCATAAATGTTCGATGGGATTCATGTCGGGCGATCTAGGTGGCCAGATCATTCGCTGGAATTGTCCAGAATGTTCTTCTAACCAATCGCGAACAATTGTGGCCCGGTGACATGGCGCATTGTCATCCATAAATTTCCCATCGTTGTTTGAGTACGTGAAGTCCATGAATGGCTGTAAGTGATCTCCAAGTAGCTGAAGGTATCCATTTCCAGTCAATGATCGGTTCAGTTGCACCAGAGGACCGAGTCCATGCCATGTAAAAATAGCCCAGACCATTATGGAACCACCACCAGCTTGAATAGTGCCTTGTTGACAACTTGGGTCCATGGCTTCGTGGGGTTTGCGCCACACTCGAACCCTACCATCAGCTCTTACCAACTGAAATCGTGACTCATCTGACCAAGCCACGATTTTCCATTCGTTTAGGGACCAACCGATATGCTCACAAGCCCACGAGAGTCGCTGCAGGCAATGTCGTGCTGTCAGTAAAGGCACTCGAGTCAGTCTTCTGCTGGTATAGCCCAAGGAAGACAAATTTCGCCGCACTGTCCTTTCGGACACGTCCCACATTGATTTCTGCGGTTATTTGACGCAGTGTTGCTTGTCTGTGACAATTGACAACTCTACGCAGACGTCGCTGGTCTCGGTCGTTAAGTACAGGTGGTCGGCCACTGCGCTGTCCATGGTGGGATGTTATGCCTGAAATTAGATACTCTCGGCACACTCTTGACACTGTGGGTCTCGGAATGTTAAATTCCCTAACGATATCCGAAATGGAATGGCCCATGCGTCTAGCTCCAACTACCATTCCGCGTTCAAAGTCTGTTAATTCTCGTCATACGGACACAATCACGTCAAAGCCTCTTCCCATGAATAACTTGAACACAAATGAAAGCCCTACCAAAGCACTTCGTATTTATACATTTTCTACGCGATACTACTGCCATCTGTATATTTGCATATTGCTATCCCATGACTTTTGTCACTTCAGTGTATATATGTATATTTAATAATTTTGAAATGCACAGTCGAACGCTGAAACTCTTAACAAATTTCGACGTCCATCGTGGCTGTCGTTAAGGCATACAGATGAAGATAACGATTTGAATTTCGATAAATCACTAGCCTTTATTCTCACACATATCCAGTTAAGTTGGTAGACAAGACAGGACAAGTACAAGGGGCACCACGACATCGCCATTGATAAAAATGGTATAGCTCCTGTGCAGCAACCTTCTAGAGAACCGTTCCCTCCATGGGAAACACAAGCGCCCTTTTCGGGCATTTATTTAAGATCTTATAAAAATGTTACATATTTAGTACATAATTACATCTATGAACACATTGAGGAAACGTACACTGCAGTACTTGAAGTCTCACAATTGGGCTGGATTATACATTATTGATTGGTTACAGTAGATTCTGAAACATATTCACATTGGTTAGGGGTTATAGAGGTTTTGCAGTGTTGGTATACTTGGTGTTAGCTTATATTGAGTGCACTTAGCAGTCCACAGCTCACAGTTCAAAGTTTATCAGTTCATGATTTCATTATTAATGCACTGTGTTAATATATAAGGCAGTCTGTATTTGGTTGGTATTGAGTTCATATCGGTAGTATATGGCTGAGTGTCTCTAGTGATGGGTATGTTATTGTTGTTCTTTTATTGGTCTTCAGGGCACTTCTAGTATGAAGAGGTGCTGTGGGAATAAGCACTGAGCGCTGTCACAGTTGAGAACAGAATAAAGCATTGAACACAGATTAAGGCACTGAACACTATCATAATTGACAGTGAATTGTTGAAAAGAGCACCAATCCTTGGATGGTTCACTGCATGAAACACTGAATGAAGTACTGAGTTTGAGAAGTCCTGACTAAGTTGGCAGACACTTATTCAATCATAATTAAATATAATACATTTCTATGTACATTGGTTTTTACTAATAAGGTGTAGGCAGTTGAGAAGCAAAGCGGAGCGAGGATGACAGAGCAGCAACTAGAGAAAGGAATGGAATGACGAAATTAATTCGTCAGCACTATTTATACCAAGTTTGATGTACAAGTACAGCTAATCTATGATTGGTTAATTTTAGCTGCCCTTTTCAGGTAACGTTACATAACGATAGAAAAACCTGGAATTTGGGAAAACAGATGAATTTAGGGGAGCAGCACCAAATCTAGAATGTTAATTTTTAAGGTCGACAATTATTTTGAAGCAGCTATCGTATTTTGTTATATATTACATATATGTATTCCAAAGAACCACACCAGTTTGCTTTTAAATAGCTTAGTTTGTTCATCAATAGAGAGCAGGTAAAATTTGAAAGATATGTAGAGTCATAGAAATGTTTTCGACGAACTGAACTGAAGAAATCTGTAATTTCCCTCAATTCCAGACCTCCGGAATACGCGTTGAGCGTGCTTCCAGTTACAGGCATGCAAAAAGGAGGGAAAAGATACTTTATATACTCCACCTTTTAAAGGGCGATATTAAAAAGCTTGCATTTTTTTAAGAGTTAAGTATGGGAGGGCTTTACTAGTTAACTCATAGTACATCGCTGGTGCCTCCCATACTCTTACCTGTACTTGTACCTGTGTAGAGAGGAAACAATCGCCAAATGAATTATCGTCAACCATTCTTTTAGTTCAGGCGCCACTTGTAGAGGCATTAGAATTTTTCCGATTTCAGAAAACTGAAAAAAAGCCGCAATGCCCTCTCCAGAATTCAAACTCTGGAGGTTTGGAATACGCGTCAAGCGTGCTTCCGGTTACTTCACGAAAGCATGAGAAAGCAGGGAGAAAATAACTTATAGATAAATATCTCATATTATAGCTTACTTAGATAAATATATAACTTATAAATAAATTTTGCCGAATGGCAACAGATATAAGTGAAAACTTAAAGAATGAATTAAAATGAAACAACGCAAAATTCCTTTCGAGACTAAGTAACTACGGCTTAGTGGCTTATTGGCCTAAAAATACGTGACATAATAAATACAACATTTATTTCCTGCAGGGAGACTTAATGACCTGAACGATTCATCTCTGTAACCACAATAAATGGACGAACTCCTTTTTTACATTCACTTTTAAAACAAATGAAGCAGCAACAGTTTTATATTTTGTCAGACGGGAATTCGTGTAATGAAAACAATAACAATTGCTTTCAAGTGTTAACAAATAAGCTTGGGTTAGAATTATAAACATTTTGTCCTTTTCGAAACATGTCATTAAATTCCAGCTGTTCTGAAATAGAATGTACAGAAAAACTATAAACTACATAATCCCGCACTCTTTTATCATTATCATTATCATTATTATTATTACACCAGCTAAAATGCATGTAATTAAAACTGATCCTCGGATCTTAAAAAAAAGCCACAAAAAGAACTTAAGATAAATAGAATAAAAGCGTCGAAATATATATCAACATTCGAATCGTGACCACCGATTTTAACTCCTGCCTCACGAACTGACCCAGATAATGATTAATGCGAATTTACACAACACCGATTAGTGTTCGAAGGGCTGGGTTCATTACAGGGAAATGATTGTCGACGCAGTCGATCGTTAGCAGTACCCAGTTTTTCTATACATCCCCCTATTGTTTCTTTACCGGCATGCGAAGAGAAAAGAAAGAATATTTATGAAAGTGTCGCGTATATACTAACTTTCCCAGCAGTAATTACTACAGACATTCTTTAAGTCAAGCATTATGGGTCATAAATAAGGATAATATTCGAACAGAAATTGTAAGGAAGTTGAAATTATTAAGTCGTAATTAGTGTTCGGTAATAAATCTTTCGCCTAAAAAAAAGGGATAAATAGTGATAGAACATTGAAACAACGAGCAATTATGGGTCATCAAAAAGTGGGCAGTGTACGGCAGCTTTTCCTCTACGAGAATTTTGATAACATTAAACGAAGGATAAAAATATCCCTTAAAACAGCAATGGAATTTAACGAATTGAAAGTTTGAATTTAAAAGTTTAAATGAGATGCAGGAAAACTGCGTTTAGTTTAATATTGTGTACAACAAAGTCATGTGGTGTTACACATCACATTTTTAATTTATGCAGTCTCATAACTGCATAAATTAAATTTAAACATTTAATGACATTTTAATTATTGACCATCCAATAATTAAAATGTTTTACTTTTTACATGACTTCACAAAACGCGTATTCAGGTAGAGAAAAAATAACATTGCAAACGATCGCCGTTTCATAACATTAAGGAATAAAGATGAATGTAATTATAAAATACGTTTATTTGTTCTCTTCCTTGATTATTCGAGGGATTTCGTTTGTAAGATACATGCATCTTCCTAACTGACATTCACACCTGGTACGTCGTGATTGTGACTTTTGTTGAGGGGGGGGGAATCGTACGAGAAATCAGGTTTTGTTTCACAGACATAAGAATAATTAATTCCTCTTTATAACTCAAAAGAATGCTAAGACAGTTATGGTTCCCGGCTTGTACACTATTAGCAAGATAAAGGATGGAAGACTATTTTTTGCTTCTTTTAAATGGGGGGGGGAGGTTGCGCCTGTGAAAGCATGCAAATAAAAATGCATGTTATAAAGAATAACAGATGAATTTTTTTCCTGAATGGAATTCAAAACAGAATCCTGGGACCTACCGAGGTTGTCTGAGAATATCCTGGACTTACATACACGGGAGGATGTGTTCAGAAGGTTTAGAGATTTGAATAACACAATGATCCATGACCTGGGTTAATATTCCAGCTTTTGATAAACTGTTTAGTCACGTGCTTCCGTTTAATTCCCTTACCAACATTTTTACGAAGATTTCAAAACATTCTAAATAAATAAAAATAAAGAAAGTAAGCTGTATATAAACTTAAAGTTTTGAACCAAGGAATAGCTAAAAATGTCAAAGGATGTGAAACAATTGCTGAACCTTTCCGAATATTGTTGATTGAATGCTAGTACGGAACCACCGAATGCCAGAGGATTTGTCAATACATATATCAATACAGACAAACATGTTTACATAAAATATAATATTCTACGATGAATTGTTTTTTACTTTAACGAAGAAATTACAATAATAATAACTGGAAATTTTCATTTTATTCAGCTCTTTTTAACATAATGGAAAAACGTCTTCGACATATTACTGTTTTTAATCTCGATAAAATCAGGCTTGCGGTGAACAGATCAATAGATGAGAGATAAGATTTTTTATCTTCTGTGTCATAAAGCGTATTCCCCAATCCAGTTGTAAAGCCATTAGGCTATTTTGAAGCAAGAGGCAGGAAAAATGAGCAATGACCTCTCCGAGACTCCAGCTAGGATCTCTGGAAAACGCGACGAGTGGGCTACCGTTATACCACGAAGGCATGCAGAAAGGAAGGAGAAAATACCTTAGATACTTTCCCTTTTAAGGGCGACCGAGGATTAGGGGAACAGATCACCAAATGCTGGTGGTGAAGAACCATCATCAACCATCTTTTTTTTAATTCGGGCGCCACTTTAGAGTCATTAGGTTATTTTGAAGCAGGAGACAGAAAAATGAGCAATATCTTCACCCGCACGCGAACATCTCGAATACGCGCCGGGTGTGCTAAACGTTACATTACGAAGGCGTACAGAAAGGAGGGAGAAAATACTTTATACATTTATTATATAAAAATAATTATTTAAAAGTAATTCTAATGGGCATCTTAAAAACATATTGCAATATGTGTTGTTTTAACAATGAATGTTATTAGGAGGTTTTTTATAATCCATAAAACATTAGTTTCAAAATTTCTAATATGCGACACTGATATGAATTCGAAATAAATTCTCATATCTTTAAAAAAAATTTTGCAATAAAGTTTAGATTGCGAGCCTCTCCGTAAATGCTTTTAAATTTTATTCAAATGAGTGTACATTTTTTAATAATTTGGTAGTTGGTTATACTACTTTTAGATTTAACAAAGAAATGTAGGAAAAAAAGTGAAAGCTTTTGTAATTGAATTTGTTTTTGAGCTCAGTTTTAACAGTAAAGATCCAATTTGAAGAGTTAATAATAATATACTATTTTTATTAGAATATAAAAAATATATTCCCGAAGTTTTTTTGGTAAGAGGAATGCTACTTGTTATCATTATAATAATGAAGAATGCAGTGTACTACGTGTTATTCTTTTTACTTAAATTTATTAAACTTTAAATATGTAAACGAAATATAAAATTTTAAGCCTACTTAAATAATAATCATATTGACAGTTATTTCAGTTAAATTAATATTTTTATAAATCTTTAATACACACATATTTTCTATAATTTACATTTATTTAATATAATGTAGAATTATAATCTATAATTTAGAATAAAAGAATGAAACGAATATACGCCATTGTAATTCCCCACATTTTGTTGCCAATTTTTAAACTTCTTTTTTTTATGATTGCCATTTCCCTTCTTTATTAAAATTCTGTTCAAATGATAATATTTTATGAAAAATAATTTACTTTTTAATTAAAGTAATGTACCTCAAAATTAATTATATTAAAAGGTAATAAGGTCGGAAGTTGAACTTGGTCGCAAGTTGAATAACAAGGTTGAAAATCAAAATTGTCTCAAAAGAATTTTAATTATGGAGCTGGCATTCAGTGGGAAGAAATAAATCACTAATCATCAGTTCAAAATAACGAAACAATCTTTAATAAGCACTGATGAATCAGAATATTAGATTGAATAATAAACTAACATGAATGTCATATAATTGCAAGAAATGAAATAGAAAACAATAAAAAAAGAGTAAGAAGAAAAAATTCTTTAAAAAATATGTAAGTAAAACGCATGCACAGAAAAAAAAGAAAAGGAAAAAGAGATTACGTAGGATATTATAGCGGGAAGTAACGTCAAAGTTAATAGCAACAGGAAAAAAAATGAAGAAAACGAAGACACCATTTATTTAAATCTTGACATATGAATTAAATCGAGCTGAAAGGTGGAAAATGTTCTCTACTGCTTAATATCAAGAGTCGTATAGCTGAAACCGTTTAGTTGTGAGACAGCTAATTAAGAAAATATATTAGATCTCTTTAATTTGTCAAAGAAATGCTGAACCTTTCATTTTCTTTTTCTAATATAATTAATCAAAATATGAAAAATATATTCATGAACCAGTGTAATCCATGCTATGAATTTTCCATTATTTTAAATTTAAATATATAACTCCTACATGTAACTCTTATAGTATATAACTCTTTTATTCACTGTTTAGAAGAAATACTTAATGCAATGTTATGCTGATGATGTTAATAAATCCAAATAAAATTATTTTTTAAATGATATATTTACGCTGAACTGAGCATCGCTGTTTTATAATATTGAAGCTAAAAGATAGATCTTACCTGTCTTCTATTAGCAACGTCGTCTATTTATCACAGGCGTTATTTTATCTAAATTGAAGACACTAACCCCTCGAGAGA
>KK119807.1:1478955-1520222 GCA_000611955.2 Stegodyphus mimosarum
AAAAAAAGCGTTTACTAACATGTGAAGAATAAAAAGAACTGAGCCAGGTAACAGAGTGAGTATATATCTCTCTATATATATTTATATACTTTTGGTGCAGCCGATTACAACCAAAATATGAGGTGCACAACTACATGTTATAGCAGTCCTATACACAAAATTTCAACGTTCTGAAGCTACTCGTTTTTGAGTTACAGAGTGAGTATATATCTCTCTATATATATTTATATACTTTTGGTGCAGCCGATTACAACCAAAATATGAGGTGCACAACTACATGTTATAGCAGTCCTATACACAAAATTTCAACGTTCTGAAGCTACTCGTTTTTGAGTTATGCGAGATACATAGGTACATTCGTATAGACGCCACGAAAAAAATTCTCTTCTGAATGCATTTTTAATCAGTTTTATAATCCGTTTGGGAAAAAAGAGTCCTTTATTCTGTCCTTACAGATGTTACGCAAAAATATTGTTCAGTTGCATTCGACAGCGGTCAAAATGGATATTTTCGTTGAAATATGATACCCGGAATTTTTCGTGATTACAGTACTTCCTTTACTTCACACAAGGAAGAAAAAAGAAGAAAAGAAAAAATAATATGTAATTTAATGAAACCTGAAATATAAAAATTGCTTAACAACATGAAAAAACATATACATTTTTTACACTATCTGTTATTAATATCTAATAACTGAAATAATTTCGCTACAGTAACTGATTGCTTATAATTTGGACACCAGTACTTTCAAAGTTGGACATTATACACAGTGCAAGAGAAAAAAATCGCATCAAATATTGAAATTCTTTAATCTTACTTCTGGGTCATTTTGGCACAGTGGATTAAAGCCTCTACTAGATTAGCAGAGCTCCAATTACCTAAACTTCAGTTATCCGAAATTCCAGTTATTTTAATTGTTTAATCATTCTTTCAAGGCCATATAATTTTAGACTCACTTATCATTCATTTCCGTATTTTGAACTGTTTCGTTGATTTAAACCAGGGCTTCTTAAACGTTTTTTAGTCGCGACTCCAGGATCCCGAAAATTTTTGGGACCCCATAAGCATTGCGCAAATCCGAGACACACGTCAGTGAAACTGTCAGTTTTTTCACTTGCACTGTAATAAACTATTACAGTTTTAGGTCCTTAACTTTAATTTCTAATTTTAAGACATAGGACAATGTGGAAATTTTAAATAAGTAACAGACAGAGGCACGTGCAAAGGAAATAAAATGAATGTTTAATATTATAAAAAGAATACATCGAAACGTTTTCTTTGTCTGTATTGTCTTATCATTATGCATTTTCAGATACACTGCGTAAAAATATTTGGTAATTGTAAAATTATTATAATAAGTTTAAGAAATATCAAAACTGCTAAAATTTTTGGTGACGCTCTGCTGCCGGTACCGCGACCCACCGTTTAAGAAATTGATTTAAACTAAGCAAAAACTTAAATAAACAAAATAATACAGTATATATTTTTAAAGAATTGTTAAATTAATTCATATAAACCCATGTGACATGTTTGTTGACGTTCATTAGAAAATGACTTATTTTAAGCCAATAAGTGTGTTCACATTCATTTAATTCAATGACATGTTATGGCATATCATTTGGCAAGTGTATATAATGCAAGCCTAAACAGAAAAGCAATTAAATTATTATTAATAGTGTTTACTATTACTGTTCCTTGTTTACACCGTAAATCATTGCTTATCCATAACAAATCTTTCTTTTCTAAAAGCAATCTAATCATTCGGCTTATTTTAATTTACTTCAGTAGAAATGAATTATGCGTTTTATATTATGCAAAATAAACAATTTTTTTATTTAATTTCAATTTAACTGAAACAAAAACAAGGCTGTTCATTTAGTTTTAGATTCTGTGAAAATATAGTTTATTTTTTATTTTACTTGCTGCAAATATGGTTGGAAGTTTAAGTAAATGAAATATGGTATAAAATCAAATTATTTCATTTACAGGCATGTATTCCGTAAGGGATAAAGTATGACAGATTCAACAAAAATATCCATTTTGACCACTCTCCAATCCATTTAAACGATATTTTTGCGTAGCATCGATACTTACGGACAGAATAAAGGATCTTTTCCTCAAAACAGATTGAAAGATGAATTCAAAATTGATTCAGAAGTGATTTTTTCCTGACATCTGTACGTACGTACGTACGTAAGTATACACATATCAAAAACTCAAAAAAAAAGTTGACTCACTACTTTGAAATTTTGTATATGAGACTGCTATAACATGTAGTGGTGTACCTCCCATTTTAGTTGTCATCGGGAGCACTATATATATACATATTCACTCCGTTAGCCGTCTCGGTGAGCTCAGATTTTTTAATTCTTATGTGTTGGTAAATTGTGCATTTTTTGTTTAAACGTAATTGAATTACGTTGCTCTTATATTCCGATTAAGGTTTTAAGGCCTTTAGTTAATCTGCGTGCAATAATTGTAGAATTATCAACAATTCAAAACTGCATAAGTGCCACTAAGCCTAACGGAACCGCATTTGTTCGTATTTGAGAACTCTTAGTAGAATAGAGAATTAAGTCAGTTCCTGCACCTTCAGTGTCTTTTTGCCGATTGGGACCAAAAGTAAAAATTCAGTTTTGTGCACCGAAAAATCTACTTTCTATTTGCTGGCGGAATTGCTTGTTTTTGTGCAGAAACTCTAATTTTAATTGCAAATTTTTTTTAAACTATATTAACTGTATTTGATGTTATGTTTTTCTGTATTTTACAATTTTTAAGGAAGATGTTTTGAGATTTATGTCTTTTTGCCTTGCCGCGAAGTGAGAAGTGAATTAATTGAATGAGAAATATATCTATAATGAAATTCGAGGAAATCAGTTTAAAGGAAATGCAGCAAAAATATGTATAATTTAATAGGCAGTATAAGAAAGTCATGTGGTGTCCACATCAAATTTTTTAAAATTTTATTAAAAAAAGAGTTTTTATTAATTGGTCGAAAAATCTCGAACCTATATCAATGAAAATGTTCACAGCAAAAGAAAATTCGGACCGTTTTTGATGTAGGTCAACTTAATTGCCAAACATAATTTGTGTTTGAAACAAACATTTCACAAAAATTTTACAAATTCTTTCTCTCATCGTATACAAATCTATAAACGCCTTTACTGCATTTTTTTATATTTTTATTTTCAGGAATTGAATAGAAATAAGAAAATATGGGAAAAAATGAAATTAGTGTGTGCAAATTTTATTGGGGATCTTTTGGTAAATATTTGGAAAAATTACTCAATTTCTAGGAATCAAGAATTTTACGTTTCCTCAACAAACTCCTGCGAATACAACCAGACAGAATATAATAGATTTTTTTCATAGAATTCGTTTTATATGTATCTCTTTCCTCCATTATAAGCTTTCTTTAATTAACTTTTTTAATTTATTTTTTTAATTCATTGGTCTTTGTAGCTACAGTCGAAACTTTTAACCTGTTTTCTAATGAACTATCGAGTTCAAATCCTGTATATACAGTATTTCTGATTGACGATATAATGTGAGGAGGCAATATTTTCAAAATTACATTTACGTATTTTTTTAATTTAATGTTTGAATGATTTTTCATACATATCTTCGTTTAAGGAACGTTCTAAAAATCTCACAAATTTATCGTTTGCACATTTGGCTAGGGGAAAAACCAATATTTTAAATGGAGCTTGCATCAAATTTTCAATTTCCTTTCTGATATTTTGGCGAATTTCGAAATCTACTGGATTTTTTCGACTCTTTCATGTTTATGATTTTAAAATTTCAGCATCTAAAAATATATCGTATGTTAATATTGTTTGTTAATTATAGGTGAATTTTATACAAAGAGAATTATTTAATTTCTTGCTCCCATAAAACTATATAATAAATATTTTTCTACTTTTAGAACATTAATTATTTTATGCATTTTAAACAAAAGCTTATGTTAAAAATTTTCTTTTTCATATATTTTTAATGCTGAATTCATGACAATAGTTCTTAATTAATCATTCATCAGTTCTTATACAAAATAGAAGTAAAAAATATCCATCTTTATTACGAGTGTAAAAAACCTCTAAGGAAATGATAAGCAGGTACTGTAATTAAGCATAAACCGTAATATTATTACTTTAATACACAAAACCAAAGGCAAAAAGTAGTTTATAAATATTGCTAAAAGTTAGAAACTACGTCTGAGCTTATTCAAACATTACAATAATGTCTTCTATAGGTTATTATTGTGTAACAGATTAGCTAAAACATTAGAGTAACGGTTCAATATATCGCAGTTTTTCACAACAGAAAATAATATTCGGTGTGTCATAAAAACACTTCGTTGCAGTAACACAGAAAGGCAAATGGTTGACAAAACTAACTAACCGTAAAATTAGGAAGAAATTGCTTTAATGTTTATGTAATCTGCAAGAGAAATGTTTTGTATTTTCTAAAGCAAAGCAAAGAAAAATATTACGGCTTTTTTTTAAAAGTTTTCGCTTAACGTATTCCCATTAAACTCCATTTTCCTTCTCTTTGGAATGGGACCATCATTATTGGATAATAGCATAATTTGTTTAAAGAATTTTAAGAATAATTATTTAAAAATTGTAAATTTAATAATTACTATCGCAAATTTTCAAAATGTGTCAAAGCACACATTTAATAATTTATTCTTATACTTTGGACCTGGATGAAATTTTTAAACATTTGGTATTTTAAATTTACCGCGAACAAGAAAAATTTGTTTAGAAGCGAAACTTTCCTTTTTTTCTAATCATACGCAATGATTAAGCTAAAATATCAAATTTCATAATTTCCTTCTATTTCTCTCTCAACGAAATGAAAATTTTTGCAATATAATTTATCGATGAAATTAGAAAAAACACCCCAATGTAAAATTTAAAATCAAGCCAAAAAAAGTCAGACTATTTTAAATTTTTGTAAGGATTTGAAGAAAAAGGAGTGAATTTTCATGTGCTATAATAGTAAAAATTCTCAAAGTGATATATAACTAAATCATCTGGTTTAAATTCAGTTGGTCCAAAATAAATATCGCATCTCGGTTTCGCTTACATTACAATAATCATCAGACCTTTTCTGAACAATTTTTTCCATCAGTTATCTATTGATTATCGTCAGGCTCGACAGAGTTTATTCAGAATTTGCTTGCTTAAAAATTGTATTAAATAATAAAAAAAAATCACAAAATGTTTCTGAAAGCTTTCAGATTTTATATTACTCCCAAACGGGCATTTTTTAAACTTTTTGTGTGCTACCTTTCTTTATTAAACATCATGTTCCTCGCACTTAAAACACATGAAATTCAATTCAACAGCAATACCATAAAATATTTAAAAACATCATATCTTTGGAATTTCCGATAAACAGTCTCGCGCGCTGGAGATAAAAATGTCTTTTTATATATTGTGTTGCCATTGTTCGCTTTGAAACTGTGAGTTTGTTAATTAGAACCTTGTTAAAGTTTTACAAAATACGAAATTTGGGCTTCCAGATGCCCATATTTGAATGAAGGACGTTATTCAAAATTTGATGTCTTTAAGTACCGGCGTTTTTCCACAATGCGAAAACATACCTATGTTCATGCACATTCTCCTATATTTATTTTTTAACAATAAATGGCGATAATATTTGGTGGCAACAATTTAAAACGTGATTCAGCCTTTTACAGTGATTCAACGCAAAATCCCGTTTCGAGACTAATAGCCCTTCCGAGCTAATGCTCCTTCGGACTAATAAATAATAAATTTGATTTTTTCCTAAAATTATTTTTAAAATCAAATAATTTGGAAAATCCTAATTTTAATTATAAGAAAATTCTGGGTTCAACAACTATCGTCAGCGGTTGTCATCAGTTATCAAAGATGCTTACAATGTACTCATGAATCTGATGATCCAAAAGCATTCTTTCAAACGGCCGCTAATCCGTGATGTCCTATTCTGGCTTTTTTAATTCAGGCTTTCTGAAGATCGCGACAAAACTAGCACCATTTCAGGCCTCCACTTTTTTTCCCCTGTTTCTGTAGTTGTTCCAGATGAAATCATCAAAAGTTCTGCAAATTCAGACTTTTTTTTTAACCTTTCATTACAGCTGGTGGCAAAATGGACTCTAGAAATAAAATTCGTGTATTTTAAGTTACTCCGGAACAAGAGCGAAAGACAGGAAATCGAAAAAGGAGCCTCCTTTAGATATATATGCTGGTGAAATAAATTAAGAGAATTTGCATATTTTATCGAATTACATGAAAAGAACTGAACTGAAGGAAAAACCGTTGCTTCTAGATAAAAATGCAAATCTTGTACAACAAATACGTAAGCCTACACGTGTGTGTAGGCGAAGCCAGCAGAAAAACAGGCTTTATAAGCACGTGGAGGGTAAGACTAATTGCGTTCGCTAGCACCACCTCTGGGAATTTCTTGGTGTTATCTTTCAGCAATCGGTTAAATTCACATCACTGTTAAATTCACATCGGAACAGTAAAAATAAGTAACCACCAACGTTTAGATGATGGAGTGAGGTGGCGAATTGTGGGGAGGCTAGAGGCAGGCCAATCGCAAGTCCAGATAGGCAGAGAGTTTAATTTAACGCCCAGCGTCGTTTGCAACCTATGGAAACAGTTCCAGGTTACTGGATCCATCGAGAGAAAGCCTGGGCAAGGTCGTCCAAGAGCCACAATGGCCAGATAAGGTCGCTATTTGTCCATTTTAGCGAGGTGTAACAGAGGGGCTACAGCTTCTCAGCTCTCTCGGGTCCGATTAACATGGTGCAGGCAGCATAGTGATTGGAGTACGGAGCAATGGGCGACCGTTCTGTTCACCGACGAGTTCCGTTTTAGCCTAAACACCGAGTCTCGCCGTACTTTCACATGGAGAGAGCCAAGGACCCGCTACCTACCCTCCAATGTCCGCGAAATCAACATTTATTGCGATGGCGGTGTAATGGTCTGGGCAGGCATCATGTTGGATGGCTGCATACCTCTCCACGTCTTTGACAGAGACTCTGTGACTGGTGAGAGGTATAAGGATGAGGTCTTGGAGCTCTATGTTCGCCTTTTCCGGGGTGCAGTGGGTCCCGAGTTCATCTTACAGGACATCTTACATCTTACAGGCCACAAAAAGCTCTTCTGGTCGACGAATTTCTCGAGAGTGAGGATGTTCGCCGGATGGATTGGCCAGCCAGGTCTCTAGACATCAACCCTATAGAGCGTGTCTGGGACGCTCTGGGGAGGGCAATTGCAGCTCGCAACCCTACTCCGAGAACCATCCAGGAACTGAAAACATCGTTGCTGAATGAGTAGGACCAATTGCCACAGGCACTGATAAACTGCCTTATTTCCAGTATGACATCACGCTGGGAGTTCTGTATGGCTGTAAGAGGGGATCATACCCCCTATTAACCCATTTTGTGTCTTCTGCAACCGCTGTTCCAGAACTTCAGACTCGTACGAGTATTACACACGAACATGTGTGTCTATTATAACTGTTGAATGTTTATTTTGTTTGTATTATATGAACCTATGTTCATAACAAATTTTATTAAAATCTGTCGAGTAGTTCTGGAGATTTTAGATCAAATAGGAAAATTCTCTTAATTTATTTCACCAGTGTATAAGAAACGATTATTTTAGCCCGAGAAGCCTTATCCTTCGCTTTTATACCATATATTTGAAGCCGCTCGTCAGATGACTGTAAAAAATCCATTTTTTTATATATTGCATAAAATTCTCTTCTAAGATAAAAGTCAAATTTTTAAGTATTTGTAAAATAAAGAGTCTATTTTATTAAAAACTGTAATAGAAATATTACTGACAACTTTGACAAAGCATTGTATTTTTAATACAGATTTAATGCTAGCCAAAGCCTCAAAAGTTTTCATTTTTCGCTTGCAGGGTCTCAAGATTATTTATCATTCTCAAAATATTTCAGCCTTAGTTATTTTTCAGAAACAGACATGATCCTATTCCCAGATAACAGTAATACTGAAATGTAATCAAATTTTAAAAACACCTTGTTTTTTGTGTGCATTCACCAATGTTATTAATGATTTATCTAAACAGTACTTGAAATATATTTAAAGGCTAAAACTTCCCTGTGACGTTACTTTATATATATGCGCAGTCACGTGACTTTCCGTCGCGCTTTTAGATTTTACATTGACCATGAATGAAAAGGTTGAAATAGGAAACTTCCTTTCCTATCCTATCGAGAGAGACCGAAGCTCTAAACAAAAAATTCAAACGAAAAAGCCTGAAGTGGCACATAATTCCATAATCTGTTAGATAGCATTCACCTCCTTGTATTATCCTACTATTGCAAGATGGAGCCATACGTCCATAAGATTTGTACTGTTACTACGAAGGGTTATACGTTGGTCAGACTAAGTAAATATTGTTTTTAATCCTCTACACCAGTGGCCTTCTTTTGTAATTCCAAAATTCGCGTTTCATAATTTTGCGAAACATATTTTGATTATTTAGAAGTTTGTTATATTTTTTACTTAAGTTTAACCAATAGTTGGGTTTAAGTTAATTTTTATTCTGTTTTCCACTAGCTCCACCAGCGGTCGAGTGGTTAAGACCGCTGAATACTGGGATTTTGATCCCAAGCAAACGGGCTGGCTGCTTAGCTGTTTATCGTGATTTCCCCCGCGTTAATGTGAATACGAAGCAGTTCGCTTTAGAAATTCCGCCACGAAGATATCCCTACCCTTAGGCATGTGCGGGGTTTGCCTAGTAGGTAACCGCATTGATTCTGGCGCGCCACGAAGGCGCAGTGCGTGGGAAACTTGCAGTGAGAAAACGCAATGAGATATCTTAGCAACACATCGCTATCAAGCGAAATCATGGCCGCCCAGATGGTATAATGGAGGTTAACCCTTTGGTAGCGCAGTAGAGAAGCCTACTGCATTATCATCGAATCCCGGAGAAGGCATGGATATTTGGAGATGTGTAGTGCCATAGGGACACTCTAAATATATGGCTAGTCGAAAGTCCTCTCGTGTGGTTTGGTGTTAGGGAAAAGGGATGGGAGGCCCTGGACACCCCCGGGGCTTTTCCTCAAATTTAAGGGTGAAGTAGAAGTCCGATCTCCTTGAGGCTCTGTCAACTATTCATCTATGAAATACATGGACAAGACAACAAAAACATCAATCGAAATCAAGTGAATCTTAGTGAACCTCTGTGAAAGTGATGTGTCATGAGAATAAAATGCAGCATTCCATGCAGCAGTAATACGCCATCAAATTTTGTAAGCGACTTGGAAAATCCAGGGGAGGCATTTGACATGTTACAGGTGTTGCAAAAGGGTTTCAGAGAAGACGTTTCGAACATAGTGAGCGCAACCTTTTGGAACAATGATCAACGTATAAGTGTGTGACTGATCGCGGACGAGCTAAGCTTGCCTACAACGCAAGTTTCTAAAATTGTTACGAATGAACTGGCGAAAAGTGTGTACAGAACTGGGGCGTCCATAAAATATTCTCTCAGAGAAGAAGTTCATGAAAACTGAATGCGGCATAATTTAAAAAAAAGTAGGAGGTTAATCTAAGCAGTAAGCCTAGCGGAGTTTGCACTGTCCTGCCTCCGACAGTCATCTGTAGTAACTGCACAAAGTAACGGGAGGTATAATTGCGCTCAGTCAGTTTGAACAAGAAGCACTTGGTTTTAATTTGTTATAATTTTAGATAGTGTTATAAGGTATTTCTCCGGCATTCTTAGCATGGCTTCGTAGTGTAATGGTCAACACACTTGGTACGTATTCGAGAGGTCCGAGATTCGAGTCCCGGCGAGGGCTTTGCTCATTTTACATGACTCCTGCTTCAAAAAAATCCTAATCACCCTACAGTGACGCCGGAGGCAAAACAGGTTGTGGATGATGATTCCCCACTACTAGGATTTGGCAATTGTGTCCTCTAATCCCCAGTCGGCCTTTAAAAGGGGGAGTATATAAGGTATTTCTCCAGCCTTCTTAACATGCCTTCGTGGTGTAATGGTTAGCACACTCAGCGCATATGTGAGAAGTCCGAGGTTCGAGTCCCGGTGAGGGCATTGCTCATTTTTCACATCTCCTGCTTTTCAAAAAAATCCTAATGTTTCTACAGTGGCGTCCAAACTAAAAAAAGTGGTGGATGATAATTCTCCTCCACCAGGATTTGGTGAGTGAAGTTCCTAATCCCCAATCCCCCTTTAAAAGGGGCAGTATATATTGTAGCAGTAGGAGTAGTAATGGGCGCTGCCCGACCCTTGTTTCGCCGTATAGTTAAATGGTTATATGACGGTTAATAAAATATATATGGTATTTTCCTGCTTTCATAGCATGCCTTCGTGGTGTAATGGTCAGGACACTCGGCACGTATTCGAGAGGTCCGAGGTTCAAGTCGCGACGAGGGTATTGCTCATTTTTCATGATGCCTGCTTAAAAAAAATCCTAATGACTCTACAGTGACCAAAAGTGTCAAATAAAGCTCTGTTTAAGCCTTTTGTGTATGAGCTGTATTTTTGCGTTACACAATTGGGAGACGGTAACTCTCAGAATTACCAATAACTTCTCTTGTAAACGTTGGGTCACGTTTCAAGCTATTTCTCTCTTGTTTTCACCGTAGTTTTTCATGCTTTAATTTAATTTATGCCTGAGAAAGTTCTAAAAAACAGGCGGTATCTCGCGGAAAATCCCTACTGACACCGTCTCTGCTGGAAGGATACAGCTCCTATAATGCTTAGCTTTTGGCTTGCACATTTAAATACGAGTTGCAATACGCCTATCATTTGCATATATTGGTACATGACACCCTGTAATTCTTTTATTCTATTTTCAGGGTTCCACCTAAGCCCATTTAGTATGTGTAGACTTGGATACAATACCATCATACACTAAGATAAAGGCTTGCTGACAACGTAAGGAGGGAGTAGTGCCTAATTAGTTAACTGATTGCCTTTTGTTCTTGTTTTTTTCTGCTTTTTAAAATCTGGCAGATTGCATCAATGACTATTGCTATTTCGATGACTGAAAGTAGGCTTTAGCAGAGATTCTAAAACCTAATTTAAGACGAGTAGCTGTCTAATTTTTGGTGTGGATTTTCTCGTGGGTTTCACCTAATTATCATCTGACCTCTTTTTTACATATCTGGTATTCAGCTTCAGAGGCAGTTTCTAATGATTTTATTTTCATTAAAGCACCAAGACGTTTTAGAATAACAACTGAAAATTTCTATACATTTCACACATAAGAATTTAGAAATAGTTCCAAAATTAAAAGCATAAAATAATTTTTTAACTGCAAATGTTAAAATATTTATCTAAACGCTAAGCAACAAAGCGAAAAAAGTGAACAAAGGAACAAAAGAAACGAAAAGTATTTATTCCAATTTCATTGAAACTTTCTCAACCCGTAGAATATAACAAACATTAGCATGGGAAAGCAAAGAAAGGGACGCATCTTTTTTTCAGAAATGAGGGTATTATAGAAGTGGTTTCCTGTATATATTGTAGGGATTTATATTGATTTTAAATAACCAGTTACTTTCCTATAAGCCTTCATTCCCCTAATTGTCAGTAATTTAAAGTTAGTAGCGCGAGCAAGAAATGTAAATTCTACCAGTAGAAGAATAAGTTAAATATCGACGTTCCAGTAGAGAAAGAGTCCGGGATAATGCCGTGCGTGCTTATGGGCAAACTTCTGTTTAGCAGTACTGCTGGTTTTGACGCGGCTTAAGCGCTAGTATCTTGTGGCCACTAGACTCTTCTACGCGCTGTAGGCTGCAGGATTAAGGAAATTCTACTATTTGTGAGAAAATTCTACTATTTGTAGGAATACTACTATTTGTAAGGAAACTACTATTTGTAAGGTAACTGTAAGGAATTTGCAAATACTACTATTTGTAAGGAAATTCTACTATTTGTGAATATCTCTTATTTTAAGTTTGATTCTACTGTTTCAAGTACAGCCCAAGTTGAGGTGTAGTATGTTAGCGTCAAGTTGATGCATTGTAAATAAGTTTAAAAGTTTAATAAAGGACAGTTTTAACCCTTCGTCAGTGCAATGACTATTTCTCAAGATTCTACACAACAAAAGGAGAGTAGAACGTTACAATACAATAATTATGTTACGAATTTTGTATATACGTAAATAATTTTATTGAAATTGTTGTATCTTTTGTAAAACATAACATGAAAGCTCTGCCAGAAAAATAAGATTACAGGGGCAAGTCTATTTAACATTGAGGTAAATGGCTATCTCTCTAAATTGGCAAGATATCGCCAAGCTGGTGATGGTTTTGGCAACTCATTTTTATCGCCAAATTTGGCGAGAAATCATAAAAAGTTGCCAAATATGACGACATTTTTGACCAATCTCTGTAAAACTGTATTTGGTACTATAATTGAATAAATGCAACTGATTTCTATGTGTAACCGTAACCGCATCCGGCCCTTATATGTAACTTTAACAACATATGGCTTCCAGGGATTTCGAGTAATCGAAGGTTCAAGAGATTTCTCGGCGGCTGCGGTAAAACTGTATAATACCGGATCTCGGTTTTCTCAATTCAGAATCGGCTACCGAGTATTGAGATATTTCCGTGTGAGCTTCGCTCTTTAGATGCGCTTTGCATTGTGTTGCATTTAATGTTCTAAGTAGTTTGAAGTGTAACTACTGATTGTGTGCTCTGTGACACTGAGAAGAGCTGAACAAGAATTTTTTGGAAAGTTCTGGAATTGTGAAGTGTTTCTTTCGGTAAAATAAATTTTATCAATTTATCATAGTTTCTGTGTGCATTCAATCCATTACGAACCTGCACGCACGCAACAAGAAGAAACCTAACTGAAGTAAATTAAAATGTATTTCATTTATATTTTATTTAATTGATAATTTTTATGAACATTGCCGTTTCGTTGTACATAATCCACAAGTATTTCTAATATCATATATTCTATACTTTGTAGAATATTTTTTTAAATTTCATAATACACTCTTAAAAATTTTTTGAAATTTTCAGTGGCAGACTGCTTTTTAGGCAAAGTCTGAATAAACTTTTTTTTAATGTATCAAGTAACGCTTTGCATTGATGTTCCTAAATCTGCACCTGTTATTGTTCATAAATAGCAGACAATTCTGTGTAATATTGTTGCTTCATTTAAAAGGCGTGAAGAGTGTAGTTAACATTTTTCGCTTCATCTTTGCACAGGAAACATATCTTTCAAAACAGCAACCGAATTAAACTAATTTAATACAAAAATATCAAGAATCACATAAATAAGTAATTTGACGGTATTTTAATTAGGAAAATGCAAAGGTTTCCTTATGAGCGATTCTTAATATATTTAATACAAAATTTCATTTATCAACTGTTCATAACATTTCTGAGCTCACCCGCGGCCGAACGGTAAAGTTCCTCCAACGGGCTGGCTGAATGGGCGTTTTCGTGGTTTTTCCCATGTGCAACGCGTATACGAGCCAGTTTCCTTTAAGTCCTCTACGGTGGCATCCCTCCCCTTAGGCAGATAGCCCTCGAGGCTTTGCCATAGTCACATAAACCATAGCATTTCTGAAAATTATTTAACCGATGCTGTAACCCTAATGGAAGGCATCCTTCGTTGAAAGAAAACATGTCAATGAAAAATTTTAAATAAAGGCGATGTACATAAAAGGAATCTCGAGGAGGGGTAGAGAACCAAAAATGATTGGAAAATCATGATGTACAATCTGAACTTTCGTTTTAAATTGCAGTACTCGGATTCAGTTAATACAGAAGCAATGGTGATACAATAGAAATATTTTAGAAAATATATAAAATTCAAGTAATTCCAACCGACGCGGGAGTTCTCCAATGGTTTAAAAAGGAACATAAGACATTTAATTTATCTTTGATAATAGTAAATTTTTGGATTCCCTTTAACACATGGGAGCAATTTTAAATCAATTATAATATTACATTTATACAGAAATTAAGTACTTATGTCGATGAAAACAAGAAAAGCTTAATGATTTAGATAATGATCTGATTATTATCTTTTAAGGACGTAATCTAAGACCATTTATATAGATCATGCTGTCGAAACCAAATCCTGATTGATGGGTTTATTTTTGCTCTGATAGTAACGAAAATAATTCTAAGATGTAATGGTGATATAATTAATCCGCTTCCTATTAATCATGAATAAAGAACAGGAAAAAAAAGTGCTTGATGAAGACAACTGGTTACTCCTAACTGAAGAAATATATAATAATATTTAAACAAATTTATGTTAGTTCAGAATATACTTAACAAACAGTTCAGTTCGTTGTACATCTTGTATAAAATGAGGCTAGTTTAAAACCCAGAATCGTATTTATCTTTTATGAATTTCAGTAAAGACGTATATGAAATAGCATATAGTATTCAGACTTTTACAATAGAATTAGTTTCCGATGTAATATTTATAACGTTACATCTGTATACCCCTAAAATATTGATACTTATTTCTTATTCTGGAAATAGGAGGCAGAAAAAAATGAAACAATGAAATGAGAAAGAGCTGTTATTTTTCTAAACTTGCCGTACCTACACAGTTCGTTTCGGTCCAAACTAGTTGCTCATGAAAAAAGAACTACTCGCTCATGAATATGTTTGCATTGAATTCAAGAACATCATTATGTACATAACAGTACATAAATACAGTGTTTTGTTCATAGCACTTGAAAAAAAATTGATATGCATCGTATTTTTATTATTATTCAACAAAAAGACACTCTTGAAAGGTGTGACGTGTTAAAATAATTTTCTAAAATGAACACTGTAGCATTGTATTTACAGTATATCTGAGAGTTCTTCCTCCTTATTCCGTGCTTAAATGTTGTAATTGGAAAGCACGTCCTGCCCTCAGTCAGGAAGTCCGGAGTCCGAATTGCGCCGACGGCATTGCAAAAATTTATCCCATCTCTTTCTCCGAAACAGAGCAAAGCCCATAACATATGTATCTGTTTTTTTCCTTTAAGTTGCATGTTAAGCTTTATATGCGTTAAGCTTTATTTCTTTTAAATTCTGTAAATATAAATGAATCTTGTGAGTGCCTAACCTAACATTTGAAAGAAATGGGTCTAAGTTCGAAATAATTTCATGGATATCTTAAGGATTTTCTAATATGCTTGGAATAGTCACCATTGATAACTCTTCAGACTAAGAATAAGGAATAGCTAACTAAGTTTAACCATCCCGAGTTAATGCACAAAAAATACTTTCAAGAAATCAAGTTGTAGAGACATTAGGTTATTTCGAAGCAGGTGACATGAAAAATAAGCAATGCCCTCGCCGGGACTCGAATCACGGACCTCTCGAATACGAATCTAGCTTGCTGACCGCTACACTACGCATGCATGCGAAGAAGGCGGGAGAAATACCTTATATACTCCCCTTTTTTAAAGGTAAGCATTGTATTTACAGTATATCTTTTTTTCTGGGTTTTAAACTAGCCTCATTAGGGGACCCAATCGCCAAATCCTGGTGGTGGAGAATCATTATCCACCACCCTTTTAGTTCGGGCGCCACTGTGAGGTTTTTTTTTTAAAGCAGGAGAGAGGAAAAATGAGCAGTGCATGAGCAGTACCACACATGAGGTTTTTTTTAAAGCAGGAGAGAGTAAAAATGAGCAGTGCTCTCGCTAAGACACGAATCACAGACCTCTTGAATAGGCGCCGAGCGTGCTGACCATTACACCCCAAAGGCGTGCGTAGAAGGCAGGAGAAATACCTTGTAAACTAACTAAGGATGCATGAGCAAAGAAAATATTGAAAAACACTGACAGATAGCAAGGGACTATCTGTCAGGACAAAAAAGGGGAGTATATAAAAATACTCCCCTTTTTTAAAGGTAAGCATTGTATTTACAGTATATCTTTTTTGTCCTGGGTTTTAAACTAGCCTCATTAGGGGACCCAATCGCCAAATCCTGGTGGTGTAGAATCATCATCCACCACCCTTTTAGTTCGGGAGCCACTGTAGAGACATGAGGTTTTTTTTTAAAAGCAGGAGAGAGGAAAAATGAGCAGTGCTCTCGCCAAGACTCGAATCACAGACCTCTTGAATAGGCGCGGAGCGTGCTGACCATTACACCACAAAGGCATGTGTAGAAGGCAGGAGAAATACCTTGTAAACTAACTAAGGATGCATGAGCAAAGAAAATATTGAAAAACACTGACAGATAGCAACTGGAGCAGCAGGAAACAAACAAATGCATATTAGGTTCGTTTATGTTTACTTCTCCTTTCCATTTCCCTACCAAAATGCAAGTTTAATTTCAGAATATTTAAAGCGAGGCTTTCGGAATGTAAAACAAGCGTATTTCTGCTTCTCAAAGCCACGTTATTAGGTTTTTCTAGCTCTAATAGATTAGAATTCTTCGGCTTTGCCATTATACCATTTGTGTAGCTCTTGGCAGTTTTAGACGTAGTTTTTAAATGTGAATTTGCTGTTACTTCTTGTTTCATCACCAAAAGTGGTTGGCTGATTAGTGTCAAGTACGAGACGCGCATTTACGTTCAAGTTCTGCCTAAATAAAGGTGTTTGTTAAACCTTCTTAAGAATTTTGAAGTTCTTTTCAGACACAGCGATTATCTTCTCCAAGTCTGTTAGGAGTTTGATACCAGCTTATGATTATGCTACTAAAAACACCGAACTCTATATGTGTTTCGTGTATAAAAATAAAACGTCATATTTAAAGAGATCACATATGAATATGAAATATATCTAGAAATTTTCGAACAGCAGCAAAATGTTCCTTCCCTTACAAAACTAAACGCCGCCCAGGTGGTATAGTGGTTAGTGTCGCTGACTGCTGTGCCGAAGGGTTCGGGTTCGAATCCTGGAGAAGGCATGGGTGTTTGTAAATGTATAGTGTCGGTGCGGTATGACGGCACTCTAAATTTGCGGTGAGCCGAAAGTCCTCTCGTGTGGTTTTGGTGGAAGGGAAGAGGGGTGGGAGACCCTCGGACCCGTCCCCCCAGGGTGCCTCCATCACAATTGAGAGCGGAACTGAGCCAAATCGCACTGTCACCTGTTAGGTGCTCAAGGCTGTTGCCAACAACAGGCGTTATCTTGCGCCCCTACGGGGAATTTCGTGGACTTGGGCTGACTTTCTTAGACAAGCAAGCATAAGCAACAACAACAACAAAACTGCGAGAGATATGCGAAAGGGGGGAACAGCTGCACTATTAGTTCCTGGAAGGCGGAACATGACAGAAACCTCTTCTGGAGTAGCATCTTACGTTTTGACAAGCAAAATTATAGCTACAATCGCCTGACACTTGAATGGCTGGTCAAAGATTGATTAAAACGTCAACCCTCCAGTCTTCTGAAGCTAACACTGCATTCAGTAACATAGCATTTATATTTCATTCCAAGGGATGAGGAAAATCAGCAACAGATGATGTTTGTAAAGGTATACTATAACTATAATCGGCTTTACAAGTCGTTACTGCTTGTTGACAGTTTTGGATAGCAAAGTCGATCAACCTAATAAACCAATGACAACCTGATTTCATGAATATGACAGCCTGATTTCATGCATATCTGTGAAGTGGGGCGTGATCATCAGTCAGTAGAAAATTAACAAACTTGTCACTGAAGGCACGAACGTGAAATGAAATTGAATTTATTAAACATGAGTATCATTTACTTACAAATCATGAGTTAAATGAAAGTGAATTTATTAAGCAGTATTGGGACGAATATTTAATTTAAAACATTGATTTCTTACAGTACAAGAATATCTTGATAAGTACAAGAACACAATTATCAACCTCCAACAAGCATCTGATACTATTTTTGTGTTTTAAATACACGAATCATGTATGAATATTGGTAAATTTAGAATCTTTAAAAAATCTGTTAAGTTTATTTAAAGCACAGACGCATTCAAACGCGTATGATAAAAAATTCCTTCGGGACTTGCTGTATTATTCGTCGACAAAAGGGAAAATTTTTTTCACGCGGTACACAGTAGACTACAGCGCTAACCTGAGCTACGTGCTCTGTTTCTATAACGTATTTACTACGTGCTTCAGCTCCAAGAACACGTAAATAAAAAGATATATAGCGGAAAACTGGAGCTTTCTTCAGATTTGTTAGTATATGTTTCTTATTAAAAAATTCAGTATTCCTTTTAGCCACCTAAATGCAGTTGCATCAAAAACTTTATGATTTTCGAAAGATTTTGCAGTTATTCTGAAGTTTTGAATTATCATACGACGGAGAATACAAACAGAAAAAAGCCACGATATGAATAAAATAAAATCATGCAAATTCGAAAGTTACCTTTTTATTTTGTTTATAATTATTGTTATTATTGAGTATAACGAATAACGTAATTCTAAACGAAGACAAAACTGCTTGCCATTAGTTGAAATTATAAAACTGCTGAGCACTGGCAGTTTGTCCTGGGAGCTTCAAGGAAAGTGCTGTCTGCAGGGGATTTTGTGACTTTCTGATGTGTAATGTAACTATGAGATACGTCATGTGATTATGAGAAAATCATATTAAGAAACACTTCCACGAAGGTAGATTTGAGGTAGACAGTCTTAAGTACTTTCGCAGTAGACAGCATTTTTTAGGTTGAAAGGTTTATCCAAAGTTTATTAACAGTTATTTTAAGTTTTGTATCTTTCCTATCCTATTCTAATTTCAGCTTACAATTTCCTGCCAGAATGTAAATTCAGAAACGCAGTTAGTGCAAATGAGAAAGAGTACTATTTAAGTCGGGACTTCATCGACTTCGAGAGAGAGAGTCTGATTCCCTGACTAGCGCGCGTTTGCCTTTTGGCTACGTCTCTCTTAGCTATTGCTACACTCGGCCATACCTGAAGCCCTTGCTTGGCTTCGCCGATTTAATTAATACTTAGAGGCCAACTAGTTAGATGTTTGATAGCTTCGGCTGTACCTTTCAAATAGCTTAGTTAAGCTAATTTAGTTTAAATTATTATTATTTTTAGTTCAAGCCCGAGTGGAGGCTTTGTGTAAAGTGCTTCTGGTCACAAACTTAAGCAATTATTCGCTTGTTAGTGTTCGTGGGGTTCTAGAACTTTAGGATTAAATAGTAAAACCTCACAAGGTGACAAAATACTTATAACTCATTTACTGCTCTTATTTGACAGTTAGCATAATGTAGCGAATTTTGTATAATATACCACGAAAGGTCTGAAGAAATGCCAAGCTTTGCCTGCAAAATTAGATTAAAGGGGTAAGACTATGGCTAACTCCTTAAATTGGCGAGATATTGCTAAGCTAGCGACGATTTTGGAGACTAATTTTTGCTCCCAAATTTTCTAGAAATCGCCAAGAGTAGCCTAACTGGGAGACCATTTGGTGAAATTTTTGTTCGGTCCCTGTATAACTGTAACTGGTATTGTAATTGATCGCTAACTTAATTGCAACCGTATCCGATCCACAAAAGCATCGGTTCTCAGTTTTTCAGTTCAGAGTCGACTTCCAAGTACTAAGATATCAATGTGTTAGCTTCGTACTTTGGATGCACTTTGCATTGCGTTGCGTTTAATGTTATTAGTAGTTTAAAGTGGCACCTACTCAATGTGCTCTGTCCAACCGAAAAGAACTGAGCGAGTACTATTGTGGAAAGTTCCAGAACTGAAAAGTGTTTCTTTTGGGAAAATAAAATTTATCAAGCTATCGTCGGTTCTGTATTCATTAAATCTATTACAAACCCGTGCGAATGCAACAATATTTTCAGGTATCACTATTTGAAAACTACCTTTAGAAAGACTTCCACGAAATTATATTTGAAGCAGATAGCCTTGAGTACTTTTGTACAAGGAAGGATTTGACGCAATACTTATAACTCACGTATACCTCTTGTTTGATAATTAGCAAATTTTAAGCACGATTACAGGAAAATTACTGTTTGGAGCAGATAATTTAGCTTTATTTCATACTGGAAAGCAATATTTACTTGACGACCGCCCCGAGTAAGAATAAGAAAGGAAAATTTCGTTTTCATATGGCACATAATATTTTCAGAATATTTTTGAAAAAATTAGACCCATGGATTTTGTTTTCAAATATATAACATTTATAAAAATTAAATAATAAAAATCAATATAAATTTTCATACTTGCAGTTACTGTGTTACAAAATTTTTTCTTGAGCGCCTTGTAACTTAATTATCCAGATACTGATAAAGAAAGAATCAGTGAATACTGATTTTTTTGGGTGAGTTTATTAATTTTTGGGAACTTATTGCATAGTTCCAAAAATTTATGAACTCACAACCAACAAATTTAGCTGCATACCATGATTCTTTGTTCATCAGTTCAAGAACTGGAAAATAAAGTTTTGGCTGCTTTTATTGTTTTTTCAATTAAATTCTGAAATTTGATTTGCATGTTTATTGCTAACTCTACTGTATACAGAAATTTCTTTTTGAGAAATATTGAAAAGTAGGTTGCTCTCAAAGTTTTTCATTTTTATTTTACTACTTTGAAATTTATTTTCAGTTTTTCAATATTCCCGAGTTTACGTAAGTAGGGGCTTACATGTACCTAACAATAGAATATTTTACGGGACTAAAATAAATAATCTCTACCGTTCAGCTGAACATACATTAAACTACTGGCAATATTTTCTTTCATAATTTTTTTTAATGTCTGATATTTTTAGAAGGCACACTTACACTTTATAAACTTGGTTTCTTTCTTTCTTTATTTATTTATTATCGTTTGATTGTTTGGGTGAAATTGTAAAATAATATTCTCCCTTCTAAATCGGAATTCTTGAAATGTTGCACATCTACGTATTTTCAGTAACAATATAATATAAGAATTTCAAAACTGATCTAATTTTTTTAGTCTTATTAAAATTTAGTGTTGAAGTTTTACCGTGTATTCTTATCTGACGACAAAATAATTATCTCTGCCTTTGCACTATTGAATAACTAGAAAAACAATTGTCTAAATGAAGGTTCGTCGAATATTATATTACTGCTATGAACTTATTCCACAACGGTGGAATTTTAAACCAAAAGATTTAATCATTCATTATTAACAACTCCGTAACTTTAGGTGATGATAAGAATGAATTTCTAAGCCAAACATAAATTTAAATGAATTTAAAGTAAATTTACGCCTAACAACTTCGTATCTTTAGGTGATGATAAGAATGAATTTCTAAACCAAACATAAATTTAAATGAATTTTATGCAAATTTACGCCATTAGATTAGTCAGAAGACCTTGACAAAAAGATAATTTCAAGGGTACGTCATTGTAAGGCTAATTAGAAGGCAGAATTTTACAGCGCTCGAAAGTAATGATTTTGTTTCGTCAAAAATTTTTCCAAATTCTCTTGATTAAGAAGTATGACATAAAATACACTGACGAGCCAAAACATTAAGACCATCCCCGCATTTTTCAATAAACTTGTCTGGACGACTTGGAGAGCACGTGATTAAATGGAAATGGTATTAACTCTGTTGGAAAAGGTAAGGAATCATTCTTGAGCTTTCTTTTGACAGTGATGTGAAATGCTACTGATCTAAGCGAATTTGATAGAAGACATATTGTAATAGCCCAAAGACTCATAACGAGAATCTCTGCTAAGTGCACGACTGCTAGGTTGTTCACGATCTGTCGTTGTTAGTATTTATACGTTGTGGACAAATGATGTTGAAACCAGCAGTAGACTCCAAAGTGGCGCCCAAGCCTCATCAAACAAAATGGACGTCGGAGACTGTTCTGCTTGGTACAGCAAAATCGGCGCAAGACCGTAGCTCATCTGACAGCCCAGCCCAATACAATACAGGTCCAAAAGTTTAGGACACCAGTTCAGCAGAGACTGTTGGATATGGGACTGCACAGCAGACGTTTCACTCTTGTGCCTCTGTTGTTAACTACGCCTACAGTGGGCTCGGGAACATCGAGCCTAGACCATGGATAAGTTAAAGGCAGTTGACTGGTCGGATAAATCACGATTTCTCATTCATCACGTCGATGGTCGGTCAGACGACGTCTTCCAGGCAAATAGTTCCTCCCCTATGTACAGCAGGTCATACTGAGGCTGCTGGTGGTGGTATTATGTTTTCGGGGGACGTTCTCATAGGCGGCTGGGTAACCCTTAGTTGTGGTAGAAGAAACCATGGCAGCTGCAAACTATCTGAACATAACTATGGATCAGTAGCATCTTTACATGGCGGCTCTCTTCCCAACTAGAAATGTAATCTTCCAACCTGACAATATTGCATGTCACAAGACTCGAATTGTGTTGGAGTGGTTCGAGGAGCATAAGGATGAATTCCTATTAATATCCTGACCACCTATCTTGCCGGATCATAACCCAATAGGGCACATTTCGGATGTCATGGAGCGAAAGCTCAGAGTTGGAATGCCACCATGTCGGAATATCTCGAATTTGTATGACCGCTGCTTAGACATTTGGTACAACCTGTCTCCACCCATCTACCAAGAACTTGTGGCATTCATGGCAAGGCGATCCGCAGCTGTTTCGCAGGCCAAAGGTCGCGCAACACGTTGTTCAGTAGATGGTCACAATGGTTTGGCTCTTCAAAGTATATAAAAAACTTTTTGGTTGCTAGGTTTCAATTAAATGCAGTAAAAGTTAAAAATTAATTTCAGACTTCTTAATATTTTTTTCATCCCACAAAAAATGAAATTTTGGTAAACCCGTATAAGAATTCTAATGTGATATCAGCACAATTTTAAAAAACGAAAAAAAAAATAAGAATGTCATACATAAGAATGATTTCATTCAATTCATATGGAATCCATGTGCGTGACTACCCTTCCACAGTGCATGTCTGGTGGTGTTACGGGACTAGCAGTCGGAAGATTCGTGTTTCAAATCCCGGCACAGCTGATTTTTTATGTTTCTAGCTCCAAAAATTCTAGCTCGATTAAAAAGTGGTAGACGATAATTCGTCACCGCCTGGATTCGTTGACTGGGTATTTTTTCCCAGTTTCCCAAATGGGAAAGAATATAAGGAATTATTCTCCTGGGTGCTCTCGTTGTGTAACCGATAACAAATCCCTGTAGTAATCAGAAGGTCCATGCTTCGAATCTCGGTGGAAGCATAGCTAATTTTTCAAGTTTACAACATAATGATAATAATAATAACAGCTCTGCAATGGCATTTGACTGAAATATGGTGGATGATAATTTGTCACCTCCTGTAATTAGTCTCGTGCCATAGGGCCGGAAGTGCAATTCTTAGCAAACTTAAGAAGGTCTCATCACTCTGTGAGGTACACCTTCAGTGGATTCCTTCCCATGTTGACATTTGGGGGAATGAAATGGCGGACATTCTGGCGAAGGAGGGTTCTGAAGAACCATTACCAGTTACCAATACACTGGCATATCTTGAACTGTACTCCATTAGAAGACATGCAGACAGGCAAATTTGGCTCGTTCCGCCGAATCATCCCTGGTATCAAGCTGAATCCTGGAAGATCCCTTGCTATTGACTGCGATAGATGTGTTCAGACAACACTTTCCCGAGTCTTCAGTGGACACCTGAAAGGACTCACTTTCGAGAGAGGTTACAAGATGCACCCAATTTGTTCTAAATGTCAAAATGCACCGGCTTCACCGACACATATACTTGAGTGCCTGGAATTGTCTCTTGAGGACCTTTACAAGTCTCCTGTGCTTGTTTTCGATTTTTTGAAGGTGAATGGAGTCATGGACCTCGTCTAGTAAATTCCTAGACATGGAGATACGCAACAACAGTCTCGTGCCTCTTCCTAATAGCACAATAAGCGAGAGAGAACATAAGGAAGTTTCTCTTTCCTCGCTACTTGCTTTGTTGATGTAACTGGTAGTATTGGGTTGGAGGAAAAGTTCTGTCGTATTTTAAAGAACAGATTTGAATTCATTTATAAAAATATGTGTTTAATATTAATCAATTATATATGCTCCGTTATTTGTTACAACCTGTTGCCATCTTTCAGGTAACCTGTGAATTCCTGTTTTGTAGAATTTCTCATCCTTGGAGTTAAAATAGTCAGCAACTGCCTTAGAAACACTTTCAAAAGATTTGAATTTTTTTCCCGTTAGATAATTTTGCAGAGATCTGAACAGGTAATAATCAGATGGTGTAATGTCAGGTGAATACGGTGGAGGACTAAGGACTTCCCATCCTAACGTATTCAGTTTTTGTTGCGTCACCATTGCAGTAGGCGGGCGAGCATTATCGGGGTGGAACACTATTCCTTTTCTGGACGCTAATGCTGGCCTTTTTTCTTTGATAGCTGCATTCAGTTTATCCAGCTGATTGCAGTACAGATCCGCGTTGATGGTTTTTCCCTGTTTCAGCAACTCGTAGTACACTGGTCCTTTCCTGTCCCACCACAAACAAAACAGTACTTTTCGTTCATGGATACTTGGTTTTGGAACTGTTGCTGATGATATTCCTGGTTTGCAGTAAGATTTTTTGCTCTTAATATTCTCGTAAAGAATCCACTTATCATCTCCAGTAACCAGCCTGTTCAAAAACGACTCCACATTGTGTCTAATCAGATGTGATGAACACATTCTTACACGATCAGACAAATTCTTTTCCGTTAGTTCATGTGGAACAGAAACACTTTGCTTTAACACAAACCCAAGAGTTTAATGTGATCTCCAACAGTTGCATGATGAATGTCAAACTCTTCTGCAAATTCTCGACTTGTTAAATGTGGATTATTTTCCAACATGGATCGCAAAACATCATTATCGATGTTGAATGGTCGTCCAGATCGATCACTTTCTTTGAGGCTCAGATCGCCAGAACGAAATTTGCTAAACCATCTTTGACAAGTACGAACATTTACAATATCTTTTCCAAATACCGCACATAAATTTTTACATGCAACCGATACGTTGCTTCCTTTTTGGAAATCATATAAAATGCAGTGTCGTAGATGCACTTTATCTACTGACATGTTTTTCACTTTAAATATCACAAATAAATGATGAACGGTAAAAAAGGCACCTTTTATATTATACAGCAGCTAAAAAAACAACTAGCCACTTTTTTTTATTTACAAGAAAAATCACCTGCCTATTTAAATTACGACAGAACTTTCCCTCCAACCCAATATTTCTGGCTGGCAGTCGGAAGATCCGAGGTTCAAATCCTGGCAAGAGCAGAACTCGTTTTTCTTAATTCCTGCTCAGAAAACTCAGTTGCTTAGTTGAAATTCACTTAAATTTCTTCTTAACAATTTTAATTTAAAATCCACCATTGTTAGGAGCCCCGTGATTTTACTTTTAATCCCATACGATAAATAAATTATAGCAGCTAAATACTTTTTTTAAATTTCTTTATTTTTTACCATATTGAACTGAAACCGTCTAAATTCAAAAGTTTTTTTAATTATTTTATTTATTCAATCAAATTATCATGATTAGGAAATGAAATTTTTAAACCTGATATTAAAAGTCTGTAATAATTAGTCAATCATACAAGAAGGAAGGTAGGCCAAGATTCTCAGGTGATGACACACTTTATATACAGATAAACAGCAAACTCTTTATGGCGTAAACAATAGGATTACGGCATAAACTCTTTGCTAATTTATTGCCATTCGTAACATCTGATATGCCTTCATTAGCCATATCTGTATGTCTTTACTATGATTTCAAACTGAGTTATAGACTTATTTGTGAGTATCATTTCTCCTTATTCAGTCGTCAGTTCCTTGAAATGACGAAAAATGTGTTGAAATCTCTAAAGAAATATGTGTCCTTCACAGCACGGAGAGGACATTCGCCAACAATGCCACCTACGCAATCTCGTAGTTCCCAACCTTCCGTTAGAAGGAGAAAGTGTTTCGCACGTTTAAATGTCCCGTGAAGTCGCTCTGGCCTTGAATAAAAAGCCATATTAGGTGTGCCTTAGGTAACATCTTAATTTCATTCAGCAACAAGCCCGATTTGTTAGCGAATTCCGCTTCTCGTCCTCGAAATCTTCGGAGGCGCCACTACGCAGTTCTTTTTTGTCAATGGAAGAGTGGGTAATACGGTTATCAGGTCCGTCAGATAATTTTTATTTGGTAAATTGTCATCACTAGCATCACGTGTAAGTTACTTTAAATTACGTACATTAAAAAAGAATTTTAATAGCTAAGCCCTAACGAGCAATTAATCTCAGAATTTACTATTTACTCAAAAGCTTCGATCTAAAAATCACCCTGTTGGCATGGTCGTGAGGCAGCCTTGGTCCACGCTTCGAATCCTGGAAAAAGCAGGGATGTTAGCAATGTTGCATAGTACCTTTGTGACATGGCAATGTTTCAAATACAATAGAGTTGAAAATTCTATCAAAACGCTGAAGCTAGAGGAAGAGGGTACAGATAGAAGTGGACGGGACACCAGATTTCACAAATAGAGGTACAGGCAGTCTCACAGCGCTAACGTTACAGCTGTACCCAAATTTCGATGGAGAACGCCCGGAATGGATTCGAGGTTCACTCAACTCTCCTCCCCTACCACCAAACCATTCGAGAGAACTTTCGGCTCATTAGTATTTTTAGGTTCCCTTATGCCACACATACACTATACACTTAGGAACAACCCTGCCTTCTCTTGGATTCGAATTTGAGCACACTGCCATTTAAAAAGTGCTCAAGGCTTACGCCAACGACAAGCTAAACACTTTTCCTCTTCGCCACAGTGAATCCATTAACTATATCCAGATTATGTTGAAATCAGGAAGATAGTCATAACAACACGAGGTGTAAAGTTAATGCTTTAAGACTTCAAAGCATTGTTTAACTTTTGTTCGCTCGGTTGAATTCCTGCCAGACGCATGCAATATGCACAGCAGTAACTATAATTAATACAGTTCAGTTACAAGTTTTCATTTCAGATGTTAAAATTCTTGTTTTTGGTACACATGTTCCATTGATTAATTTATTTCGCGAAACACCCAAAGGCTGACTGCTTAAATAAAGGTGTGTTTTTACTAAAGACATTCAAAGACTTAACTAGGTTGCAGCTAATTTGCCCCCCCCGTATGTAAATATCGTAGAAAACTCTGTGAAAGAATCGAGGGTTAACGTTTTTTAGAATCCTTTAGAATTAGGGAATAGTTTTCTATAAAATAAGCCAGATATCTTCTTTGGAATTCTACAAAACTTCATATATAGTTTTTATAGTTATGTATAGAGACTCTTAGAAATACTTGTAGGTATTTTAGAGAGATTTATGCAAAAATTCTATAAAAATATATACACACAGACACACATGTAATAAAACTGCTCTATTTTTGTAAGAAGATTGGATCATTACTGTAATAAGATGACTTGATAGGAAGTCAGTTGTAACGGATTGGCGATGGTTCTCTGCATCATAACGTGAATACTTTGCTGCGTAGTTAGAAAGGTGACATTCGAAGAACAAACATAACAGTAAATTTTCCACACATAATATAATTTTCTGCATAGCGCACATTATCACTGCGGGCGCGCTATGCACCCCCTTCCCCAATTTTGTACAGGTTACATCTTCTTAAAGGAAAAAAAATTAGAAAAACAAACTCTACGGCAATACGACACAAGCGCCTGCAAGCAGAAGGGAATATGAATTTTAATGGAGAGCAGCAATTAATTTTTTTAAAGCAGCTACTGCTTTAAAAAATAATTGGCGACCTCAAAATTAACATTCTAAATTTGGTGCTCTCCCCCTAAATTCCTCTGTTCTCCCATATTCGAGATCTTTCTACGTTATGTAACGCTACTAACTAACCAATCATAGTGTAGCTGTACTCGTACATCAAACTTGGTATAAATACCTCTGGCAGTTAATAACAAGACAAACAGAAAATTCTTCGATAAAGCACTTAGATGTCAATACTTAAATTCATTTAATCTCTTCAGCTATAAAATACTTGAAGAGAACTATGATCTAAGGCCATTTGCCGCACACCACACGAAGACTGATCTTCCTATCAGCTAGTTAATTTTCACATTTTCCTTTCATATTATTTTTGCTTTTGTTTTGTCTTTCATTGTACTTGCTTTGCATTGTATTCTTTTACACTATGAGGAGATTTTCTTGCTTTAAGCTACTGCCAGTTAATTTTACGTCACTTATTGACTTGCTTTTTCATACATCCAGCCCTTCCTTATTTGCGATGTCGGATCATTTTATGATCCTCTTATGCACTTTGCCTCCGCTCACTAGTACTCCCTTCCAGGTCTTACTTGTCATGACTGCTTTCATGTTATGTGCCTTTATAGCAATATGTGTCATTGATCCGGACACGTCGCGCTCCTTAGGATTCGATACGTCATTCTTTTCCTACCTTCCGCTACTACTAAAACATCCCGCTGCTCTGCTTCTCCGTCCAAAATGCCTGCGTCGTAATTTTAAGAGCCAATGTACATAGCAAGCTGTCATATTTCATTATGATTGAACCACAGAAATATTTCGGATTTCATCATGATTCGATAAACATCTATGGAGATGATACTATATGCGTTGAAATATAGACTGGAAATTCGTGAAGTTCATGTTTTGTTATCTTCATCTGTACGCTGTTACCCTCAGCCACGACGACTGCAAGCTGATTTCTCTTCTGTGCTTCCGGAAACATTGCATATATACAGATAGATAGATAGATATAGATATATAAGTGAAAGGGAGAGAAACAACTAATAGAATTCTACTGAAAATATCAGATCAAATTTGTAGAAAACTAAATAATAATTCTAAAGAATTCTAAATAATTCTGAAATAATTCCTTATTTTAATTTTTTAAAGATCCTATAGAAGCTTTTGGCTATTTAAAATCATTATAATATAATTTTCTTTTGGAATAAAAACGAATGGATTAAATTTTCATTTTCCATAGCATTTTTTAACCTAAATTTTAAAATGATCAATGACATAAAGGCGAGGGAAGATAAAACCTTCCTAACAGATGCGATTTTTTTACCGTAATAAAAAAATTCAGTATCATTTTCAATTAAAAAAACATTCAAATAAAAATAAACGGATTTTAAATAGTTGTTACGTTTAATTAAAGTTAAGAAGCTATTTAACCTTATCAGGGATACTTCAGGAACTAACATTTTATAATCAACAGCCTAAATTTAATCTTTTAATTAATTTTATCATTTAAACTGATTTTAAGATTTTAAAAAATTTAATTTTTTGTATTTTTAGAGTCAATAATCCTAAGTCAGTACAAGCAGTACTGACAAAAAATTGCACGAAATGTTACGTAAATTCAGAAGCTAAAATATGTTAATTTAAAGGAAAGACGGCAAAAATTTTCATTAAAAAACATTCAGCTCTTCTACAGAACTTGAGGTATAATGTTATGTATAGTAGTTATGTGTAGTAGTTAGATATAATGTTATGTATAGTAGCTATATATGCATATATTTTACACTTACTGAAAAGTTATTTAGCTTTATAGAGAAGCATTTCTGCTGAGTATTACTTATACTGTTGTTGCTGATGCTAACTTGTCTGACGTAGTCAGCTCACGTCCAGAAAATTCCTCGTGGCAGGGAGCGCTAGATTACGCCTGTCATAGCCAACAGCCTTGAGCACCTAACAGGTGACAGAGCTATTTGGTTCAGTTGCGCCCCCAATTTCGATAGAAAGCACCCCGGGAGGACGGGTCCGAGGGTCTTCCACCCCTCTTCCCTTCCACCAAACCACACGAGAGGACGCCGCATATTTAGAGTTCCGCCATGTGTCTCCGACACTATACAAACATCTATGCCTTCTCTGAGATTCGATCCAGGGTAGTCAGCGATGCTAAAACTATACCGGTCAGACGGCGAGTATTACTTGTAAGTCTATAGAGTATTACTTGTAAGTATACTGAGTATTACTTATGCTAGAGGAATTTCAATACAGTTTTGTCAACCTCTATGGCTTAGCATAATCCATGCTGTGAAGTCTGGGTTATAATCTTGGACAAGGCCTGGATGCTTGCAGCTACCGTGTCTACATGGTAAGCTGGGAGGGGACATATAAAACATATTGTTCTGAAATTGCTACTAGTGATTATTGCACAGTGGTGTCAGATTTGGTTTGGTTTATTTAATTACGGCAAAGCCTCGAGGCTACCTGTCTAAGGGAAGGAATGCCTGCGTGGAGGACTTTCTGAAGGAAACTGGCTCGTATACACGTTATACAATGGGAAAACCACGAAAACACCCATGCAGCTAGCACGTTCACGGGATTCAAACCTCGGACCGAACTATCAGTATTCAGCAACTTTACCGCTCGGCCACTGGTGGGCAGTTGGTGTCAAAGATAGTGGACACGAGATTTTTCACAATATTGGCGAATGAGGTACTTGCGGTTAAAACTGGGATAGTTTTGCTTGATACCTGCAAATGTTTGCCTTTAGCTATTAATGTAGTGCTCGCTCTATAAGAGTATGCTATTTTCACCTTGCCAGTATTAATTTTAAATACAAAGTTTCAACTTTTATTTAAATTTTAGAAAAAGGTAGAATTCATATAATTATATATTAGGAATTATCCGGCAAATGAAGTTGTAGGGTTCTTCGCCCTCTGCCTATGATAAAACGTCGAGGAATTTCGCTGAGTTCAAAACAACTAACACGTACACTCGAGAAGGTTGAAACTCAAATAAGGATAACAGTTGGCCCCTTCTTGAGCTTACAGAATAGCCTCTGCTCGAGCTTTAACTCAGAATTAGAAATAAGAAACTAAACTAAAATTAACTACACGAGACTTAACCGAAGCTAAACACAATTATCTAACATAGTTGACCCTTAAACTAAACTAGCCGGCGAATACCAAAAGGCACGTATAATACGGCCGAGCGTAGCAGCTTCAAGAATGACTTAGCCAGAAGGCAAACACGCGCCACTAAGGACTACTAGCACTCTCTCTCGAACTAAGCTACACTTTCCTTAAATACTTCTTCTAACTCATTTGCATTCAACGCGTTTCTAAAACATCGTTCTGGTAGGGAGTTGTAAGGGCAGATAAGAATTGAAAGGAAAGAGTTTTAAAATTAAAATAATTGTTATAAAATTAAAATATACTTTACAAAGTCTTTGAATTTTGGCCTCAATGATTAGCAAATGTTTTAGTTGCAGGTTCATATTTTTGACACTTATATTATTTATTATATTATAAAATTCCAAGAACAGCATAAAAGAACTTTTTAAGTATTGTTGTATAAAGTGGCTGAGAATGAAATAGAATGGGATTAAAATTAAACTTAATTTCGCTACGTTAAATCATCAAGTTAGTTTTAAAATTGTTTAACTGTAAATAAACAAATGATTTCTGAAACTAACAGTATAAACTGTAATTGGAATTTCAAGTTATATCGTGTATTACTTGTAACAGTACTGGGAATCATACACTGGAACAAGTTGCCAGTAATATCCATTTTGAGGTTTCCACAGTTTTTGAAAGTTTCAAGTGCGCGACTTTTGGATCGCCCTGTATAATACATATTGTATTTTTTTGTCTTGCATTCTGATGTACGAGATCTTCTTCTTCTTTTTTTTATTTTTTAAAAATTCCTTTCATTAATTTTTTTCCCCATTTCTGCTTTGACGTATTGGGCCCGCACATCCAAGAAAATGTATTAAAATTTTGGTCGTTTTTGCTCTTGCTTGACTGACCTTAAGCGTATTGCTAACAGAATGAATTCATTTGAGCGTATTTCAGTTATACCATTTGAACATATAAGACATAATATAAATGTCAAGCAGCCAGTGATGCACTGACTGATGTAGTCAATTTCCATGTTATCCCTAACTCGAATGTCATAAACATTTGCTTGAGTGTTTTCCTTTTTCGCTAATGCAATACCTGTAGACAAACAAGAATAGTATGAAAGCCTTTTACTCAAAACGTAGCCATTTTGAATATACTGTTAATTCTTGCGAAATAAGTGCTAAAAATTACCAAAACAAAGATGCTGGATCACAACCCTTTCATAGTAATTTTTTTGTCACTTCTTAATACAGAAAGTTATATGAATTATTGCGCGAACCAAATAAAATTTATCGAAACCAAGGCTAAGGGAATATGTGACGCCATACTGGATTATTTGAAACGCACGCGATGCAGCCTACTAGATCCATTACTTTCACTCAAACCATTTGCATTACATCCCAACACTTATCTACTGAATAAAATTATTTTTCTTTTATCTCACTAACCATCTGGAAAAGCTCAAGTTCGCGTTCCTTTCTTGCACAGACAACACAAGAATCCTTAAAAGTTGTTCATTGCTTGTGCAAATAGCTGTTGACCTCCATCAGGTGTGGGCCTCTCCAGCCCACCAAATTATGCGAGTCACTAAAATGTAACGTCACAGGGCCTGCGGGGGCGCACCCCCTCGGCTGAACAAGTCGTCCTTGCTTGTGGCCGAACAGGTCGCCTACCTGGCCGCCTTATCCCATATATGGAGGAGGAGCGAAGGCCGACGACTGCTGGAATGGATTGGCAAGTGGGATGGTTGACGACGCTGAGTTTGACTGCATACGGGTGGAGTTGATGTGGAATAAATAACAAAGCTTTAACTGGTAGCTAAAGGGAATACATGCCTGTAAACAACAGAAAGCTATCCATCAAAATTATCCTTTCACAAGTCTTTATTTTACTACAGTGGGCCAGTTTTTTAATGCTTTATTTAGTGGTACAGTTACGTTATGTAATTGAATATAAATAATGATTTTGCCGTAAGCCTGATAAAAGTCTTCGCAAACGTCGGCCGGATAATTATAGAATAACATGAAGAAAACTGTCTGAATTTTCTGCTTTGATCCCACCGCTTTGGGAAGGGAAATGTTGTTTGAAAGAAACTGGGATTAGAGTAACTATTATATATCAGTACATCCCTTTCTACAGGGACATTTTTTTTTTTTTGCATGATTTTGATTCAAAGTGTTTTAAAAAATTAGGACAGTTATCTTTTCTTGTGATTTATTTTAATCTAATTATGCTCAGGAGACACTTTTCAAAAAAAAAAAAATTCTATTCAATTCTGTGGTGGGGGGGGGAATCTTAGAATTTTTGTTTGTAACAAAAATATCTGTTTTCTGGTTGCATTTCGAAATAGCTTTAAATTTCAAAACATAAGGCAACAATACTTAAAATTTGATAATTGTTCGCGTTGGTTAATTTAGCTGGGCAAAATTAACAAAGAAGAGTTACTTATTTTATTACTAAAATGTAAACTTTAAATCTTCTTGAAAAAGGGGAAGCTTCAATTTATTTAGGTGAGTAATTAATTAAGTTACACTACTATAAGAGTAAAAAAAAATTTTAATGAATTAAAAACATATAAATATTTGAATATAGTTCGGAGAACAGCCTTGGTTACGCCAACTTGGCTTCTTTAATGGTATGGGTGACATTTCATCATGCCAACGGAAGTAAATACTACAGATAATCAAATACTACAGAACAAATACTACAATAATAAATACTACAGTAATAAATAGTACAGTAATAAATACTAATAATAAATACTACAGATAATAAGTAATACTACAGATAATCCCTTAGCAAGGGGAAAGTATTACGGCTGTCTGCCTAGAGGAAGTACGTCATCGAATGACAACGATCGCCTGCCATACCACAATAAGCTGTTTCTCCCTTTTTGGCATCAAGGCTGTTCTCCGAACAATATCCAAATATTTAATTAAAAATTTAAATATAATTTGAAAAGCCACTGCATATTAGTTCTTGATTGTTTTCATGTTCGGAACCAATCTCATGTTTCCTCATACATCCTTAGCGGTTTTCTTCTTTTGTAACGTGGGCATGAGCTAGTTTACCTTAGAAAATCGCCCACGAAAGCATCCTGCCAGGCAAACAGCCATCTTATGTTTTCTAAATTTCAAATAACCTAACCTGCTGTTCTACTCTAATTTAGACAACTCTTTCCTTACATCGATTTTTCTAACTTCTTTTAAATTCTTTTCCTAAATCAGAATTCATTTTTGTAGTACAAGTATGTTTTTACTTACATTAAAATTCGAAATCTTAAAACTCGCTAGTTAGTGGCAATTTAGAACAATCAAACGACATGCACTAAGGAAATGTTTATGAAAAATCTGAACAACAGCGGTAGATTGTTAAAGATTATTACTGTATATAAGATTGGTGTAAAATTTTGTAACTAATTACATCGAACAATCGTTAAAATGGTCTATACGTTGAGTTTTAATTTTGATCACACTAAGCGAGTTTCTTTCAAACAGCTGCATTAAGAAGAACAAAAAAAAAAAAAAAAAAAAAAAAAAAAAAAATCTTTGTTCTTTATTTACTACCATAAAAATAATAAGTTTATTTTCATAAAACTTTGCAATATAAAGTTGAAATTTTAAGGAATACGAGTATAAAATAAGTGTTATTTTATTAAATAATTAAGCACAGAAGGTATTCGAGCATTTTAATTTAGCAAACAAGCAGAATTGATTTATCACAAATAACAGAATTAACGATAGTTATGAATTATTGTGTTCTAGAATCAATATTTTTAGAACCTGAAAAATACCTCATGCAAATAAATTTTAAATGGAAGGCTTTGTTTTTGCATCTTCCAAAGAAACTATTGTTTTTCACTGCGGGAACAATACAAGAATCTTAAAAAACGAAGCTTGTAGCAAAACACGCGAGGGTATCTGCCTAAGGAAAGGGGTGTCTTCGTAGCAGACTTTCCAACGACAACTGGATTGCATCCACATATACAGGGTGTCCCAAAACGATCGCATAAACTCTGCACAGCTAGATTCTTCGTTGGGAATACATAAAAACTGCCCAAAGAAGCGTTCCTGTATGGTCCATAGTTTACGAGAAAAATACGAAAAACAACATGTCAACAGCAGTATGTGGACAATTTAAAGCAGATGTTAAAAGTGGCCGCTGTGCATGTGGAGGCAGGCTTTAGCACGCCCTGGAACGGCTGCCATCACACGTTGCAGCATCGAGGGATCCACCGAAGTACAAGCAGCATGCAGACGAACAACTAAGTCCATTGGTGCTGTCACCGCATGCATAACGCGATATACGCGGCGAACGTTTTAAACATTATCGTCTAGAAAGATATGCCAATACTGTTGTTGGTATGTCCAATAAAGTGTTTTTTTCTTGAATCGGCAGTGACGTCATACTTTGTTTTTCGTATTTTTCTCGTAAACTATGGATCGTACAGGAACGCTTCTTTGGGCACTTTTTATGTACTCCCAAAGAGGAATCTAGCTGTGCAGAGTTTATGCGGTCGTTTTGGGACACCCTGTATAAAGGCTAGGTTATTTGAAGGTAGCAAAGCATAGAAGGGCTTTGTGCCTTAGAGGAAGGAATGGTTTCATGGAGGAAAAAATTGGCTCATATCCTCATTACACATGTGGAAACCTAACAAAGCAGCTGGTCATTCGCCCTGCCTCGAAAACTGGTCTAATACTAATATTCAGAAGTCCGAATCACTCGGCCACTGATCTCAACAACCCAGCTTTGAACCTGTTACAGACACCAGTACTCAGAGGTCTGAACCACTCGATCTCTGGTCCGCTCGCCCGAGTTCGAACTCGGGTCTAACCACCAGCGTTCAGCGGTGTTAATCTCTCGGCTATGATGGCGCTCGTTACTTGCAAGGGAAACCATGAAAACGGCCATATAGTGAATCCGTTCGCCAGATTTTAACCTATGAATCCAGCGACAAGTGATATAGGATTGTTAGTAATTCTTGGAATGAAGATATCTAAGAGAATAAACAATATCTTTTGCAATAAAAGAAAAAAATCGACATGTTCTTTTTTTAAGAAATAGAAAACTAAATGTTAATTTCAGGAAGGAAAAAAAAGTACTTCGAAAGACTCATCTAGTCATCAGTTTTGAAGATGTACGTATAGATGTACGTAATAGATGTACAGATGTACGTATGTATAGACGTATAGATGTACGTACGATATTTTGAAGATGTACGTAATTTTATCTACTATAGATAAAATTTTGAAAAAAGGTTTATTTGAGAAAATATAAAAAAGGTACAGTGTCCTTCGTCTTCTCCGGGCAGAACGTAAAAGTAGATGTCGAATTTTGTACGACAAAAATTCAAATTCATTGTGGGAAAAATCAAAATTTATCGTGACTGTAGATGAAATTTGATAGACTGTAACAGAAAATGATCAGCTTATGAGTATATAAGAAGAAAGAAAAGATTAAAATCTTGGTTTTAAAAATCCAAAGGAAGTTCCAGTGTTACTGAAACTTTCTACAGTGAGAAATACTGTAGGAAGAGAGAAACAGTAAGACACTAAACGTGAGTGAGAAACTAAAAGTAAAAATACTTACGTTTAGTTTCCTACACTGAACTAAAAACAAGAATAAAAAAAATATATAAAAATAAACGCTAAGTATTTAGCAAAAAATATTTTTGCTCTCATATTAGTAAAAGAGACCACACATAGCCTCAAAGAATTGAAGTGCACAAGAGAGTTAGGTTAATTGAGGCAAAGGAACGTGAAGGTTGTTTGACTGAGATTTTTTCATGGAGAGATTTCTCCATGGAGGAATTTCAAGGGAAACTGTTTCGTATCCACTTTACATAAGGAGAAACCACGGAAGTTCCTCTGCAGCAGGCCCGTTCGCTGGATTCTCCATGGAGGAATTTTAAGGGAAACTGTTTCGTATCCACTTTACATAAGGAGAAACCACGGAAGTTCCTCTGCAGCAGGCCCGTTCGCTGGAATTCGAACAGTGTCGAATAACCAGTGTTCAACTGTTTTACAGGTTGGCAGGATAAAACTACGAATCACATATCAACGTTACATAAGGAGAAACCACGGAAGTTCCTCTGCAGCAAGCCCGTTCGTTGGAATTCGAACAGGGTCGAATAGCCAGTGTTCAACTGCTTTACAGGTTGGCAGGATAAAACTATGAAACACATATGAAGTTTAACCCTAAATTTCTAAGAGGGGAGGGAGAAGGTCATTTCTCTCTCTCTCTTTTTTTTTTTTTTTTTTTTTTGTATGTGTGTGTTTCCTTTCTTTTCATATTCAAACACTTAAAAAACTAAAAAAAAAATTTTTTTTCTTGTCGTTCAATTCAAGCAATTTACGTACAAATTACAAGAATTCTGTTTGTACACAACTACATTCTTCCATGAAGAAAGAACTCACCTGAACCCACGACGAGCAAACGAAATAATAAAATTTATATTTTATTCTCAGTTTCAAGTCACATAATGAAGCTGAGTCGTTTACAAGTTGATATACGAGGCTGCTCGGCTTAATCACCTATTTTACGATCGATGCCTTGACTTGGAAAAACAAATATGAAAGCAAAGAAAGAAAAAGTAAGAAATTTGCTAACTGTGATTTTATTATTCGTTTAGAATGGGATCGTTCTAAAGCAATCATTCGAAAGTTATAGCGGGCATGAACCGATATAAAAGACAGCACATCTATCGCAGTCTTTCTTTACCCTCATTTACTGTTAGCCAAAGTAGACCACAATAAAATAGGTCGTAATTTCTCGAAGGACTTTTTCCCTCGAGTAATTTGATTTCGGATACAAAAGGAACAATGGCAGTTTTCGCGCGTTCCCGCACTAATTATTTTTTTGGATGACTTGAATTTATACCATTCTCTTCTTCTTTACGACGTAGTGTTTATATTTTAAAGCTAGAGGACGAGACGCAACGAAACAATGCTGAGAACTACGCCCTGTTAATGATTTGGGCTGAAAGTGAACTGCGCCATCGTCGAGGAATCGTAAGCATTAAGTATTCATTACTGATGATGCAGTTGTACACGAGACATCTACATATTCAGTACGATTTTGCTTACATGCGTTGTTTATTCTAATAGCGTTTGTAAGCTGATATGTGATACTAGAAAACATTTATGAATGTGTTATAATGCAATTGTTCAGATTTGGTGCTTAAATCATCCATTTTCTTGTACTATATATGCAATATTTCAACTTACAAACTTTTTGGTTTAAATTCTTGTAACAAGGACATAGTAAATAAGACTTGTAATAAACAAGAGCAAGATAAACATGGACAACAAAAGCAAGATAAACGTATGATATTTTCCAAATAATTATCCTACCAAAGTATAGGAAGGAATGTTTCAAATAAATTAGACATGAATTTTATTTGCTAGTTTTTTCGCTTTCTTGCCTCTCATTACTCCTAGGTTACAAAATTAAAATCATTAAGTGAAATGCACGCGTTTAAATATTCGCTATCCACGCATTATCCGAAATCACAAAGGAGATACACTGGAGAATCTCAGAGTCTGATTCAAAAGCACAGAGAAATGGTAAAATGATGGTAGGTTTCGTGTTAACCACAGTGCGCCACAAGGAGCTTTAATGGTATATATTTGAATGTATTCATCTTGTCCTGTCTATTAACAGGGTTTAACAGGGATTGAAATGATCCATTGAGAAACGATATGTGGACGCCAAAGCGCATCTAACAAAATTTTTCACAGTCCCAAATTTGCGAAACAGGAGACATGAAAATGTACAATACTTTCGCCGGACGAATTCTGGACCTTCCAATGCTCGCCGGACCTGTTTTTAAATAACAGAAGGAAGGCACTTTATAAGGGGGGGGAGAATTTACAGTTTATTTTAATATTACTGTCTGTACCATCAAATTTGAGACATACGCGAAACAAAATGTCTTATTCTAAAAGAAATTACAAAACATACGAATTATAAATAATAGATATGCAACAATCAATAAAAGAAAACAGATATGCAACAATTAGTTGATGTAATGTGTTCGTTGATAATATTTATTCTGCTGCCGTATAAAGTACTATGTTATCTTCATTCCGTCCTTCCTCCGAATGAAAGGCCAGTCATACACATGGACACATTCAAGCAGCCTATAGTTCGATGATTTTGTTCTTCGTAACACAATACAAGCAAACAAAAAGAAAGTTTTGAATTCAACTACTACGCTCCATTCGAGATCTGTCAGATAATTAATTAGAATAAAATTTTCTTTATATGTAATCTACATTTAAAAGTTTTTTGAGATCCTTGTTTAATAATACCGCATACCTCAAGAAGCTGCTTTCTTCACACAATCTTAAGCAGAATGCACTCACGAAGAAGAAATATCAGTACCTGATTTACCGTACTTTATCATAGAGGCATAAATAGTATTTTATATTAAATGTATGCATCGGAAAATTACACAGGTTAGTAAAAGCTTGATTGAGATATCTATCTGAAAGTCACCTTCTGATGACAGCTTTCGGAAGGAATTGATATGAGTTGGTTTGTTTTATGTAGTTATGGCAAAATACGCAAGGGCTATCTGCTTGTGGGGAAGGATGTCTTCGAGAAGGACTTTTAGGGAATCTTGCTAATTTACACATTATATACATGGGAAAAAACAGGAAAACGCCCATGCAGCCAGCCCGTTTGCCTAGAATCGAACGCAGGTCGGCACTACCAATGTTTAGCGACTTTACCGCTCGCCGCTGTTAGACGGAATTGGTATGAGAATCTTCTTTTATGATCGTTCCATTTGTTAGCTCATACAACTTCATTTTTATTTCCTCTAAATAGAGTTTTCATAATGCAGTCGATATTGAGCTTCCTTGAAGCTGATTGGACCAAACCTTACAGATCTTCGACACGAATCACAATAAAAAAAAATTCTGAAAAATATTTTCTCCAGAAGCGCAAAATAAGACCACTTAGAAGTAAATTATGTAAAAGCAGAACTTAAGCTCAGATGAGTTCCTCTCCTACTCAAAAGAAAACCGCTGAAGCAATTTTTTTAAGAATCGTAAAATATCGAGGCTACATACGGGAAAAAGATTGCTTGATTAAAAAATCGCTAACTGTTGCTAGAGAATTCCTGTTCAAACTAGTACTAAGATAACTGCATTTCTTGAAAAAATTTCTTATTGAATTGTAAAGTTATCCTAAGCTTTTTAACGGTTATCTTGAGTTTCAACTGCTTTCCTCTCCCTGTTAATTTCAGCTTACGATTTCCTACCAGAATGTGGTTTTAGAATCGCGTTTAATGCAAGTGAGTAAGAGTGGTATTTAAGTCGAAGTTCCACTGACTTCAGGAGAATTTTAGTTCATCAGAAAAGAAATACTAAAAATATTACAGATAAACTTCTCACTACTTTCAGAACTGTAGAACTTATGCTGAATTTTGCTCAAGACGCCTAAACTGTTCGTCTTACGCGATGATTCATAGGCGAGCGGGTAAAGCCAAGTTATATAGATCCCGTCTTCATGAGTTCGGGCCTAGCCCGACTCACCATCAGCCATTTTTGGCCTCGGCCAAGAATGGACTCTATTCTGCACTGGCTTTTATGCCAGTTTTTTTTATTCATTACTTATGTTTTTCCTTTTACGACAGAAATAGAGTGGTAAAGACCAGTTAGGTCGTACATCACTTACACAAGCGAAGACCCAGGACCCAGGACTTCAGGAGAGAGCTTCAGAGTTTCTGACTAGCGCGCGTTTGCCTCTTGGCTATGACTCTCTAAGCTGTTACTACACTCGGCCGCATTGCAGGCCCTAGATAGCTTCGCTAGCTTATTCGATATTTAGGGGCCAACTACTTCGAATTTTAATAGCTTCGGTTATATCTTTTTAGCTACGCCTTAGTTAGGTATTAGTTCTTATTATTTTTGAGTTCAAACCCCAGTGGATGCTTTCCTGTACGCCCTGCAAAAGGGGCCATCTGTCAATTCTTATTTTGAGCAACAAAAGGTAGTTAACCCTTCTTGAATTTACATCTCTGTTCCTGAACTAAAGTGATTATTCGCTTAGCTCTTCACGAGGTTCCTACACATTTAGCTGTTAGATACAAGGGTTGAACCCCTCAGAGTTGCAAATAGCTAAATCTGATAAAGCGATCTCCAAAATTATACGTTTTTTACGCAGTGAGAGCCTTTCAAAGGATCGTCATACATTTCATTCGTTCCTTTAGAATTAAAGAAATACATAATGCAAGATAAATAAGAAATATAGTTAAGTGTTTGCATTAAATGGGGTGCCTTATTATGTATTTTAGAAGGAAACAGTGAATGAAATTTTTATTAAAGGTGAAACTTAATTTTTCGTTTGAAGTAAAAATCATCTGCCCATGGCCATATCATTAACGAAAATAATGCTGAACTTGCAACAGCAAGTTACGGCTGCAGCGTAGACATTTGCATTTTCAATCACCCATACTGCAACTGACCGCTGCCCAAAATGATCTGAATAATGATTTGGCTAATAGCTGATTATTGCGCTGAATGATCGC
>KK119807.1:1520264-1573124 GCA_000611955.2 Stegodyphus mimosarum
TCAGCACTGTTGCCATCGGGTCTAGGAAATTAAAGGTTATAACTGCTTACGGGAAATATCCAGAAAAAGAAAAGAAACTTTTTTATAAGAACTCGCTGTAGAACTGAGCGGTAAAGGTTGAAACCCTCGGAATGAGGAACAGTTTGAGGCAATAAAATTAACCTGTTTGATATTATCATACTTTGTCCTTCCGTTTGGCAAACTTAACTCTCGAATAGCTCAATCTCATTTCTCCCGACAGTAATACTGCCATTGCACAATGCGCTGAAATTCCTAAAAATGCTTCTGACCCACCCTGTGGAATCAGAGGTGGATAGCGCTATCAATAATTTAAGAAATTTCCGGAGGTATCGGTGGTAGTTAAGTCCATCTTGTCTTCTGATATCGATGGTTTTAAAATACGTGGAATAGAAATCGTAATTGCAGGATTCATGCAGGAAAAAATCAACAAGTTCAATAGAAGAAAAAGATTTAATAATGTTAAAAAAATAAATAAAAATATAAATAAATAACTAAAATTGGTATGATAAACTAATGGTAAGTATATTAAACTCATTATCTTAATCAAATCATCATCAGCTTCTCGCAAATTCATAACTGATGGCTCCTATTCTTTTCCTCCTACCATAAAAGCTACAAATTCCATGTCCAACTACCTCGATGATTTCATAATGATGCCGGCGCTTTTATGCAAGTCAGCGACTATTCACTTGGATCTTCCCATGAGCGTTTTTGTGTCGTGACGCAGTCTGCAATCTTCATGATATAAACTGAACTTCATAAAGGTGCCGGTACTCTTTGTGTCTTAGTGAACAACATCCAAGCTATTTATTCAAGCCAATGACGATCCACCTAGACCTTCACAACATCTTGCTGAAGGTCGTATTCTTCATGGTATAACTGAACTTCATAAAGGTGGAGCACGCTTTGCATCTTGGCGAACAACGATAATGCCGTGCCTTTTATGCATGTTTGCAGCGTCAGTCAGACAAGTCTATTCGTCTGTGTATGGAATAGATTCCGGTTAGCGATCACCATTCTTCAGGAAGGAGTTTTGTAATTACTCAGCTCCGTCACTCAACATTACAAGGCTCACGAGCGACCGAGTAGTGCAGCCGCTGAAAGTTGGTAGATCCACTCCGTTTAAATCCCAACAAACGGGCTGATTGCATGGCTGTTTTTGTGTTTTTTCTTATCCATAATATTGTTGCGTTATACGGGTTCGTGGATTTGAGAGTATCCGATGAAAACACGATGCAGAACAATAAAAAGCACAATTTATTTACAAGGATCACTATTTACAGCACAGTTCCAAAATTACCTTTAAAAGCGTCGAAAATCTACAATAAATACGCTGAAACAATCAGCAACACAGCTTCAGGCTGCAACTGTAAAGGTAGCTTCAAGGCAACACTAAACTTATAATAAACACCGTGGAACAATCACCAATACACTGTCAAGCTATACTGTAAAGGTAGCTTCACGGCAAAGCACTATCTCGATCGCTTTCCGTTCACAAAACTCTCGCGTAGCTTAGCACTCACAGTAAGCAGCTATTCTCATAATGCCGGCTTTCAGAAACGCAGAGGTTTATATAGCTTTTCCTTAGGTTCCACACGTTTCGAGAAATATCTCGACAGGAAGTTATTCTAGAAGCTTCCCGATTGGACCATGGGATATCGCCTATTTGGTCGCCAAATGGGCGATGAAGTTGCCAATCTGGCAACCCTAGTGCTATGCCGGAAAGCTTACATACAGGCGCAACCGCCGAATTTTTCGCAACAATATGATATGAGCTGCCTTCTCTTAGAAATTCTTTCACGGAAGCATCCTTTCCCTTAGGCAGGTAGTTTTCACATGCTTTACTATACTTAAGCAAACCAAACAACCAGCAACTCGTTTCCCAGAACTATTTTGAATTTTCTACCACTACAGCTTTGTATGGATATTTAAAACTACTCTACACTTGAATACTTAATTAATTAATTTAAATACGATTATTATAAAAATTATCTAATTAAAGATGTAATAAATGTTTCACGGAATTTAGTTTAAATATCAATGATTTATAAGCTCAAACACAATTTTTCAATGAATATATCGAATCATAAAAATTTAGAAGACTTAAATTCTCATTTTATCAGATAATATATTCCAGTAGATTAAGATGCTAAAAACACTGTTAATTAACTCAAATACATAAATAGCCTAGCCGCCAATAAATAATTACATTCATCTATTGGAGATTAGAAGTTATTGGACACGAACAGCCTCAATCATTTGTGCATGGCAAGTTAGGTACGAAGGATAATTCATCCTTGGCATTAATTAACCTCGTGCGGTTAAATTGGCCTTCGAAATTAACCCGGTTTGTTAAAAGTCAATGATCTCAATTAGGTAAGTGTCAGTTTTCACAGCAGCATATTTCTCTCATTCCCATGGGAGCTGCTCGTGCTATTTGTCACTACAAAAAGAGAAGGTCGAAAGAAATCAGCATAAAATCCCAGCTAAATTGTCTGAAATTCGCATCCCATTTCAGGCGATTTTATTATGTACGTTAAAAATAAAATATTTCTGACAAAAGGTTTATAGAAGGCACCACATTTTGCTGCAGCAAAGATTCGTTTTTTATGTCAAAAAATGTTATACGATGGTCACCAGGGGTATTCAGACTTTATTATTGTAAAATGAAGAATCGGTATATGATTTTTTGTAAGGTCAAAGGTCCAGAATTATAAATTTTAGAGTATATGTTATCCCGATGGTGAAGGAGTGCACCGCAAAGCACTTTTTTCGTGATTCTATTAAGATGTTTTGTAATTCAGTGTTGACGTGTTTTTGTCGATTTTTCGCACATATCTTATTTTAACGAACAAACTAAATAACTCCCAGTTTTACTTTTTATAACCCACTTTGTAACTTCGATATGAAATAGTTTCCCTTCAAAAGTCCTCCACGAGGCATCCCTCCCTTTCCATGTAGCGCCTAATGACGGAGCACGTGAGAAATATATATTACCGCTTGTAACGTGGAATAGAGCGAGCAAAAGACAAAGTTTATACCGAATTTTAAACTTAATTTGTTGAATTTTGGTGGGGCGATCAAGAGGTCAAGGGAAACCAGCGACCAAGGGGTAGAATCACTGAACACTGGGAGTTCCATCCTGGCTCATATCCCGGTGAACGGGCTGGCTACATGAGTAGTTTTTGGTACCTCATATTTAACACATATAACGAGCCGGTTTTTCTTAAGATGTCCTCCATGAAGGAACTTCTATTCTCCGGCAAACAGCCCTTTTATGCTTTGCCGCGGTAGTAAAAATTTATTAAAGCTGTTAAATATGCTTATATACTATTTCGAGTTTCCTGTGAGGGAAAAAATATTTTAAGTACCAAAAGTTACTCAAGCATTTTTTTTTAAATTTCAATCTACCCTCGTTAATTAAGACCACTGAACATTGTGGTCTTAATTAGGTAGAAACCTACCTATGAATTTCGGCGAATGGGCTGGTTACATGAGTGTTTTCCTGCTTTTCCCCATATGTAAAATAGATATAAGCCAGTTTCTTTTAGAAAGTCATCCGCGAAGGTATTTTTTCCTTTTCACGTGCTTTGCTTATTCAAATAATCTAACATCCTCTGCTAAACAGTATGTAAAATAAAACATCCTTATGTACCTCACCTTAAAATTAAGTACTTATTTGTGAATAATCATGTTCATCTAAAAATTGATCTAATTACATTTTGGAAAAACATTCCCATTGTGAGTAAGAAATATTGTTTTTAAAATGACTCAACCAAAGTTTAAAAATAATTTTATGATTGCATGGTTAATTAATGATGATACTAATTAAAATTTCGTTAATTCCTCCAGGGGAAAATCACTGAACACTTGTAATTCGACCAGGGTTTATATCGTGGCGAACGAGATAGATACATGAGAATTTTTAAAACAGAAAAAATTTAGATAATAATATGTAAATATGAAATTTATATATTTAAATAATAAATGAATATGAAATTCATATGAAATTTGAAATATGAAATTGTATAAAGTTTACATATATTATATAAATTTGAAATATGAATTTTATAGTATTGAATATGAAATTTCTTTATTTTTATTGATACGAAATTTACGTAATGATATGTAAATTGAATATTAGCCACTTTCCTCTAGAAAGTTCCCCATGAAAGTATCGCTTTGCCTTAAGCGTGCTTTTCCGTAACTCCAAAATTCGTAAAAATTAATTGATTATATGCAGAAACTAAAAAGGAAATATTTTTAACTATATGGGGAGGGGACAAAACTACAGTTACCTGTTCGAAAGAATAATTGCTCTAATTGAATTTAATCTATATTTTAAATTGGTGATCTTTGTTAGAGTAAATTAAAAAGAAATCATTGCGTACTGCAATACTTCATCACAGTTCAGACATCAAAATGTATAATAAGTAATAAATATTTCTATTACATTTTTTTAAGAAATTCAGCGTGTGAATAAGCGCCTTAAGAAGATTTCTTTGGAAAAACGCAGGAATTTTTTTGAAATTAATATTCTCTAAATTTTCTTAGAAATGGAAGGATGTCGAAAATAATTATTATCAGTAAATAATTTAAATCGGGTATGTAGCTTATTTATAATTAATCAGGTATGTGACTTAATATTTCTATCAAGAATTTAATGTATACGTCCTTCTCAAATTCGATATTTTAATTTCAAAATACTTTTATAACATAACGAAGCATATACCATTATTTAATTTATTCGAAGTAAATGGCTATGCTGCAAATTTGGCTGCATGGCAATTTTCAAAGATTCCCATGCATTTGAATACAAATAAGAATCAGCGCCCATTCTGAAATCCTTCGTCAAATTAGAGTTTGTCCTAGAGAGCGACCTTGCCGTGCTTTGCGGTAATGAATTGCCTAATCAGAAGCAACCCTGTGGTCATAAACAAGTTGTTTCACTTTAATTTATCCTTATAATCAGTATAAGCAGTAAATTAGCATAATGACCCACTTTAATTATCTGTAATTCTTGCTGTCTTAGCACATTCGTAAGCATCCTCCCCAGGAGATAGAATATTCGAACTCTCGAATCTCACAAATTTTTTTAAGCAACGGGATTCGAAATATCGATTCTTTTCACTTTTGCACTTTGCCAAATATATCTTTTGAATACTAACCTAAAAAAGCCATTAAATAATTTAACGCACGGAAAAGTTGATTTTAATCTTAATGACACCCAGCAAAAGCGTTCATTAAACAAAACAAAGAACGCGTTTATTGCATTTTCAGTCGATCTGGAAGCCCAGTATCATCTCATGGCCGCTTTAGAAACATATTCGCAATTTTTTATGAAAGAAATTAGAAGGGTTGTTTTTTTTTAAGGCCCAAAGGGCGTTATTCCAGAAGCGCTATTAATTTCGTTTTGGAATTTTGCTTCGATTCATTATAAACGGCGAATCAGAATCACTTTCACGTTGTTGCCACCAAATATTATGGCCCTGCGTTATATTTATTAAATAATGAAGAATCTGCATAAATGTGTATATGTTTCTCGCATTGTGATAAAACACCAGTACCTAGAACCATTTAATTTTGAATAACGTAACCCTCCACCGAATATGGGCATCCGGAAACCCTAATTTGGAATTTGCGATTTGTTTTATTATCGATTTCATATTTTGTAACACTTAAACGAATTTTTTATTAACAAACTCAACGATTTCAAAGCGAGCAATGGCAACACTGCACGGAAAAAAAAGTTATCTCCAGCGCTCGAGACTGTGTATCGGAAATTTTAAAGATATGCTCATTTTAAAATTATTTTGCGATATTGCTCTTGAACTGAATTTTATGGTTTAAGAGCTATGTATGATATTTAATTAAAAAAGGTAACACACAAAAAGTTAAAAAAAGTCCCTTTGGGGGTAATGTAAAATCTGAAAGCTTTCAGATTTGTGTGTCTGTGTGTGTGAGACGCTTGAAATATTGCTGCTGTGAACGATGTAGTAGTAGTCAACGAAGGTTGACCGCTAGCCCGAAACCAAGGGCATGGGCTCGAATCCGGCATCAGATTTCATTATATATGTGTACCATTTCCACGTCTCCAGAAGGTAGTATCGGTCGCCCTTTGTTAAGCGTCCTGAACAGAATAGGGAAATAGTGGGCGGGACGCCAGAATTTCACCATTAGTTGTACAGGTTTAGTTCCACCGCTCTAGCTGTACAGCCCCGTCCAAATTTTCAAGGAGAAATTCTCAGCGTACGTATTCGAGAGTCTCCTAATCCTCTTCTCCTACTACCAGCCCTCTTAAGAGGCCTTCGGCTGGCCAGAATTTTAAGTGCCTACATGCCGCAGAGACACTATACGCTTAAAAACATCCATACTTTCTCTGGGAGTCGGATCCTGGACAGTGTTCACTTGTTTCTTTTTAAAGGAATTCATGTATATTTTTAAAAACTGTATCTTTAAATCTGTTTTTCTTAAACAAATAAAGAATAAGATGGCAAATGACCGACGCAATTGAAGATTCTTGCAAAATATTTTTTATTAGGAAATGCCTGCTCATTTGGTGTGTGTTGGGGGAGAATTTCTTGAATTAGTTTTCTATCTTGTACACTTGCTTCAATTAAAAAAGATTATGTTAAATATAAAAAGTTTGAACTGCTTTTTATATCTTTTATAATTTATTTATTATTAATATATATTATTATTATGTTATTGTTTAATTACTTTGAGAAAATGAACCTCGAGATTCAAAAATCATGATTACGTTCCTTATTTATTAAATTTAATTTGTTTATTTTTAAAAGAATTCATGCATATTCTTTTTCCTCATCCCATGCTTTTGTGACGTAACTGGAAATACGTACGGTTAGCAGTCAGGGAATTTGAGTCCCGAAAAGGACATCTTTGTTTTTTCATGTTTCTCGTCTTCGAAAAATCCTAAAAAACTCTACAAGCGCTCAATTAGAATGTGGGGGACGATAATTTATCACAACCTGGATTTGAGTTCTCGCTGCCCTAGTTGCCCCTGAAGTGGGGGAGAATGCAAAGAATTTTTTACATCTTAAAAGTCGACAGAGGAGAAGACACTAACATTTACACTGGGTACCTTCGTACTGTAACTGGAATTACTCCCGGCTAGCATCGGAAGGTTCCCAGTTTGAATTCCGATGAGGATATTGCTGGTTTTTCATGTTTCCTGCTTTGAAAATCCTAATAGCCTCTTCAACGATAAATTTAAAATAACTTTTTCTTTAATTGAAAAAATTTTAACGTTTATTAATTTTTTTCTTTTTTTTTTGGAATGATTTCAGAGATTCAGAACATTAAAGTGATTCAAGCACTTTTAGGATTCCGATTCGAGAGAATTTAATAATTTAATATTCGACTCCTTGCTAAAGTTTTGCTTTTATACATGATCAACATAAATCACATTTGTAAACAGAAAACTACGGTTGTATATCACGAGATTGATAGAAATTTTTATTCAAATTATAGTGTAACAACACTTACAAAGCTTTATTTTATATTAAATTAAATCTCCATGTTTCATAGCTGGTGTAATAAACAGCACCAAACATATGACATTTTTAACAGATTTTAATAATTTATGAGTTACGTAAAAAAGGAAGCTAAATTGTTCAACTTTCCAATCAATTAATCCTTTTCTATCTCTTCCATGAATGAAATACCGTTCTCTTTAAAACATTCCAGTTCTTCGTATAAAACTCTCAGTTTTAAGCTTTCATTTGATACATTTTCGTACCAAACAAATCTGATAATTATGCACTAATAGTAAATCTGTCCATTTCATTATTGCCGCTAAGCAAACAAATATTTTATTGGCAAGAAGTGTCAAATTTCATCATAAATATGATTACCAATTTATATTACTCATTTATGACAGTACATTAAAATTGTCAAGTAGCGCTTCGTTGAGTGTAATGGAAGAGTGGTGAAACTACCAGTGAATCGAAAACTCGTAACTATGACGGAGCTATCAATCATAATAAACAGTTTACTGACTTTTATATTATGTCATTAAGCATTGAGAAATCATCTTGGAAGAAGAGCTGTGAGGCCAAGAAACCAAAATATTGGCTTAAAGCAGAGATGGTAATTACACAGCCCGCGTGCCATATTTGCCGGTTATAAAAGTTTCCTCGTATGCCAAAAATTTCAAAATAATGATAAAAACTAATAGTGAATAAAATAGTATGGGAATATTCTTTCTACGTCACGAAATGAGTTATGGTGATTTGGTAGCGTAAGGCATCTAGATGCATATTTACCAATCTTGCGTTTTTGATAGCTCTAGGAATTTGGATTTAGTAAATATGGTAATACTCTGTGGCACTGTGTCTGAGACCGGTACGGAAATGTTATGTTTTGTTTATTTAGAGTAGTACGTGCTGAAATGAAGTAATCAATTACCTTACATTCCTAATTTACTATGAATTAATTAATTATTATAATGTTTGAGTTTGGATTTAAAGATAAATGATTTAACATTCGCTTGATTAAAAGCATACCAATAAAAAGCAAAACAAGCCAATAATAAGCTAATAATAAACTAAAGAGGCAAAAAAAGTGTGAAGAAATGGGTTTGCAAGAATGAATGCAACAGCACACTGGTAGACTGCGAGCTCAGCGAGAGCGCAAAATACCTTAACAAACAATTTTGGGCGATCGTTAAAATCTGAAACCTTTCAGAATTTTTTTTTCCGTTTACATTTCAGCTTAAACAAGTTGCAAAATTTAACAAACAAAACCTTTCTGTCATCCAGCTATGACAAGAAAATAATCCCAATGTTATTCATCCAGCGCTTCGCTTTAGTAAAATGAAATTCCTCTTGTATGACGAAACTTCAAGTAGTTGATCTCCAGTTTCATATACTGATAGATCAACAATTGAAAGAAAAGTTAGTTCAGCAGTCTATTTTCAAACTGTCCCTTCAAATATCGTCAAATGGAAAGGTCCTTCCATAATAATAATAGCGTTTTCCAGTTTTAATTGTCAGCCAAAAAGCAGCCACTTAAATGGCCGTTCTCAAAAATCTCAAAGAATTTGCCATAAAATCTCACTCCCAAGCAGCTACTTTAACGATTAAGAATTCCTACCTTCCTTTCTATTGATTTTTGACATCAGTTCTCTGTTTGCTTTAATTTCAAGCTACAAATTTCAAATTTCATGGACCAAAGTACATAGTGGCCATTTTGGTAATGATAAATCAGATGAATTAGCCAAAGAAGCAGCTATTAATCAAGATGGTATTGAAATCACCCTTCCATGTCCTCAATTTCAAGTACCAACTTGCTTCAAAATTTTTGGCAAGATTTGTGGAATAATACTTCACAGGGAAGACGCACATGTAATCTATCCATAATAGATATATCCTTCATTAGATTACTATATAACAAGACACAGCCCTTTCCCACATATTTCTACGCAAGAAATATGGTGAACTTCGATATCTGCATACGTGGGAAACAGGGACCTACTGATCATTACACTTTCTCATGCCCCTTAACCGAAGATAATCATATTAAATCCACACGAACTGGTCTCTTGGCATTCCAAAGGTTTCTAATTAAAGATAAACATCAGTATCAGTTTAAAAACATTTGTACAACGACTCTTCTTATGGCCTAGACCAGAGTTTTTTAAACTGTGGGTCGCGACCCTCATGCGGGTCATGGAACCTGCAGCAGGGGGTCGCCAAAAATTTTAGCAGGTTTGATATTTCTTTAACTTATAACAATTTCACAAATGCCAAATATTTTTATACAATGTGTCTGAAAATAGATAAAGACAATACAGGCAAAGAAAAGAACGAAAACGCATTCTTTTTATAATATAAACGTTTATTTTACTTGCTTTGCACGGGACGCTGTCATTTCGTCTGTTACTTATTTAAATTTGTTCTATGTCTTAAAATTAGAAATTAAAGTTAATGACCTAAAACTGCAATAGTATATTACAGTACGAGTGAAAACATTTAACAGTTTCCCTCAAGTGTGTCGAATTTGCGCAATGCTTATGGGGTCCCACAAAATTTTCATAAATATTCCTGAGGGGTCCTGAGATCGCGAAAAAAATCTCAGTTATAAAAAGGGGTCTCAACTAAAAAACGTTTAAGAAGTCCTGGCCTAGACCTTTGTCTAGTATAAGTTCTCATATTGCATAAATTTAATGAACTTTTACATCCCGTGAATGTGTTCAAAATGATTCCACTTATCAACTTAATAAACTGTAATAACCTTTTATAACCGGAATAACCCCGTGGACACCTCTTTAATATTATTTTTACAGTTCATTATAGTAACTTTGTTATCCCAGTGCTTATTATATTTATCTGTTAGTTATTATGTTTATCTGTTATTTTTGTTACACTAAAACAGATTTTAAATTTAATTTGGGAATTTTAATTTGCATTGAATCTATACTATAATCGCTATATGCCCTAAATTATTACTTTTAATAAATATTGGACGCTTTATGTACGGGGGGAGGGACTGCACGATGTACCATAATGGGTAAACTCTAGATCACCTGGAAAGCTTCAGTTGCTCATTTCCTCAATCTTTTCTTTGTAAATTAAAACTTGCTTTTTTTTCAGTATGGGAAGGCATTCATTACTGACCTATGGTACATCGTAGGTGTCTCCCATACTTTTTACCTGTACCTGTCTTGTTTCGATCTCTTTTTCGTCTGCAGAGCAATATATCAGTCAACAGTCATCGTTGTTTTCCTTGGCCGGCCACCACAAGAATTTCTAACATCTGTACCTGCTGTTTGAAAGCCTTTCGAAGCTTGTGAAACAAGACTTTATCAATTCCAAATTCTCGGGCGATAGACGTAAAACTATGCCCTTCTTCAAGCTTGTCAATCATTCCACAATGTGTAAAGGGGTCTTGATGTTTTCTTGTAGCCATATGGCACGCCGTAATTTCACTTTCACTTGCAGAAGAATGCCTAGAAACGCGCCTTCCTTTCTTCTTTTGCGTTGCGATGCAAGCGCCAACGCAATGACTCCTCGAGTTTTGCATGCCCTAACGTACGCTCTTTGATGTTACTGTGCTGATAGTTGCATATGCATCAGCTTCCTCGGGCGACCCCTACATCCGAGCTACTCTAGACACTGGGGGACGTGGTGCTGTACTGATTAACTTTAATGGTAAAGGGACAGTGCCCTCGTCTCCCGTCACTTGTCACTTGCTGTTGGCGTTGTGACTTATCTCACTGTCTTACAGTAACACCAGAACAAGCCCACGAAATTCCTTGTGGCAAGGAGAAAAAGATCGCGCTTGTCGTTGACAAGAGCCTTGAACACCACACAGATGACAGTACGACTTTGCTCAGTTTTGCCCCCAAATTTTGATTATTCCTCCCTCAATTTGATCTGAGTGTTCCCATCCCCCTTCCCCTACCATCAACCTCTCGAAAGGACTTTCGACTCACCATATATTTAGAGTGGCCGCATGCAGCAAAAACACTATACATTTACAAACATACATGCCTTCTCCGGTATTTGAAGTACCTCAGTAGGCTTCCCTAACCACTATACCGTCTAGGTGGCCAGTTGGCATTTAACTATACTGACCAAAAAACCCTTTTTCAACAATTTCATGGTTGTATGATGAAAAACGAGCTTTTTGCTCAAGTTTTGCACACTTGTTTTAATATATTTTTTTAACCAACTGTTACGGATTTCAAGTAAAATGCCACTTCTAATTAACCATTGAAAACTGTTATGGGCTTCAAGCAAATTGCCACTTCCGTTTGTTCAGTTTTATCCAAAATCTAATCAACTTTTTTATATGAACGCAAGCAGGTTAAATATGGATAATGGAAATATTTGGAAGTTTCATCTAAGAGTAATCGTGGACGAAAAATATCTTCACACGCATACACACAAACAGAGACATCGTTCTAAAAATGTTGTTCTAACGTGTTGTGGGGACCCAAATTCGAGCTTACTCTCAGAAAATTAGCTATCAAATTTTTGAACCGAAAACATTACTTCCCTCACATATGTGTATATATTGGCGGAAAGAAAAAATTGCTAAATATTGAAAATACTAAAAACAAAACTTTACCATTTCAAAACATCAGTGTACAAAACTTTGATTTATAAAAAAAATAAAGCCAGAATAAAACTTTGAGGTCTTGAAACATCGAGGTAAATAAACAGAGCTACCTCAAACCATCTTATAACAGAAACTTTAGCTATTTAGATTGCTTTAGACTTCTGATTAATGTTTTATTACTGTTTGATTTTGATTAGGATGTTTCAGGCGACGATCTCTTTGAAATTGAGAAAATTAGTTGACACTTTTCTATGGCGATGTTTTATACTACGATATTTTAAGTTTGTTTTGCACTTCTTGGATGTTTTGTCCGACAACTACTGTCCGATTTTTAAACATTCTGTTGTTGTTTCTCCCTCGGTACAGTATATCCTTCGGGATTATTACAGTTTCTATCATTTTATTCTCGCTGATATTTATATTGTATACATATTTTAATTTGTATTAATTAGGAAAAACAATAATAAGGCACTTGATGATGGAAAACTAGTATTGATATGCATTCCATATACTGTATTGCGAATTTGTGCAAGTTTATAAAGGAATAAATTACGACTGCTTAAAGTGGTGATTTTGAACATGTCAAAGCACACGACTAACTAAGGAAACTGGTTCGCAATCGCGTAACACATAGGAAAAAACATGAAAACTGATAATGCAACCAACCCGTTTGCTTGGGATCGAATCGACATAAAATTGCTATCGTTCAGGGAATAAGAAGGGACATCTGTAGTTCTTTCACCTTTATGATTTAGTTGTCTTGTTGTTAGACATCATTTTTTACCTTACATTCTATGATACCGCTAACAAGGCCTCGGTAACCTATGACCCACGGTCATCGAGTGACCCATTTCATAATTTCAAGTGATCCACGAGAGTTCCAAAAATAAATATATGGAAATAAATTATAAAATATAAATATTAAACCAGCACTTGAACATTACATGAAAAAATTTTATGTGTATACCACATGACTTCTTAGTTCCGAATATTAAATTATGCGCATTTTTTTTCTGCATTTCGTTTAAATTTATTTCCTCGAATTTCATTAGAGATATATTTCTCATTCAATTAATTCAGTTCTCACTTCGCGACAAGGAAAAAATACATAAAACCTCAAAATACCTTTACTAAAAATTGAAAAATGTAGAAAAATATAAAACATAAATACAATTAAAACAATTTTTATAATTAAAATTAAAGTTTCCAAGCAAAAACAAGAAATTCGGCCAACGAGCAAGAAGGCAGATTTTTCGGCGCACAAAACTGAAAGTTTTCTTTTTGTCTCCCTCAACAAAAAGACACTAATGGAGTAGAAACTGATTTAATTTGTTGTGGAAGCTGAATCAATATATGGGATAATTTGATAACTTAAATGATGATTCGAAAATGGCTTAAGCATGATTTAATTCTCAGTGCTAAAAGAAAACGTTATCTTTGTTGATGCGAAGCTTAGTTTCTTTAGATTGGCAACAAACCCACTATTCTGCTAAGTTTCAAATGTAAACAAATATGGCTGCTATGGCAAAAAAATTAGGCTTAACCGCATTTAAACAACTTTTAAATTGTTGATAATTGTACAACTATTGCGTGGAAGTTAACTAAAGGGATAAAAACCTTAACCAGAAGATAAGAACAACATAATTTAATCATTTTCAAAGCAAAAAATGTTCAATTTACCAACATATAAGAATAAGAAACAAATGAGCTCATTGAGCCGAGTAAGAGAGTGAATATATGTATATATTCATAATTATATATTAAACTTTTGGTGCTGCCGATTGCCACCAAACAGAGAGGTGTATAACTACATGCTATAGCAGTCCTACATACAAAATTTCAATGTTCTGAGGTTACTCGCTCTTGAGTTATGCGAGATACATACGTACGTACGTACAGATGCCACGAAGAAATCTCTTCTGATTCCATTTTAAATAATTTTTATGATTCGTTTTGGAGAAAAGAGTCCTTTATTTTGTTCTTACGTACAGCTGTCACGCAAAAACATGTTACATTTACTTCGTACAAGGAAGTAAAAATAAACCAAAAATAAATAATAGCAATAACAATTTTGTTTGATTAAAAGTTGCAGTAATGAGCGTGCATGTTTATTTTTAAAATGTAAAATCCGTAGCATAATTTTAGGAAGAAATCGATAAGTTTAGCAACGCTGATTCATAATCCATAATTTCAAAAAATTGGCTTTCCCATTTTGTACATATTCCGCTCATCTTATAAATACGAGCAAATATTTTCACACGTGAAATTTATTTTATGGACAAAAGCTGCTTAGTTACAGAAAATTCAGAAACTTGTATTCGTCTTAAGATGACTCAGACTTCATTTAAACGTAAATCACTATTTCAGCATCAGGAAAGCCACTGATTTGACACCGAACAGAAAAAAAAAAGTTCATTTAGCCGTGTTTGTTTTTAGAATTATTAGAAGTTTTTTTAATTATTAATAATTTTTCGTTTAATCAGAGGTTTAATTTTAGTTTTTACGTTTAAAGCATATCATAATTACTTTCTTAATAAAATTTATCTAATTATTCATCAAGAAAGACTATTTTAAAATGAATGCTCTTCGGAATGCTCTTCTTAATACACGCATTTTGGTTGATTTTGCTGCGCAGCTAAAAAAGGTTGCTGACGCCTGCACTAAGCATTAAGTATATTATCATCAAAGGTTTCTACAGATGGGGGCCTATGAAGGGCGTACCTGCTATTGATAACTTTTATACCTGTTCAAAAATTGCCTTTGAAAGGTATCCATTGCATAAATCTCCTGAATCCACGCAAGCTATATTTACCCATTGGAAAATTCAAGTATAATAAATGTAAATCACAACTAGTGTATCACACCAATCATTGCCACGATTGCTATTCTCATTATATAATCAAATGTCAGATAAAATAACAACCATCTATAGGTCAGTGCTTAATAAGGTTATTTCTTTCTCAAAGGAACTTCCTAATACATCTTACCACCAAAGAAGTTCCTAAACTTTTTTCATTCATTTCCTAAAACGATGTTATCTTCAGCCAGATAATGAGGCAAACCATTCTATCGATCAATCATTCTTGACGAAAGACACGGTTTAATATTCAACGTGCAGCATATCTTGAAATATTTGCAACTACACGCGTTTTGTTCGAACATCATTGATCAATGTAAGGACGCCAGCATGTAATATTTAATTTACAGCATTGTTTCAAATTCGAATGCTATTATTGGAAACCTCTGTTTGCTTTCAAAGCCAGCGCAGGCGTAGAAGTTATCATAATGATTTGTTGCTAGCCATCGTACTGCATTGCATTTTATTCTGAAATTAATAAATTCTTGAAATGAGGTAAATATCATTACAGACCCTATATCTATTCATAATTGTCATTAGATAGTTATGTAGACATATGCATTTTCGATCTAGTTCTACCTGGTTTGGGTTTGATCCCTGGCGAACGGGCTTAGCTGCATGGATGGTTGGTGTTTTTGGATTTCCCGATGTGCAATGTGAATACGAGTTAGTTGCTCAGGCATCTTTCCTCTTACGAAGATAGCCTTTGCGGGATTGTCATATTAAAGCAACCTAATCTTTAAATAAAAGCAGAATAATTATGGATTTCAATGCGTTCTCGTCTGTGCAGAAGAAATTTTAGTGAATGGAATACCTTCAAGATAAGAAAATTTAATTAAAACCGTCTGGCTTTTTGGATCTGATTATGGAGAAATGTATTTAAAAATCTTCTATTAGCTAAATTTTCATACTTATTTTTTTATTCTCTATTTTCATAAACTTCCATTCTTTAATATGATATTTACATCATTCGAAAGATAAGAAAACAAAAAATTTGAATTATCGGCCTATACATACCAGGCAACAAATAATTAAAAAGAGAATAAGAGTAATCATGATATTCAGGAGGTTGAATTCTAGGAAATTCTGATTCAATTACTAATACAAAAGCTATCGAACTTCCCACGAAACTTTGAGGAGTGATAAGACATGTTAACCAAACAACGGCGCAAAGCGTAGCATAAGCCAATCCCCGCATTCCCAGGATGGATGGAATGAAGTATAGCTCTCTCTTCCGCAATATTTGCAACCATACATTGGCAAACAAGATGTATTTGTAAGTAATAACATCATCGTGTAATAAGGTGCATTCCTGGCATGATTATTAATTAATAGCATAGGGATGTTCGAACGTTCAAAATAAATGTGTAAGAGTAATAAGTTTGTTGCGGGATTAATTAATAACTCATAATCCTCATATTATGGTCCAAATACCAACGATGGAGATGATATAGAAACAGGTGACATTCTTCAATGAACACGGACCAAACCCTTTATGTGGGAACTACTTACCCTGTGGAAACTAAAAACTTAAACAAAAAAAAAAAAAAATCTGAAAGGTTTCAGATTTTAAATTGCGTCCAAAGGGGCGTTTTTTAAACGTTTTGCGTGTTACCTTTATTTATTAAATATTATGTTCCTTGCACTTAAACCATAAAATTCAGTTCAACAGCAATATCACAAAATAATTTTTAAATGAGCATATCTTTAGAATTTCCGATACACAGTTCTGCGCGCTGGAGATAATATGGTTTTTTTTTTCCCCGTAGGGTGATGCCATTGCTTGTTTTTAAATCGTTGACTTTGTTCATCAAAAATTCGTTCAAGTTTTACAAAATATGAAATAGATAATAAACCAAATTCCGAATTCGGGCTTCCAGATGCGCATATTTGGATGGAAACGTACCTTATTCAAAACTGGATGGCTCTACGTAGAGTTCGACCGTCTCATCCGCGACCATGAGTGCAAACACGCATGCGCCATTCGGACCGAATTATTCTCAAAATAGGGTGGAAGGATGGAGACTTTCTTTCCCCCCATTCTATCTTTCGGGAGAAGACAAGACTGTCACGTGACCTTTCCCGTCGCAGCAAGCAATAACGCCCCTTTTGGAAGAGTCCATATACTTTGGCAGAATGCCAGCCAGGGCTGCGTTTGTGACGGTCGAACTATACCGTTGTTTTATCACATTTATGCAGATTCTTCATTATTTAATTTCTTTAAATATAATATAGGGTGATAACATTTGGTGGCAACAATTTGAAAAGTAATACAGCCATTTATAGTGAATCAACGCAAAATCGCAAAACGAAAACAGTAGTCCTTCAGGAACAAAACCGCTTTGGACTAAAAAAAAATTCCTTAGCAAATAAGCACAAAAATACGAGATAATACCGAATAAACTGTGCTAAATTGTTCTGACTGTTAGGCTACCCTGATAGGTACAGTGATTTGCGATTTTAGCTTTGCTTTCGTTGCGTTCGGGTTCAAATTCCGGAAAAGGCATGCATGTTTGTTAAGCATATAGTGTCTGTGTGGTGTAAAAGCACTTAAAATACTAGTGACCCAAAGGTATTCTCGAGTAATTTGATGATAATGGAAGAAGGAACACTGATAAATACCATCCCCAAGTGGATCAGCTGCTCTGTCAGTGAAGTAAAGTAAAATAAAAGGAAGGAAAGAGAAGTTGGAGACGCGGGCAGAAGACCTTCAGATCGTTACTCTGGGGTATCTCATCAAAATTGGAGGGAGGCGCTGTCAGTGCAGTTGGCTTATACCCGTACAACCAGTGGTGAAATTCTTCTTTGTTCCACCTACTTCTACCTGTACCTGTATCGGCTCTTGAAGCAGGCGGTATATTGGAACACAAAGTGGTATGAAGTCCGCATATGCACATCAGATTTCAGAAGGAGAATTAAATGAAAGTTTTTGGCTTCAAAGATATTGTTACGGATTATGTATTTAGTTAGCTATTTTTAGTACAATTACAATCGAAATTGTTTTATACCTCCATGCAATGCAGCGCGAGTCATATTTTAAGAGAAAGTTACGGAAAAGTAAAAATACCGGAGCACGCTCATTTTAACATTTAATAAATAGATATTTCGTAATTTCTATTTAAATTGAATAAATGTAATTAACTGCTGTGTTAGTTGCAACCGTAATTCTACTCTTTTGCTTTCCAGAAATCTCGAGAAAGCAAAAATTACCAGAACTTTCTCGCGACCAATTAAAAACCTTTACAAAGCCGGAGAGAAACAGCTCAGTTCAGTTGTTGTTTAGTTATTGCTGTTGTCATTTTGAGATTTCAGATCGGCTTAGCTTTCTCTTCGTATTGCGTTGTATACTAACTTTTTTTCAGTAGTTTAAAGGATAACTACTGATTATATTGCGGAATATTGTGATATTGTACGAATATCTCTGAGGGAAAATCCAGCGTTCAATTATATTTCTTGTGATAAGAATACATTTTATTAAACTTTCAGCGGACTTGTGCTGTCAATCCATTACGAACCCGTACCCATGCAACAATATCTTGCATTTCGTAATTTAGGGCTGTAAACATTGGGTGTTAACGTCATTTTATAAGCCTTGTACAAGAAGTTGCAGACGACTGCCGAGTGTAACATTTTCACCTGCTCATTCTGTTTTCCTTGCAACTACCATTAGTTTAGAATATTGGGATCTGATTTGTAAATCAAATTCAGTTTCAGATCTGTGAATCAAAAATGAAATTTATGTAATTTCTTCAAAAGTAGAATGTTAAAATAGAAATACAAAAAAATTGTGGCTGCAATTTTGAGAAATTAAATCTGGATTGCTAATGGAAAAACTGTAATGAACTGCGGGAACTGTACTGAATCTTTGTAAAACTTCTGAGTTAAACCTTCGTATAAATGTTTTTCCTTCTACAGTAATATCAAATGCCACATGGCCCATTTGCATGCTATGTAGTATTTAGCATGAAGAATCTAGTGTTAAGAATAGATTTCATGTAAATAATTATGAATTATATAAATCATGTCTAAATCGGTTTGATTACATTATTGTAAAATATCTTTTGGCAATTGTTTCATAAAATTCAACATTAAGAACTTGAAATTACGAACAAAGCTTGTAATTCCAAGGTCTTGATTCTACGAGGGAAATTGAACTAAATTACGAATGAAATTTGAAGCCATTTTATTCCATAACTAATAATGTACTCTTTTAAATATCAAATGAATAATTTCTAATATTCAAAGTGACATACAGTGCAGGGTACAGTAATAGTACAGGGTGTTTATAAAGTCCCGGACTCATTTTGATGTTTAATAACTCATAAAATAATAAAGATAGATTTAATTAATAACATAAATGGTTAGATAGGCTCAAAAAGTTTCATGCCCCTTGTCAATGAACTTCTACGTCTGCCCTCTTCGTCGCACGGAGAATATCAAGTCGATATTCAATTTCACGCCAGGTACCGGCAAGCATGTCGGCATCCACAGAGGCTATTGCGTTTATAATTCTGGCTTTTAGGTCATCCATGTTCGACACTCTCCTCCTGTAAACGTTGTCTTTTACAAATCCCAAAAGGAAAAAGTCCAGCGGCGTTATATCATGTGATCTGGGTGGCCAAGGAATTGGACCTCCTCGCCCAATCCATCTTCCTGTAAAATGGTCATTCAAAGAACTACGAACGATGGTATCCCAATGAGGTGGTGCACCATCTTGTTGCAAAAAGGCATGTGGCTGAAGCTCTTCTAGTTGTGGAAATACGAAGTTTTCCAACATGTCTAAGTATACGACTGATGAGACCGTCTTTTGCTGTAAAAAAGAATGGCCCAATGACTGGGTCGTGCATTAGTCCACACCACACATTAACCTTTGGGGAATTCCTTTGTGCCTCACAGTATTCAGGGGGGTTTTCAGATCCCCATTTGCGCACATTATGGCGACACGCGCAGACGATATTTACAAAAGTAAAGAAATTCAAACCTGAAAGGGAAAATATATGAGTTATTCCATCAATAAACGCCATAAGTTTGTTTATATCTTCATTATTTTATTATTTAGTTATTATTTATTTAGTTATTTAACATCAAAATGGGTCCGGAACTTTATAAACACCCTGTATTATAAATTTTGAATAGTTTGTCGTAATATATAAGTAATTTTAGTGTATATTAATGCAAGCTCTCGTGTTTACTGAAATAAAAGATTATGTACAATTTTTATTTATGATTTAAAAATAAAATTATTTTTAAGAAGCTTTTTGAACAAAAGTTTAATGATCTTTGCATGCACCAGTAAAAATGAAACGTTAACCAGAGTGTGGGATTGAATCAAAAGTTAATCTTAAAGCTGGTCAAGCTGAAATCACGTAGTCCAATTAAAGCCGTTAGACTCCCATTAAAATTATTCCTAACGATAAGCTTGGAGCGTGAATCTGTTGTAACAATACAAAAATGAACAAGAACAGTTAATAAACTGCATGGGTGAGAATGAATAGACTTATTTTGATCTTCTAACCAACTAACTGCTAGTCAGATTATAATGAACGAAACAGCAAGAGACTGAAACAATACGTGATATGAATTAAACGCTCATGATCATGGTCAGGTAACGGATCATTTATGAGATTTAGTTCCTTGTCTTACGGTCTATACTCATTAAGAGAAGACAGTTGTGACCTGCATGTTGACTTTATTAAAATGGAATTTAAAACAAAAATAACCAGGTTGTTATTAGACAGCTTTTTGGAAGTGGAGTCACGGTATAATGCACATGAGTATGTCAGAAAATTTTAATTTGGTGTTAAAGAATATCTGAATTTATTATATTGGAGGGAACTGATCACGCGAAATCTTTATCTCAGTTACTCTAATTATTTTCTTTTATGCATGAAAATGGATGAAATCAATTTCTTTAACTTATACTGACTTTAAAATTTGCTGAAATTCAACTTTATATGGCAAAATGAGACTGCAGTATCTTTGCGATGGTTGTGAAAGAGGAAAATATTCGAAGATATCTGAGGATCTTAAAGGAAACATAATGCGATGGTTTTGCAGCGTCATGCCCGACGGATTGTACCTCTTGGAAGCAGGCACTTGACCACAATGTACAGTTGCGTTTATTAAAGCATTCGTTAAGTATGCAAGCATTTCAAATATGAAGCAAAATTAATCATGCATTTCATAAAAAGAGCAGAACTTTAAATATGCACTAAACTGGGATCACTGCCAGTTCGTAGAAAACTGCGAATTACGTTGGCTGTCATAATCGTCGGTTTCGAGCTCTAAACCCGGAGAAGTTGTGCATTTTAAATCTGTTAAATGTCTATGAGTGCTGAAAATCCTATCTGAACTACTTCATACTGTGCAATGTGTGACAGATACACCACTACTACGCACTCAACACTATGTACCATGAAATGAATTCATTAACTGTGTGCTGAAATATGAACTGTACTAAGAATGAGCTTATAAACTGCGAAGCGTGTAACCAAAAAGCAAACAAACAACTAACCACGTAACATAATCCTCCCCCCCCCCACCCAGCAAAACTCCAAACCGAAACACAAAGAAATATGTATATACATCTGTAAATAAATGACTCATTGTATTTATCCATGCAACTGCCAAGTACCCGGGTAAAGTATATCTTATGTCAATATTGTTTGTAACGTAAACTATGCACCATTAATATGTAACTATTATGAATGCTGCAATGTAAACAAATGCCCGAGCATGGCGTTAGCGTGCCCATGAGGGTGCACCTCCGTAGATGGTTAGTGCAATGAGGCGATACCAGTTTTGACCATGGCGATGTTTTGGTGTCCCCTGTACTCCTTTCTGTCTGTGTAGTGGGTAATCATGGCGGCACAGCTGTTCGCCCACTGGTCTCCTGTCTCCAATCTAGAAGTTAGGTGATAGAGGAAGAAGTACTGGAGACTCTCGGATATATTTCCCAGTGTGTTCTTCATCAAAATTGAGGCTGAGTTGCAAAATTAGTGCCATGGATCTATATCTGTATCTAATATCTATATACTAGAAATTGTAGTGTTTCTTTCACTTTTACCTGTATATGTACATTGTAATCTTTGGTATACACTAGAGTTCTAAGCCTTTTGAAGCGGGTTCAAAACCTACACTGCATCTGCTAATTTTAGGTGAAGAAAATTTTATTGACAATACAAAAAACACAGATACATAACCTAGCTTTTCAACATAATTAACCAGTCTATATAAATAAGAGTTTATCAGAGGCATAGAGATAACTTCAGAAAATACTGGTGGTTCAACACAGCAAACCAGCTGGCTATATGGGTGTTTTCACGGTGTTCGTCGTGTGTTGTAATGTAGATACAAGCCAGCTTTCCTTAGAAAATCCTCCACGAAAGCATTCCTTCTCATAAGCAAATAGCCTTGGAGTTGCTTTGTGTTAATTGATTAGTCGATAAACCTGTATAAATACTTATTTAAAAATTCGGCTAAACATTAAATTTCCGGATAAAAAAAGCCGTTCCTTTATAATATAGCAATCGTAAAAATCGCTATATATACTTGTTAATCTTTCATAATTTGTTGTTCACCTATACACTAATTATTCCCGCTAAGTTTCCAAATCTGCCTGCGATTGCTCTGAATCACTTCATCAACACCTTTGCACATTATCTTCTGTGATGGACACTGATGATCTTTCTTGAAGATCAATCAAATCTGCGTGGCATTGTTCGAACTCTAGCCACAATCTGGTTAAGGATGCATGTCACACTGCTTTAGCCTCATACACCTCTGCAATTTTGAGATGAATTTCGGCACAGGTAAGATGTCTTGTCTATAAAAACTAATTCTTCTTTGCACTTAACCTTGAGGCAAGTTTCGAATTGATGTTTCTTTTTCTTTCCAGCTATGATGTATGTCAAAACGCTACATGAAATTGTTACTGCAAGAAAGTGTGGACATGAACTACATTCTGTGCTTGCGCCAGAGCTGGATTAATCATCATCACGGGCATCAAGAGGCACTACAAAAAGGTACACTGTGCACACACACACACAAAAAAAAAAAAAAAAGAGGGGCGAGGGGAAGGGGAAAATTTCTATAGCTTCCCTATACTAGTGCAGCGACTGACTTGCATTTTTCACATCTCCAAAGCTCGACTTAGGATATATATTCGATTTACGTACAGCATTGTTCTCTCATCTGACAAAATCGGACTTTTCCTGAAATGGCATAGAGATTTTTTTTTCCATATTTCTATTCTATCGCTTAAGTTATGCCTAAATATTAAATTTTATAAAATCTGGAGTGAAACCTACCGAGAAATTCAAAAATTAATCTTACGCACTTTTTTAAGTTTGTGCCAAGATAAAGTCACTTGGCGAAATTCTCAATTTATAGTAACTTACTTTTCTTTCTTTTCATTGCGCAAGAGCGGAAAAATGCATCGTTCATTCTTTCAAATAATTTTCTTTATATTATATTTTTTAATCGTAGTTAGCGTTTTTAGATCTGTAAACCACGTTTGGCGGTATTATTGCGTAAAACAAAAGAAGCGAAATATTAAAATGTGCCAGTATGTAAATTGACATATATATCAAGAAATTTTGAATAAAAAAAATCTTGATTTTTTTGCATATATGCTTAGAAATACAGCTACTTTAAGACGATGGTAAAAATTTTATAGGTTATAACTCAGAAAGCCTTTCGAAAAATTTATAAAAATTACTAAAAAATACAAATTTAAAAAATAAACCAGAAAAATATCTGCGAATTTTAAATGGACTGGATCTGAATTTTGACCTAACCTTACGTGTTGCAAGATGCTAGACGAGATATCACGTTGAACCTAAATTTACTTTCTTCAAATTGGTCATATTTCGGGTTAATGGCAGAAAGGTCCCTTCAGCTTGTGAGCACAGGCGTCGAAGCTTTGTCTCACTTGACCTGTCACATGACCTCCATCTTCAAAGCGTGACTGACTGGATTAGAAATGGCGTCACGCAGTCTGTTCCGTCTCGTAATTAAAAGAAATGGCGCGACGAATTGAAATGCTCGTTTTTGTGTTTCAGCTGTAAAACCGTAAAGCGAAAGATGAATATAGTGTAGCACGAAAGTTAGAATTGTTCTCTATTTTAAGATTGCCGAAGTAGCTTAATCGATGGAACCATTTTTAAATGTTTATTTCGATGATTATCATAGACACATGTTTCGTGTAAATATCCTAATTAAATCGCATCTGTGCACGCAGCTTACAGAATTTCTAGGTACCATTTATTAATTTCGACTTTCTCTAAATCATTTTCGGATACCGTTTTTCTGATGTAAATATAGCTATGTGATTTCTGCGATTACTTGTACCTGATTTACATTTGTTTATTATTGCAAACTGGTGTATATCTGTTCAGATTACAATTTCGAAGAGGAATAAACGCCATGATTCTCAATTTTTTTTCTGATTGTTGATACATTACTTAACATGTTCTAATGTTGCATCACAGATATTTAAAAGTTGAATTACTGTTGTTTGTTGCTGTTATTATTAGCATCATCATCACTGAATCTGTCCCGAGGTCCAGCTCACACCAAGATATATCTTTGAATGCCAGGCTTTCGCCACAAATATATTAAAGCTCGGAATGCACCACAGATTGGCCCACTGCAGGAAATCCTGCATGACCTGAGGTGTCGGAGCTAGTGGCCGCAGTCGTCCAGAACTTTGGGAACGTCTGATTCTGGAACCGTGTTTTAAATCATATAATCTTGTCACTACTAATCCATGGACATGAGAATAACAACAATAACATCATCACTGAATTTAAACTAAATTACTAACTTACTCATTAATTCTTTATTCATTAAGTCCTTGCTTATTGGGTTTCCAGAGTATCTCAGAACGTCTTGGCGGTTAACAGGCCATCACGCAAATTGCTGTTGAAGATGCTGTGGAAGGTACATTGGAAAGGATGGGAAAGGGATGATCTGTTTTGATACATTAGTTTTTATTTCTCAGATTAGATTTCTATATTTTTACTGCAGACATCGCCGATTCACATAAGTATGAAGATAAGAAATGCTAAAAGAAGTTTTTTTTATACTTGATATCGCAAAAATAAACTTCAGAGTGGTATAATTTCATAATGACGGTAATGAAATAATTAAAACTTTTAACCACAGTACTGCTGCAGATTTCAACAGTTTAGTTAAATCTGTCATGAAATAACGCAAATTATAGTTTCATAATAAAGCATGACAGCTTTATCACAAAGTCTTTCTGAATGGCTTCAAATCTATATTTAAATTAAAAAATGCTCCGATACACTTTTCAAGACTTAATGGCACAGCATGGGCCTTTACAAACGGGAATGTTTTAACTTAATGATATGCACTGTTTCGATTACTTTAAAACATTTTTTAATTCCTCTTCTGATTTCCATGATGATCACTAGTGGTTTCGTTGCCGACATAAGACGAAGGTCTGAATCCTGGAAAAACAGGGACGTTTGTGAATGTAATGTCTAAGCGAAGCATGCTCTAAGTCCCTGTCAATTGGTTGATGTAAGGGAAAGAAAGGATAAGAGTTAATAATCAAAAACAAATGAATTTCTGATTCATTCGTGGTTATCCACAGCCTCATCAGCATATACTCCAGAAGAATCTTTTAACTACTAAATATGGCATTTAATTTATTGAAGATTACTAAACTGAAAAATACAAGGAGACCGGAAAGAGCTCTCGTATTTGGGAAGCCAATAAAATTCAAACTAAATAAGGAATGGAAATTTTCTGTTTCTTCCTTGAAAGTAGACAAAATGTCCTTTTACATAATGTGCAAATGTGTTTCTTTAAAAAAAAACATCAGTTAAGTTGTGGCCTCCATTTATGCACTGATTGAGCTATTGAGCTTTCCTCGATAGCTGCCTAAGACTTTGGAAGTGTTTTCGGGCGTAATGGCAGCAATTTCCTATAGCTTCGTTCAGAGCTTTTAAAATTAGACATCTAATGGTTAATGTTTTTTTTAATGGTAATAGGTACCTTTTAATTTTTGCTGGTAATAGGTACCTGTCGACTGAGCGTGAAGTGGATGCAGAAAGCAAGCTGGGTTGGTATCGGCAGCGGATCATTGTGAATAAAGTGCTCTATAACGAAAGAGTGATATTCTCCTGACGAAACTATGCTCTATTCTGAAACGGCGAGTAAAGCGCTATTCGACAGTGCGCTCCCCATCACTCTGCTAAAGAATATAAATTAGGAGAAGATGTAAAGCTTCAACGACACAGCAACGCCACGGAGAAAAATTAAGTCGAAATTGTGTAAGGCGACGGAAAGCTTTACAGGCTTAAAGAGAGGCCTTGAAATTCATCTATGAATGCGATCGAAAATCGCCAGCAACATCTGAGAACCTGTCAGAACGTTATATTACATTATTTAAAAATGCGAATACTTTATAAAAAACTTTTAATTCTTATTTCATTAATGTTAGGAATATCTTTAATCCCCCAGCTTTAATTTAGTTTAAAATCTGTTTCATGACAGGAGAAGGTAATAAAAAAAAATCTCATGTAATAAGAGATTGAATGGAAACTCTCAAGAACAAAACTTCATGAAATCCATTATTCTTTAGCATAATAATAATACCAGTCAGAAAATGCACAATCCCTAAAAAGCTTCTCCTGACAAGAACAAAATAATATCAAAAGCAATTCCAAAGTTACTCCCGTTTTATAACCGAAATCTTCTTCAGTAACAGTGTGATTCATGCAAATTGAGTTAGACTGTTTTATATATTTATATATAATCGTATTAGTCGTGGATTATATTATGGATCTTATCGATTTGATAACGTTTGGTTAAGAGGAAAAAGAAATTTCTGATTTCTGCGGCTACTGCCTCCTTAGGATATGTATTACCTTGAAATCAAATATCTTTTTGGGAGCTACAGTAATTACAAATTTATTGTCAGCTGTGCCCTATGTAGGTGTAATATTAGCAGATTGGAATTACGAATGGATTTGTCGTAGGGAATCCTATATAACTTTTTTTCTTTTCATTTTATTTTGCCATTCGTAATTTCTATTAATCCCAATGAAAAATTTTATCAAATTCTTTTGCACAATGAGGGATCTCTTCTTCTTCGGGCCATCTTCGGAAACACTAAATTATTCCAATTAATATTTCTTGTTAATAACAACTTGCTGTAATTTTACCTACACGTTAGCTTGATTACAATCCCGGCGCTAGGCAGTCTGAAAGATAATATCCGCCACTTCCGCCGTTATCCTAAAACCAAGCAGGTAAGCATGCGACCAGTGTTTGAGAGGGTGCCTACTGAGAAATTTTACGAAGTGCTTTGTTTGGCGCTACTTTCCACGGTGTCTTTTATTTTTTAATAACAATAAACCTTACGTCTATGAATTTATTTATGGAAATGTATTACCACAGCTATGTAAAATTAAACCATAATTTAACATAATATTACATTAGAAATATTAATATAATAGTAACCATTTATTAAATATTTAAATAAAAATGATTAATTGCAAAATGAAAAATTTTTTTGTGAAGTCAAAAAAATCCCATGCAAAGCGCACTGCAGAATATAAATTTCGAGTATAAATAACAGCAAAAATTAATTCTCAAATAACAGATTTATGCTTCGTATTCCACTAACATTTGAAGCAGAATGAATTTCAAGAAATACCCTGCCCATTTGCTTCACCGCAAATTGGCTTCGATTTGAAATTCGAGAAAAGCTGTTTTACATTATGTATACGAGAGCTTGCCTTCTTCTCCCATTCATATTCTTTGCCTGTACCCTCTCCCGAACTGTAATTATACTGTTCCAAATCGGAGAGTTCTTTCTGTTACACCCTATAGAATGGGTGTACGAATACTCACAGTCAGCGTTTCAAAACTGTGAAACTACTATTTCTAGAGAATCTTCGAAGCACTGAACGTAAATTAAAAGTTAGATAGTAGTGATGCTGAAAGAGAAATTTGAAAATTTGTTACTTATCTGGTGAGTTTATGAATATTTGGTAAAAGACATTGTAACACAGATGTAACCAGCATCAAAACTCTTTTGGTTAATCGACACAAAATAAACTATAAAGTCTTTTAAAATCTCATTTATACGAACAACTTAAAATTTACAAGAGGTAACAGAAAACTTGTAAGGTTTTTAAAGAAATTTCACGAAACCTATCTTTTTAATATTTAAATAAAAGCGCAAAGGGGTAAATTTTTTTACTATTTTTTTCTTCTTGATCTGATTAGTCAAAATTTTTCATTTAAGAAATGTTTATTAAGTTATCCACAAAGACAGTAATATTAACAATTATAACTAATACTGGTAAGCTTACTTAATTAGAAAAGTCTTTAATAATTAGGTAATCCGAAAATCTAAGCAGTTAATTACCGATAATTATTAAAGTTTAGATAAAGGGAATAATATAAACACTAAAGCAATAAGTGCGTGAGATTCTTAAAACTTAAAAAAAGATAATCCTGAAAATCCATACTAATTCTGTTCTTAAGCTAAGCCACGAACTTAACTTCAGAACAGCGGTTCTCACCCATTTTGCCAATGTCTACTGCGCAAAAAAAAAAAAAAAAAAAAAAAAAAAAATTGGACAGTTCTGTATCTCCCGTTCTACTGGGCCGATTGACGAAATTCCAATTGCGTTTTTCCTGTCTCGAAAGCGCGACTTAGGATATGTATTAGATTTATATATAGCATTGTTCAAATATAGGTATTTTGACACAAAATCGGACTTTTTCTGAAATGACTTTTCCATATTTCGATTCTACGACTCAAATTATGCTAAACTGTCAAGTTTTGTAAACATCGCACGAGCAGATTTTCAAAAATTAGCTCTCAAAATTTTAGCTCCTCAATGATAATTGAATTTGATATATATTTATTAATAACTCTTTTTTATGAAACCTATTGAATTCCTTCTTATACAGTTCGAAATTTATGTTCAGTCTAAACAAAATTCGCCCATTTTTTTATGATTTATTTTTCAAATTTGTATTTTCAAATAATTTTAATAAATTTTTCGAAAACAATTTGGAACTATAACCTATAAAAGTTTTACAATCATATTAAAGTAGGTGCATTTCTAAGCATACCTGCAAAAAATTAGAGCTTTTTATAAAGAATTTCCGAAGATATACGTGAATTTATATATTGGCGCGTTTTGAAATTTGGCATATTTATTGAAAACGATAATAACAAAAATGTGGTTTACGCACTTTTTTAAAATTATTTGAAAGTAGAACGATGGTGACTTGTTTTCCTCTCATCCACAATGTAGAAAGGCAGGAACGATGTGACGTTTTTCCTCTTCAGCACAATGGAAGGGAAGGAAAATAAGTTGCCATATGTTAAGAAGTTCGCCAAGTGAATTATTCTTGACAGAAACCGAAAAAAATTAGAAAAGTTAAATTTATGAATTTCTCCGTAAATTTCGCACCAAATTTTACAAAATTTAATATTTAGGCATAATTTGAGTCGTAGAATCGAAATATGGAAAACAATTGGTATGTTAATTCAGAATAAGTCCGATTTCGTGTCAAAATACCTATGTTAGAATGATGTTATATATAAATCTAATATATATCCTAAGTCGCGCTTTCGAGACATGAAAAACGGAAGTTGGATTTCGTAATCGGCCCAGTAGAACGGGAGGTATAGAACTGTCCCATTTTTTTAAAAATTTTTATTTATGTTTTTTAGCAATATACCTCTTTCACCGCCGGCCAGACGGTATAGTAGTTAGGGGAGCCCACTGCGGTACCGAAGTGCGCTGGTTCGAATCTCGGATAAGATAGGAATATTTAGTGTCTTTGCGTCATGGGAGCACTCTAAATGTACGGCAAGGCAAAAATCCTCTCGCATGGATTATGGTAGGGAAGAGGGGTAGGAGATCCTCGGACCAAACCCCCCCCGGGGATTCTCTGCCTCAAAATTGGGGTGGAAATAGAAGTCCAATCTCCTTGAGGTTTTGGCAACCATCCTTCCATGAAATTCATGGACAAGACAACAGCAAGCTCTTTCATCATGGGTAGATTCTTCCCTCCTTTCCAAAACTCGAAAAAAAACATGTATTTAGATTTATTTTTTTAATGTATTTTATAGATTAAACAACAGAAAGTACGTGAAATGTTGATAAATATCAAAACTTGTACTTTTTATATTCACAAACAAAATTTAATATTTGATAGCTAAATAAAAGACTGACCATGTTTCTTCCTTTGAAACTATGAAATTTCCTCTTGGAGGAATTCTCCCCTAACAGAGAACCCCTTCTTTGGAGGCTAGTTGTAATGGGATATAGAAAATTTCGTAAGCCATAAGATTAACTTTTATTAATATATAATATTTTGGGATTCGTCTTATTATTTAAAAGTTTAAATTATGCTTGGCATGAACAATGGCACTCTACATGGCAAAGAACCATGTAGATTTAACTAATTGTGATAATGAATCGCATACACTTAGATAATTGTGATAATAAAAGTAATATTTGATTGTGCCTTCCTGTCAAAATTAATATTACTTTTATGCATTATCACAGCTCATTATTATTTAAGTATTTACGTATTAAAAACTAATTATTAAACATAATGAAGTCCAATAAATGTATTACAGTCAACTTCTGAGTAACTGAGGGCGTTTTAACCATTTCTCGGATTAATATTATAGAGAAAAAAAATTTTTTTTTCATTATTTATATTGCAAAGCAATGTAAAAATTACAATCGCAAATCAAAAATTTTACACAAATTTGTCATCAAATGAATTTATTCTCCAGATTAACTTGCTTGAAAAATGCAGTAAATTTTAATAGTAATTTACATTAATTATAATACGGATTATTCCTCTTTCCTAATTTTCTTTAACTGTTCTTGGATTAACTGTGATTTTGAATTAACCGTGGACGTCTTTTCCAGTATTATCCCGGCAAATCGGGAATTGATTGCATTCTTCTCTCTTTCCAACAAGTTTAGAATATCAGCAGTTATCTGCAATTTAAGAAATTCCTTGTTCTGTTACAAGTTGAGGATAAATCCTTGCCATTAGAGTTCGAGAAATTCCGGTGCCTACAGTTTGATTGAAAATTTTGCTTACGTTTTCAACTCTATCAAATACTATTTATTGCCATTTTTACTATCGAATATAAACCGAAAGAATACAACAGACATTTTTACTAACCAGAAACCTACTGAAGATTCTTTATCTGAAATAAATTAAAATGAATACCTAACAATAAGAGAAAGTGGTTTTGGGAATACAGAGGAGAAGCAATATATAAGCAAAAGATTCCATACAATGACCTTCTACACGCAGTTTCATGGAAATATACAAATAAAATTGGCAATCTACATCTGCAGTTGAATGCTCTGTGGAGAAATGAATATTTTCTTTTCAATGACTATTAATCAGGCAAATGCAGAAAAAACATATTACCATACGTTTATAAAACTCGACGGTGCAAAACTAAATATATATTTTCATGAAAAGAAAACTATCTCATTGTTTAGCAAACATCTTTTATTGCCAATGATATGATTTCCTCCAATACCAACAGAATAAAATGAAGGTACATAAATGTCAGACGATACTGTCCCTGCAATATTAAGTTCATGAACTCAGAGGGAAAGATATTGTTTTTTTAGTTCCCAGATTTCCCTTTAGGTGAAGGTCCTCTTTAAGCTTCTTATTAAAATCGACATACAATAGGTTACGAAGAACTAAAACTTCAAATTCGCACGCACCCTGCAATGGATGGAATTAGATGCAGCCTAATTTTGCTTACACTCGTTTGTCGATGGATACCCGTTCCCACGTTTCAGTCTCAGTTTTTGAATAATCGCATCACCTGAACTTGATTTCTTTTAACAGTTTAATCAGTTTGAACTCCGATGCTTTTTATTAACAGTTCAAGCTGTTTTGGATTCGAAACCAATAATATATACCAGGTCCACAAAAGTCTTTACCTAGTCTTTGTTTTACCAACCGTTGGGCAGAGACATGTACAGGGGCTGTTCGCACATTTTTTAGACGATGTATATTGTATTCACAAAACTAAATTACATAAAATTCTTGTGTTTTAAATGTTCTATTTGACATCCCTTAATGTGAACTATCTTTCGACACCGCAATTTCCAGGATAATAATGCCTTTTGAAGTGTCAGAACAGGTATTCTATCCCATTCCTCCCGAACAGCTTTCCAGAGTCCTGTTAGGGTTTTGGGACAACGTTTGGATAATGCAGTTTTTAGGATAATGCATTTAAAAGTCCGAAACACAAAAATCCATAGGTGGCACATCGGGAGATTTAGTAGGGATATCAGTGAAGGGTATGGCCTTGATACCAGATTTTTGTTCCATTTGTTTTAGGAAATTTACAATGGATTTTGATGTGTGACTGCTAGCTTTGTCCTGATGGAGTCTCACAGATGGATGGCACTGTGGGTAAAGCGATCGTATTTCATTCAGAAAAATTGGCGATAAAATATATTCCTGATAGTATTTGGAGTTAATCTTGACATTTTTTTGCAGCACGCTCTTCATTTTTAACTTGCTATTATAAGAAAAACCAGCAACAATCATGAACTCCTTAGAAAAATTTTCTTTCGATTCTTTGAACCATGTACTTAAATTTTTTTCTCCCCTTTTATGATAATAAATGGCTCTTTTTTTGTTACAATCATTTAAATACACCCATGCTTCATCTATTGTGAAAATTGTTTTCCATTTTTCTTTGAATAAGTGTTTCTCATATAGAATTCTGCAGCGTGTTCTGCGTCGAGCGATATGCTTTGGAAGAAGACGATGCACATTGCGTTTTTTCCCTTTCTTAAGATTTAAATCAAAAGTATCATTTTGTTTACAGTGGACACCGAGCGTTTTAATGATTTTGCACCTGTCCTTTGACTGGGGGGATTTTCTTTTAACATTAAACAATGTACCTTTGCAATAGTCGAAGATGTTCGTTTTTTCCTTGGATACCTGTTTGGAATTTTTGTCCCACTTGAGGCTCCAATTTGACGTTTTTTTCCTTTCTTGTTGATGATATTACCTATCGACGCTTTAGATATCACCAAAGCATGACTCTCACATCGCTTCTGGATAACGGAGTATGCATATTTCTCTTCGGAAAGAGCGTCAATGTAGCCTTCGAACCACTGCTTTGTTAAATTCGCCATTTTGAATAAAAACAAAACTTTCAAGCCCAGACGATAATTTTGACTTTTAAAAACATAGTACAATTGCAATTACTTCTTCTGCAGCAAACGATTTTTTATTACCGCTTACGAAAATCGTTTAAGAAATGTGCGAACAGCCTCTGTATTTCCATATAACGAATGTTTGAAACGAGGTAAATATTCACGTTTTGCATTTTTAAATTCGAAAACATCGACATTTTTATAAAAAAATTGCGAAATGTATCTATTTACACCTTTTCCACATTTCCTATACACATATTTAGGAAAGTTTTATACTCCTATTATTAAAAAAAAGAAGTTTGACTTTCCATGACAGAAATTAACTGAGATATTTAATTTCAAAATTTTAGATATCTGGAGCAGCTGGTGAATAAATTAAATTAGAATAATTCGAGGTTTATGTTTTGCTCTTCAATGCCATTCAATGACATTCTTTTGTGATTTACTAGTGTTTAAGATTCTCTAATTTATAATTTTGTTACAATCTGTTTTGTCGAAAAACATTTCGCAGAATTTAATTCACAAGTTCTTAAATGCTAGAAATAGATTCTATTCTTAAAAATGTTTTATTCTTATGAAGATTACTAAAATCACAATACAGTAATCATACAAAAGAATTCATTAAACTGGTTCGAAGTTCGCCAGTAATTTTCTAGAACACAGATTCTATGGAATTCTGCGAATAAAAAATTTTCTGAAAGACTTTGTGTTGCTCAACACTTTTCATAATAACCTGCGCAAAAGTGTTTGCTACTTTATAAGGTATTTTATGTTAATGAAACTATTATTATGATCTAAACCTTTATTATAACTTTTCCTTTCCATAGTCCTTATCAGAGTGCAAATTAATTGTCTGATTACTTAAGTCGATGGTTTTGAATATTTTAGGGCTTTTGGCAGCCTAGCCCTCAAGTTACGTCCTATCGCCAGCTCTGTCGAGCATGCCTTGAGCCAGCTTAAGTAGTTTTGTGTAGTTTCGGACTACGTTACTTGAATTTTAATTTCAACTTATGGTTTTTTAACTACCCGCAAGTAGCGAAGGTTATACCTACGCGAGTGGTGCCTTCGGTTTCATTCAAAAATTTAATAAAAAGATTATTTTTAACTTCTTAGGAATCCGTCATCCTAATTCCGACTGCAGCTATAACTCCCATATCTGTCAAGTAGAGTCAGATGGTCCCTTCTCAGGCTTACAGGAAAGCCTCCACTTGGGGTTTTAAATCAGGATAAGAAAATAAGAAACTAAACTAACTAAAATAGACTTAGCTAGATACAAATATCTAACGTAGTTGGCCCTTAATTTAAACTAGCCTGCGAATATCAACAGGCCCGCACAATACGATCGAGCGTAATAGATTCGATAATGAAGGCAAACACAGTGCCACTAAGCACGCCTAAATACTCTCTCTCTCGATGTAAGTAGAACTTCCTATAAATACTATTTCTAACTCATTTGCATTCAACACGGTTCTAAAAACTCATTCTGGTACACAGAAGTGGGAAACAAGAATTGAAAGGAAAGGGTTTCAAAATTAAAAATAACTGTTATAAAATTAACATACACCTTACAGTAGAATTTATTACACTCATATCTTAACGTGCTTTGCTTAGAATATCATCTACTTACGATAAAATTTCAGTGATATCCCATGTCTGCTTTTCCACTTTATATTTTCTGTACATAGCGAGAAATTTGCGCCACTTCAGGCTTTTTTGCCTTCTGCAGATGTTTGAATGAGAACATCAAAAATCAATCCATTTCAGCATTTCTTTCTATTCTGTCTAGTACAATCGATGGGGGGGAATACATTTAGGGAAGGCAAGTATTCAAAGAATGAAGCTGGACGAAATTATATCACCTGCTTAATTCTGTACTATTATTTCATAAAACTTTTAGTGTGTACCGAATTAAATATTAATGCTAGTGACATTAAAGTTGTATCTAAGCAGTGTTTGAACTTTAAAGGGCGAAGCATCATCGTGACATCACTTAATACATAGTCACTTCTTTCCTATCTGTCTCCCAATAAGAGGCAGAAATGGGGCAATTATCAAAAAAGTGTAATACGGTAAAACCTGAAGTGGGACATAATCGAATTTTCTCTCGCAGTTAATCGTTTACTCTGATCCAGTGAGCTTCTGCTGTTATGGATTCAAAAGCTGAGCAAAGAACAGTAATCAAGTTTTGCTGCAATTACAGAAAACACTCATTGTCATTCTTTTAGAAATTCAGTCAGAAGTCAGAAATTAGCCCAGCAAGCGGCTGAGGGGTAAGATTGCTCAACACTGGTTATCAGACCCCATCATAAGCAAACGCATGTTAAATACAAGCCGAAAGTGAATTTACCATGCCAGTGAAGATTTAAAATGAAGAGGTACGACGATACTGTAATTTATCTTGCATTTATCACCAGCATTGTAATATTCAGATGCTTTAACTACTCGGTTACAATAAGCAGTCCATACCATTGAAGCTCCAAAAGTATCAGATTCCTTTAGCTACCAGAAAACAGTCTAGATAATAGATCTAGATATATAGATTACTCAAAGTTTTAGAAACCCTGATCTATGCGAAAGAATCAGTTTTGTCTTTCTTTGATTAAAGAAGCGGAAATTCTGTTTAATTTAATTTCAGTCAAGAACATCTTATCTTCTGGAACTTAGGTCAGTGGATTTGTATGCTATTCACGAAGGCGTCACGTTTAAGAAAGCACATAAAATTTCCACAAACAATTGCCTGGAGAAAGCGAGGTATAAGATATTATCACAACGATATAACCGGAAAAGAAATGTTTCGTATAGTAGCAACACATTGGCGCAACTCCGTCAAAGGTCAAACAAGCTATCATGTATTTGCAAGATAAATTCTGAAAGGTCGAGATGCGTGATCTGTGTATTTATTTTTCAGGGAAGTAATTGCTTCAGATTTCCTATTAAAGGACGAAAACCTTCATTTGCATTGATCCTTTCCATTGAATAAACATAAATAAGTTCATTTTCTATGTGGAATCATCAATAACTTCTTCATACCTGAACTGCATTTACAAATGTTTAGAAAGATCTTATACGATAAAGTATAATATCATTCTTCCTTACGTAGGAGTCAGTAAGACCTTTAGAATTCCTCTATATTAGAGGAAACTAAAGAGCAAAGTTCGTATCTTTCGACAATCCAGAGACCATAAGCAGAGTCCAGGACTGAAAGATACATCAGGTGGCTGCTTTTTCCATTCTTCTGTGCTCATCAGATAGTTCTAGGCTTGAGCACTTCGGCTAGTCGATGATGAAACTTCTGCTGGAGTGTTCAAATTTTCGTACAGCAATTTATTTTTTGGACGGGACTGGGATCTTACAGTACTCTTGGACCACTGAACATGGAAACTGAGAGTACAGAAACGCCGTAGAATCAACATGAAAAAGTTGAGCGATATCGAATTGTATCGAAGTATCGTCAGCGGCAAGGCAACAAGTACCACAGTACACGGCCTCGTATACTGTCACTCGTTAACCTCGCTGATTAATGTAGGAGAATCTAATATCCACTTAATAAAGCAGGTCTTGAAGACACCCTATTTCAGTGAGAATCAGTGAGAAAAGTGAGAATCTCCAACACGAGAACAGCAACTTATACATGCAGTACCCTATGACTACCTCATTAGCAATTTTAGGAGCATTTAACAACGTTTCTACTTCTGACTGATAAATTCGGAGGCTTAACAATTTTAGCATCGAAAAATACCGAATATAGCACTTCATATAGGCACTAACATGAACATAAAACATATGGATTTGTTTCGAAGGAAAATGATGTGTATTAAAAATTAGATGAACACTATTCAGGAGATATTATTGCGAGCTACAGGCTCGTGGATTTCATCGTTAATTATGCAGCTGATCAGGAAGCATATGAAATAATAAAAACAGATTTAGAAGTCATGACCAGCAAGATATTTTGACATCGTAGAACGCTGAGATGCCGATCCATATTGAATAAGAAATTTGGCAGTCGAGGCAGATTAAATCTTTATTTTATTTTCAGTAAACATATTGCGGCCACAAACAACTTAACACATTATTCAGACTGAGTTAGTTTTGATTCTCAATCCGTTTTGATTGGATATTTAATACTTCTCTAAAATTATTATTGGGGTCTTGAGTTTTAGCTCCATTTACATCATGAGAAATATGCAAGAGTCATATAACATGTATTAATCTAGAAATGACGCAGTGCAGGCAGAGGTTACTATTTTTAGAACTAAGAAGGGAAATTTACGCAATAAATTTAATCTTTTAGATTAAATTAGCAATAAAAATAAACAATTAAATTATCAATATAAAATAGTAAGTAATAAAGAATACGTAAAACGTATTCTTTATTTTTCTTACACACACACACATATATATATACATGTATATATATATATATATATATATGTACTTCATGTAAGAAAATAAAAATTATGTAAATGTTATGTTAGTTATTTGCATGCTTCCTTCACTGTGTTGCATTTATGGTAGCCAGGAGTGTATTACGAACCTGTATGCGCGCAACAGTATTTTTGATTATATTATTAGTAAGTACTGAAGATGTCAAAATGTTCTTGATATGAGCAAAGTAAAATCAATAGTGATTGATTAAATTAAATTATTGATATGGAATTTGAAATGCACAATAGATTGTTGAAAATGGCTAGAAAATATTGTGGAAAATACTTTAATTTCTGAGAATTCTATTGTGCGCTTATATAAAATTTTGTTACCCACATTTTCAGGAGAAATGCATTCTTGGCTTTCGTTTAAAGATATCTTTAAAACGTGTGTTGATTAGAACCCAAATTTATCAGACGGTATAAAACTGAAAACTGTAATACTCAAAATCATCATTGAAAGAATATGCCTAAAGAATAATTCAAACGATATCTATAACTCATTCTAATTATAAATTAGCATGGTCTTTCCTTCAGGAGAGATAGCCAAACACTAGAGAACAAATGTATGTAAATCTCAAAAGATTTATGAGCATCCTCCCCTTATTCAAAACGAGTCGGCTTCTGAGATTCTAAGTTTAATTGTTGTTACAAGTAAAGTCATAAAAGCGTTAGAATGTCTAAAACACAAATTAGATTTGTTTTCGTCCGCTATATTTGCCTTTATTCTTAGCCAGAGATTTGATTAGAATACTAAATTATGGAGGGAAAGAAATTTAAAAGAAGAAAAAATACTCACCACCACAGATTCATAAGAATTCCTGAAACACCACGCGAGAGCATTAACCACTTCTTAACTCCAGTATTGCCTAGGCCAGCGGTTTTCAACCTTTTAACTAACACGTACCATCTAAACAAAAACTGAAAAACTTTAGTACCACCACTACATTTTACAATGATTAATTTTCAATTTCTGAACAGAAATATTAAAAAAAAAGTACATTTTGCCATTTGCATAACCAGTTGCCTAGTTGTATTAAATATGCACACATTAAAAATATTAGATTGGTTAACATTTTAATTATCAAAATTTAAATTATAAAACTTTAATTCTAAAATTTAGTGCGACATTTAAGAGTGACCAATTTCTTTATGTCTGGTCTTATTTCACTTAGTTTTAAACGTAAATTAGTATCTACTTTTAATTTTGTTCCGTATTTATTTGTCAAATATAACATGAAACAAAATCCTTGTTCGCACAAACAAGTTGTACAAAAAGGAAATAAAAATTTAATAGCTTTATTTGAAATGCCTTTAAATTATTTTTTACGGTTCAGCCAAAAGTTAACAAGTATGTTATTTTTGAAATGTTCATTTAGAGTTCGATCACAGGATATTTCTGTCAATAGTTCTTTTTCTTTACGAGATAAAATTTTAGGTACATTTGAACAAAATGAATTTCTAATCATATTTTCTTTTTCTTAATCGTTGGGAAAGTACTTGTTGAAATTATTTATCAGTTTAAAACAATGATTTTTAATGTCAGATGCTAATTCTCCTTTTATTTTTAAATTACCTTCGGTTAGAAAACTTTCTAAAAGTGATAAAAAGCTTAAAATATTATTATTCAATTCTTTGATTATTAGCTCGAGTTTTTTTATCGTTGCATTTATTTTATCTCTAATAGTAAGCAAATTAACACTTTGTCCTTGTAATCCTAAATTTAATTCATTTAATTTTCCAAAAATATCAGCTAAATATGCTAAACGCGCCAACCATAACTCACTAAATACACAATTTTGGAATTCAAATTTCGAATCACACAGGAAAATTTCAATTTCTGATTGAAGTTCAAAAAGGCGATTTAAAACTTTACTTCTGGATAACCATCTTACTTCGGAATGTAACAAAAGCGTTTCATATTCTGCTCATCTCTTGGCATAAAGTCGTAAATATTCTTGAATTTAAAGCTCTGCTTTTAGTAAAATTAACAATTTTCACAGCTTAATTCAAAACGATTTTAAGGTTTTCGAGGATTCTTTTGAGTAAATTTAATTGAGAAATAACACCGGAATGTATCATTCTCAGATACAAAATTGTCAATTACTTTGAAAATTTCATTTGCAGTTGCTTCATCAAGAAGATATTCACAAAATAAATACTCTTCAGCAATTCGTTTATCTTCTTCGAAACGTATGTAAACTAATAATTGAACAAAGTTCATTATACCAGTTCTTTCATCCAATAGCAATGAGAAATACTCACAGTGTTTTATTTTTTTAATAAGTATCCCTTTTATGGAATTTGCCATTTCATAATTTAACGACTTGCTATATCATTTGATCACGAAATATTATTACGTTCATTAGCCGCTTTTTTGTCGAGTAATGTTAAAACGATATCTTTAGCTGCTGGTAATTTAAGGTTTTCTCCAATAGAGAGAGCCTGCCCAGTCTTGGCAATTCGTAGGCTTACTAGGTAACTTGTTTCCAAAGCTTTTCCACTTGGATTAATAAAACATTTCATTACTTGTTTACTATTTTTGAACTCCGATAATTCCCTCTCGAAATATTCTTCAGATTTATGCTTTAAACTGGCATCCTTCGATTGAAGATTTCTTTTAAGAAACGATGGTTTCATATTTTGATTGGAAAATAGTTCACCGCAAACAACACACTGAGGTTGAAGTTTCTAAGGTTCTAATTCTATCAGTGTGAGAAAAGGTATAAGTATCAAGTTCTAGAAGGCAAAGTCAGAGAGTGTGGGCAAACTCTGTGCTCGTTGTAGCGTGAGCTGTTGCTTAGCATTGATTTCTGGTTAAACGTGGCGTAAAAGCTATTACTTTGCTGACACTAAATTTTCAACTCTCTTTTAGGAAACAGGATAGTCTGAGCCCTGTAGCGTAATTCTACTACTTGTTAATATCTTCAAATTTTGAGTTTAGTTCTTGCTGTTTCTATTACCTCTCAAGCAGAAGCGTAGTTTGTTAGCGTCGAGTTAACGCATTGTAAATTTATAAAGAGTGTAATAAAGGGTAATTTTAACCCTTCCTTCTGTGCAATCACTACTCTCCCAGCTTTCACACAAAAGTTAGACCGTACAGAGAAACAATACCGCAACCTGTTCCTTTGTTACATTTAGAGCCATCTGTAAAAAGAACTGAGGGAATCCACATAGAAGCTCGCAGTTCAAATTGCAATTAATATCGAAGAGTCTAGGGTTACATGGAGGTTGAGTGTCACGATGTTCTTAATCGCTATATATATAGGTATGTTTCCGACAGATGGTTGTATGATAGAGTCAAGTTGTGAGTACAAGAGCTGCTACGAGCATTGTATGACCAAATTTAATGGGAGTAGACTTACTAAGACTTTTTAAAGCATTCTTTAGAAGCTGTCCTGTACGCACGACAGATTCTAAGTAAAAACAGTCCTTGACATATTTGAAAATGATTTGTTGATTACGTTATGGGTCTGAGATCGCATACGACTGTACCTTTGGAAGACAATCCATTCTGCTACCGAACTAAACGAGATTTTTCTGCATCCTGGCTGAGACTTCCCATGTAAGGTCTATAGTTCTTTGCCACTAATTCGAAAGCTTTATTAGTTTATCCTTTACTTATCTGACACGGGAAAGCCAGTTAAGTTGATCATAAATTACGATGCCAAGGTATTTAAGATTCTGAAAAACCTTAACTGAAGTACCCATTAAAAGACATAATTTTCTTGTGAGTCGAATGCCATAACTGATTATTAGTGATCTTGTTTTATTAAGCAATATTAGTTTATGCTACTTGGTCCAACTGCAAAAATTTTAGGTTTTTGCTGCCATTAGCGTCTAAATGGCGTTGATTCCTTTCACTGGAAGGCTACCACAAAGTCTTTCTCATATGGAGTGTTTTTTTTTGCCATTTTTGTTCCCTGGAAAAATATTTTTAATTAATCAAATTTTCTCCATTTAAAATAATAATAATGCACGCTTTAAATACCTCGTGAAACTATTTTATAATTGTTTGAATTATAAAAGATCAATAAATTCTATTTAGCAGCAAGGATTTTATTCTAAATGCTTTTCTTAATTTGTAACAGAAATGTGTTACGAAATTTACGACTTAATTTTTAAAAATCTAAAATCTTTATATATGTTTGCAATAGTTTAATAACAATTATTTCCGCCGTCTATAACTGCACCGGAAATGCCTTGTATTAAAATTAAAACAAGAAAAATTTTAAGTTAAAGTATTTTTTTCATTATTTTTCAACATATTTTAATTTATGGAACAATAGCTCGCACAAAAAGTTTAGTCTTTCCAAGAAAGCGTTTACAACTCAGTGACGTTTGCTCAATACAAAAAAGTGTCGTGTGAGATTTATGTATTTCGTGACCAAAAAATGTCTCTCCAGTGCAAAAACAGGTTAGTTCTCAGCCGGATACGAGTATGGGGCTGAAATTGAAATATGCGGAATTCTTGCATAATATTCCTCCATAACTCAGAATCACAAACGCTTTTTCTCATGACCTAGACCTTGACTATGACAATCGAAAATGAAAGTTTTCAAGACAAATCTGAAGCAGATTTAACCTTCATTTTTTATCCTTTAGAAGGTCATTTATTCTGATCGAAAAATGCTGCTTCAATGCCAGAGTAAGGAAAGCTTTGAAAACTTAGTTTTTAAAAGCAATAACCCCATGATATTTGTGATTTTCTGCCCATTATATTTGTAGTGCTGTTTTTTTTTGTTCTTCCTTTGTAGTATACAACTATTAACGGCATTTCTGAAGAGCTTACTGGATCAGATTATGCAGGTATAGCACTAATTTCTGTCAGGTCACATCACCAAGATCGAAACATTTCAATCTCCACCTAAATAGAAATTATCTGCTTATGGACTACAGCTTTACTGAGGACATAATGGAGCAAGAGGGTTTTTAATTAAATTCTAAAAGGAGCTAAGAATTTTCGCAAGATATTTTCTCCTTTCTTACTACGTACTTTTGTGCTGTAACTTGGAAGACCGCACGGCCAGCATTTGGGAGATCCAGGGTTCGAGTCCCGCTTAAGGCATTGCTGATTTTTTACATTTCCTGCTCCAAAATAAAGTTGATGTTTCTACAAGTGGCGCCCGAATTAAACAGCTGTGGATGTCACTATCAGGTGCAACGAATTGATCCTCTCCTCCCCAATCACTCTTTAAAAATGGAAGAATGTAAGACGTTTTCTCCCTCCTTACCACGTGCCTTCATGGTGTACCTGGTGAGCATCGGGCTAGAACTGAACGTCTGAGTTCGATTAGAGCTCTCGTTTTTCATGTTTCCTGCTTCGACAAACCTAATGAGTCTGCAGTTTTAAATAGAAGCCTCTTAAAGTAAGAAATCTTAGAGGGATAGATCCCCCTTCAACGTCGGTTCATTTAACTGGCTCATGTATCACTTGCTAATAGCATAGACTGAGAAGGGTATGCAGCTAGACCGCTTCTGTCACTCAAGACGAAATGTCAAGTTCGGAATACAATCTTACACTTAAAGAGAAGCTACTGAAATATCAGGTGGGACTCCAGATCTCAGGACGTAAGAGCAAGAGGCAATAAGTTAAATATCAGTCCTCTAAAGCCAGATGCCGCTAATTTCCTCCTCATATACGTAACTTTTGGATTACCGTATTTCATTTTATAGCACAGTCCCGTGACAGGTCAAGCACTTTGCAATGTCAACTATTTTGCACGCAAGGGTTCGATTTCAAATAAAAAAAAATTTGATGTGTACACCACATGACTTCCTTGTACGGAATATTAAATTATGCGCAATTTTCCTTCATTTAAACATATTGAATTAACAATTAACGAATTTTGAATTAAATCTAATCATTCATTTATGTGATGGGATTCATTATGAGCACATTTGAATAACATTTGAACATAACACATAACATTTGAAGAATTACCGCAAGTTCTATTCAAATACTTATAAATCTAAAACTATGTATAAAAGAACTTAAACAAATAAAAAAGAAACAGTTTTTCACAGAAGATTCAGCGCCGCTTACCTAATGCGCATGTGCTACTGATGAATACAGTTCTCATTCGCGATAAGGCAAAAATACATAAAATTTCAAGATATTTTCATTAAAAATTGAAAGATATAGAAAAATAAAACACCAAGTACAGTTAAGACAATTAAAAAAAGGATTTTTACAATTAAAATTATAATTTGTACGCAAAACCCAGCTAATAACTTAAATGGCAATTCCAGAATGAATCAAGGGCAATTTAATTCGCAATAATAAAAGAAGACGTTACTTTGTTGTTGCGAAGCTTAGTTTCTCTAGATTGGCAACAAATCCACCATTCTGCTAAGCTTCACATGTAAACAAAAATAGCCACACTTAAAAAAAACTTTTAAATTGTTGATAATTCCACAATTATTGCATTCAGGTTAACTAAGGGCATAAAAATCTTAAACGAAAGATAAGAACAGCATAATTCAATCATTTTTAGAGCAAAAAATGTACAATTTGCAAACTTATAAGAATAAAGAAACTGAGCTCACTGAGCCGAGTAACGAAGTGGATATATATACATGTATATTTATATACTTTTGGTGCGGCCGATTGCAACCAAAATGCGAAGTGCACATCTACGTGTTATAGCAGCTTTATATACAAAATTTCAACGTTCTGAGGCTACTCGTTTTTGAGTTATGCGAGATACATACATACATACATACGTACGTACGCACAGACGAACCGAAAAAATCTCTTCAGAATCCATTTTAAATCAGTTTTGAAATTATTTTGGGGGAAAAGAGTCCTTTATTCTGCCCTTACGTGCGGATGTCATTCAAAAATATTGTTAAGTTGCATTCGATAGCGGTCAAAATAGATGTTTTCGTTGAAATATGGTACACGAAATTTTTCGCGATTGCAATGCTTTCTTTTTACTTCGTACAAGTAAGTAATAAATTCGAAATTTAGTTAGTTTTGAAATTCTCAAAACCAGACTGTAGCGATTGGACTGATGGAAGCCGGACTATGTGAGATATTGCTGTATATCAAATTTCAATAAATCGAGACAGTCAATCGAAGATTCGAATTATCCGGAAAGGTTAACATTGATTTCTAATTCTCCAAATCAATTTTGTCAAAAATTACGACTTTTGGAAGTTCAGGGATTTAATGTTCTATAGTAAGTGGGTAATTAACAGCCAGATTCACTTGGTTGGTGCCCATCAATTTCAAAGAGGGCGACGTTCTAAAAAAGCCTTCATCGTGACTCGTTAACCCGTGAAACATACAAAATAACAGCTTTTCCCTCCCTCCGAAACTCTTAAAATAAAAACATTATCCTGTTACGACTAACGGGCTTGAGAAATCTGTTTGATAATGCGCAACGATGTTGAACGAATGGCGGTGTCCAGGAGCTTTTGTCCGTTTTTGATGAATAGCGTATTCCTTTTTAAGTCATCCTAACTGCGACTGTCTTTGTTGAAAGAATCATTTTCTCTGTCCTACAGCGAAAAAAAAGAACTAAAAACAAGACTTCGTATCCTGTTCGGAATTAGACTTTTTATTCTACGTTTGTTGTTATACTTTTATTGTTGTTGTTATATTTCGTCGTGTTACAGAAACGGAACATCTAATTTTAGCATTGCAAAGAAACTGGGTGGTATTGATACATAAAGCAAGTTCAAAGTCAAGGACATACACTTGTAGTTTCAGATTTTTTTATGCTTTGTATTTTCCTTTATAGACTGTTCAGATATTTATTTGACATTAACTAGTTTTTTTTTCAAGTTTTCGTAATAGAATTCCCACAATTTTTTCATTTTATGTTAAAGAAGTCATGCATGGAATAAAGCATATAATAAAGTAAGTGTGTATTTGATTATTAAAAGGTGATTTCAGAGCTCATATCTGATTAGTACTGCATACAATTTCAGCATTTCTGCAAGATTTTTAAGAAATTACCAAGTAATAAATTAAATTATTTGAAGGTTAGGCAAGATTATGTGAGTTAATTCTTTTTCTTCGCCAGAAATTTTGCAGCAAAAGAAAAAATGCTGCAAGCTGAGAAGTTCATAGAATCATCCACTTTAAGTATAAAGAGCATCCTTTAATATTTTTCCTGAAGACATTTTATAACTTTGAATACGCGCAGGTGATGTTTGACAAAAAAAAAGGTCGCATTTTTTTGTTAAGTAACTTTAATTAAATTTATTTCACCTAAACTTATGACTGCCCACTGTGCTACTTTACAGAGTCATTTGTTGAATCTGTGAAGATATTCTTGCTGTGCCATTTTGGTAAATATGTAAGGACATAAGTTTGACTAACGCTTATTTTATTTTAAAACTTTAGTATCATCTCTTATTTTCCACTTCCAGCCAGAATTAACGCGTGTATATGTTTATGCAAATTGTACTTGCTAACGCTTAAGTATTTAAATTGTGGCTTTTTGCCAAAAGAGTAGTAGAAGGAGAAAGAGTGAGCCATCTTGCCACGAGTCTTCACACGAGCTTGCCAGCAGTTACTGTCCGCCTTTAAGGCCAGAGGTTTTATTCCTCTTGAAAGCTAAAGACGTATTCTAGTTTTCCGCAGTTTGCGTACTACAAGGTAGTAATTTAAAAGGCCGGTCTGAGTGCTAGTCATCTGTGTAAAATATTAAAAGTTAGCTCTTATTTAAATTTCAGTTAGTTAGTAGTCTTATATTTTTACGTTCAGACCACAAGTGGTTGGTCTTTATATACCCATGAAAAAGTGAAAATATTACAGGATAATTTTAACCCTTCTCATCTTGTCGTCTTTGCTACACTCCATAGCACACAGTTGTAGTCAACTCACAGTCCAGTCAGGACAAGTAATGTTTGCCAAACAGATAAAAAGAAATACGAGTCCTGATAAATATAGCATGCATGTAATTAAAGTGCCCTGCTCAGAACTATGTGGAGCTCGTTTGGGTTGGTATATTTCGTTGATACTTGTTATATATACATAATATTATACGTAATATGGATTATGGGGAAAAGGAAAACGACACTAAAAAAGAAATAGCTCAAATTTTCACCACCAGATGAAAAGAAGGCGCATGAAGAACAAGAAACATAAATTGTAAACGTAAACCTTTATTTATCACTATATTTGTCCAATGTACATTCAGTTTGCGTCAAACCATGTTCAAAGCGCGTTAACGTGTTCAACAGCAGCACGAAGGGTTTCTTGAAAAACAGCAGGAACATGGTGTTATGCTTGCTTTCGATTCAAGAAGAGTTCGAAGCTATCCTCCATATTCATAGACATGATCTTTTAGCAATCCTCACAAATAAAATTCACAGGATTCAAATCTGGAGAAGAAAAGTACAAGCTTTCGAAAAACTTCACGAAATTACCCAATTATATCTTAAATGATTTGTCGGCCAGTATGGAATGCTGCACCACCTTGCATGAAAACAGCAGTCTTTAAACATTCCCATTCTTCGGAAGGAAGGAATGATTCGTAAGTTCGCTTTCATCATGGTACATCTCTTAAAACTTCGAGCTGTACTTTCGTACAAAAAAGGCCCCAAGACTGAAGTCTGCAGTGAAATCACACTATATAGTGTCACTGCGTAACCTGTTATCATCGTAAGACCAACTTTAGTTAGATAGCTGCGTCCACTTCTGGTACCATTTAGTCACATAAGCAGAATGCAGAGGTTGGTACTGCACAACAATGGGATTTGCAACAAGGGGACATTGGGATTCACCCAAAGCAGAAAGAATTTTTGGATGTGAAGGACTTTCAGGAAATCTTCTTCAATGAAGGGCAGCAGGTGTGTGTGTGTGTGTGTGTGTGTGTGATATTTTAAAGATAAGCACAGGATTGGTGAAGCTGGGCAAGCAGAGTGGTGTTACAAAAATTTAATCTTAAAGCTCCATACCTTTATTCAATTCAAATGGCAGATAATTTTTCTTTTAGATGAAGTTCTCAAGATTACATATCCAATAATGATTTAGATAGAAATAAGATTAAATTTAGGCTTTTAACGTCATAACTCTTCTAACAAAGGAAAAAAAGGATACTAAAGGCAGCAGCAAATCGTTAAGCAACGATGGAAGAAAAAAAGTCTGACTAAAAAAATGGAGCGTACCTTCGTATTTATATCAGCGGTTATATAACATGCCAGAGTGTTCTCGAAAGTACTCGTCTAGGGGGAAGATCCTGAAATTGCGGAAAGTTAATTAGAGGTTGCCTGTTCGCGTAGAGCAAAGCCATCGTATTTTTTATATTTTACGTAGATATGTGTGTGTTTAAAAATAAATGTTAAATGGACCTATATTTTCTCTCCTTTCTGCATGCCTTCGTGGTATAACGGTTAGCACATTCGGCGCGTATTCGAGAGGTCCAGGCTCGAATCCCGCCGAAGGTATTGCTCATTTTTCACATCTCCAGCTTCCAAAATAACCTAATGACTCTACAGACTTATTAAATTAGAATAATACTAAAAAGTACTTTTGTCGAACTTTAGTATCTCAAATCTCACATTATCTCAGAGCTTCACTGCACGCAAGGAATTTTAAAATGATCTGCAAAAGTTTAATTTCAAATCAAACCTAACAATTTCATTTTTTAATTAGCTTAATTAAAAAAAATAATAAAAGCATTCATTTCAAAAAAACATTAATGGTTTGCATGCAATTATACCGCACTTTATATAGGCATCGTAATTATAGTTCGTTAAAATAATTACCTTTATATTATTACGTACTAAAAATTTGAAGGTTAGGGTGATAAATGTAACATAATTTGGAAAATGCTATTTAAGTATAAAAATCATTAAATGCTATCATAAAACAAATAATACTCGAATAATTAGAATAGCAAAGAAAATCATGCAGGATATTTATTGTACAACATAGCTGTAAATAATGAATCTCAAAGATTACAAGATTTTCAAACAAATTATTAAAATTTTGATAAGGGGATTAATATATATTTTTATAAAAAGAATTTTCATAGAAACATAATTAATTTTTGTAATAATTTAAAATTTTTCACTTTCATGTATAATTTTTTTCTTTTATCTTTAATTTTGAAATATACAAATGTACGCATCTCCAAAAAGCAAAATTAAATTCTGTATTCTTTTTTTCCAACCTCGATTGCGTATTGCAAATCACATATTAATGTTGTTTCTAAACATACAAAATTTTGCATGTCCTCTTCCCTTTTGTTTTCCATTAAGTGGTATTATTGTTTCATTTACAGATATATCAGTAATTACTTTGCTTAAGTTGCTTGTTTTGGAGTAAAGTTTTCATACATTTATATTAAAATGTTCGTTGGTATTCTGTGTTTAACCAGCAAAGCAGAATTTAAGTAAACTGAGTTCTGACACATCTTTATAAATTAGATTTAAAAAGGATACTAAACTGAAAAGTAAGGTTCTACACACAACGCTAAAGATATGATAAATACGATGTGATTTGAAAGTCGAAACAAATTGTCATGGTAATTGACGTAGGGCATTGAAATCAGAAAACATCAAGTGATGTTCAATTTTCTTTTATATATTGATAAATAATTGTCAGAGAAATAAAAGAAAGGTATCAGTTTGTTTCCAATAAAATGATGTATCCAATAAAATATAATTATAAAAATTGAATTTTTGGCCATTTTGAATGTGTAAAACCACATTAAACCACTCTTAAACCACATTTGTAGGGAATACTGTGAATACTTCAAGAGTTTACAGCCTGGAATGGGGTTTCCTGAGTATCTAACTGCAAATATTATTAGGAAAATAAAAATATGATGTGGACTGCTCGTGATTTCCTTGTATGGCTTATTAAATTTTACAATTTTTTTTTGCTGCATTTCATTTAAACTTATGAATTTTATTCATAAGAATCCTCGAATTTCATTAGGATTTCATTAGAGATATACTATTTCTCATTCAATTAATTCAGTTCTCACTTCGCGGAAAAGCAAAAATACATAAAGACGCAAAATATCTTCATTAAAAATTGAAAGATACAGAAAACATAAAACACCAAATATAGTTAAAAAACAATTTTTCAATTAAAATTAGAGTTTATACGCAAAAACAAGCAATTAAGCCAACGGGGCAGAAGGCAAGTTTTTCGATGTAAAAAACTGAACGTTTGCTTTTGGTCCCACTCGGCAAAAAGACATTGAAGGTGCTAAAACTTGACTTAATTCACTATTCTACTGAGTTTCAAATGCAAACAAATGGCGGTTTGTTAGGCTTAACTCGCCACTTAAAGTTTTAAATTGTTGATAATTCTACAACAATTGCATGCAGATTAACTAAAAGCCTAAAACCTTTAACCGAAACATAAAAGCTACGTAATTCAATCACTTTTGAAATAAAAAATGCACATTTTACTATCATATACATCATAAAAACAATTTTGAAAACTATGCTCATCGAAGCCAGGTAACGAAATGAGAATATGTATATATACATATACGATTGGTGCCAAACGAAATAGGGAGATGCGCAACTACATTTGATAGCAGTCCCATATACAACATTTTAATGTTCTACAGCAATTCTTTCTTGAGTTAGGAGAGGTGTATACATACGTAGATACGTACAGACGTCAGAAAAAGGCTTTCTGAATCCCTTTTAAATCCATTTTACAATTCTTTTTGGCAAAAACAGTCTTTTATTTTGTCCATACGTACAGACCTCAATGATTCAAATGGTTTCAAGAGTGATTGAAATGGATATTTTCGTTAAAATATGATATCCGAAATTTTTCCCGATTACAGTGCTCCCTTTACTACGTACAATGAAGTAAAAAAAGAGATGAAAGTTAAATTACGTTTATTTAATGTGGCAAAGTACGTGGACTTTTATAAACAGTCAATGAAAAAATTGGAATAATTACTGAATTCTTACAAGCGATCAAAAAGTGTCCTCAGTTGTGTCGAGAAGAAAGTTTAGAACCTTCTTTTCAATGTGATCCTGTAGGGTTTCACTTATTTTGCATAACAAATTTATTTTAAGTTGATATCTTTCCTGAATCTCTCAACTTCCCCTTGTATTGTCTCGCCAGGATGTAAATTTAAAGTTCAGTGCAGTGAATATTTAAACGGGTAAAACTCTGAGTTTATTTAGAGCGTGTTTTCGCTAGCCAGCGAACGTTTCGTTGCTATCTCGTTGTTACGCCAGTAAGCATTTTGGCCATTTCGGATTGTGATCACGCCTGGTAAGTTTTTGAGAGTCAACCTCTTAGGTGCAATTTAACGTGCTAATCCAGCACTCTTCTATTTTAGAATTCGACTTGAATTATAGTCTACATTTAAGTCTCCCACCCCAAGTTGACGATAAACACAAGAAGATCGTGCCTTCTTTTAAACTTTGAATTAATAAAGGATTGCATTTCACCCTACTTCTGTGCTGGTTCACACCTGTGCAAGAATTCGCCAGGTTCATTGTAGGATCTAGGATTTGTGTATGTGGGATAGTAGAGACAGATCTTGCAATCCTATCTGAAATTTTATTAGTATGAGAAAAAAAAGACATGACAGCTTAATTCATGTAATGTGCGTGAAATTTTATAACTGATCGATGAGAAATAGAATAACCACTGAATTCTTACAATTAATTAAACAATGTCCTTTCTTGTGGCGAGAAGAAAATGTAGAGTCTTCTTCTCTGTATAAGCTTATCTGCAATTTTATTAGCAGAAGAAGAAACTGACATGAAAGTTAAATGTATAATTAATGGATGGGGAAAAAGAATAACTGTTGATTTCTTATAATTGGTTAAGAAATGTCTTATCTTGTGTCGTGAAGAAAATTTAGCAATAGCTTATGAGTGGTGTAGCACCACGGTGCCTTTTGTGTTTCACATAAGAAGACGATAAAGAAGTAAAATGGAAATACATTACCAATCTTTGGCTCTAGTTCTTGCTGGGAAAAGACACTAAGAAACATTAAAAAAAATTCAGTTTGAAAACGTACTTACTTACCAACCAGCTGAATTGCTGTCTCGTCTGTTATATGACTACCAACATTTGTTCTCAATTGGTGGAGCATTCTGTTGTCGCTAGGCCCAGCCAAAAATCTCTATGAAATAATAAAATTTGCAGAGGAATTTATTAAGTTACTTCGGCAGATCGGTATTTGTGACTTGGGATTATTAAAGAGACCCTGTCAAGACTTTGGTTGAGCTGAATGAGGATTTTAGCAATGTTTTATTTATTGCGATTCTGAGTTTACAGAGAACATGTACTCTAGAAGTCAGTGGGAACTTGGGTATAAGAAGTTATTCTGATGCATTATACTGAACGATATCAACTGGATATATTAATGTACATCATATATGCTGTTCACATATTTGCAGAGTTCCTGTGTAATACTTGCTTGTCACATTCATAGTAGTCACTTGTGTCGTTCACAAGTTCATTGTTTACAGATCGCTCACAATTCACTTGTGTATGGTCTGCCTGACAACTTAAGGTGACGCTAAGAAATACAAATCAGTATGTAGAACTTAAAATTTATGCGTTCATTGAAAAACATGTGAGGTTCACTTATATACACAGCACCATTTTATACCGGTCACTTGCACATTACACTTGAAGATGGGACTAAAAAGTATTAAGTTCGTTATAACACCATTCAGCTGCTAGATCTGTGCTAAGAGTATTTTTTTAAAATTCTAGGTTGCTTTTAGATTTTCGTAGTAGTCTATGAGAGTTTTAAATTTGTTTCGTAGCAACTTGTGATATATCCTTGTTCAACTTTTGGAGTGACAGCTGAAGTAAGTGCAGAAACCAGGCAGGAGAAAGGTTAAAAGAAACCTTTATTAAAACTCTTTAAAACTGACAGTCGTATACTTGACGCTGACAAACTACGTCTCGCTTAGACGGTAACTCAACTAACAAGAACTAAACTAAAAATTCAAAGATGTTAAGAAACAGTAGAGTTTTTTTACCAGGGCCTGTTACACAAAACCCTGTCGAAGTCTCGTGGCAGAAAAGGTAATAGCTGTCACACCACTTAAAGCAGCAATAAATGCAAAATCAGAAACTCACACTCCAAAGGTCCAGTGCTTGCTCACACTCTCTAACTTTCCGTTTTAGAACTGAGTATTTAAACCTTTTTCTCCCACTGGTAGAATCTGCATTCTTTCACGCGCGCTACCAAATTTAAATATTATGGCATTGACAATTAAGGGAGTGAAGGCTTATAGGAAAGCGTAAACTTAATTGGTTAGTGAAAATAATTATAAA
>KK119807.1:1573135-1588161 GCA_000611955.2 Stegodyphus mimosarum
CACGCTTTCTTTTGGAGTTGTTTCAGCCATCCCTGCACATATTCAGCTGTATATGGCAGGAAATGTAGGTATTTGGTGATTTCGCATTCAAACACTGAACATGGTACCTGTTGAACCGTATATGTATGAATCTGTGTGGTACAACCCGAAGCGAAATGAATAGAATGCAAAAGGGCCAAGCGCCGTCAGGAAATATGTCATTGCTCTGCCTGTGGTGGTTTATTCCCTTGAGAGCATAGAGAGGAAATTAAATGTCCTCCTGCCTGAAGTTAAATGTCAGTTCGAAAACTGTGTACATGAATTTGAGCCAGTTCTCCATAGAAATTCATCCATGAAGATATTCCTTCCCTCAAGCAGATAGCCTTCCTGCGTTTTGCCATAGTCAACGAACCAAACCAGACTAAATTTTGAAGATAAAATGTGTTTATTACTGTATTACTTGAAGAAAACACTCTACTGAATTCGTGCCTTCGGTTTATTCATACTATTGCGATTCCTTGAATTAAATTTGAATTAAATAGGGTATGAAAGCTACAGTAGTTAAATATAAGGAATATTTTTTTTCTAAGAAACGGCATGAGCTATTCTATACGTTTCAAGCTAGTAAATACTAGTTAGAAATATTAGGAATTATAATATTAGTTGCTTTATTCAAAATTATTGCAATACATTTTTTTATTCTTTCTTTCAGTAGGGTATTAACAGTAGAAACCTGGCACTAATTTCTAAGGAAATTAATGCCGGGTTTTAATACCTGAAACTTTTAATACTTTGAATAATACTTTTAATACCCTACTGAAAGAAATTCTATGGCCTCCACGACATTTTATTAACCGTTGTCTATTTCCGCAAATTCAAGTATACCTTTTATTTGAAAGCATAATACAAAAATAAAAATATCTGCTTGTAACGAAAGTTTTCCGCTCAAAAACGTTCCATATAAAGTTAGGGAAAAAACACGAAAACAGTAATAGTGCGGGTAGTAATTACTAACCAAATCTATGAATTTTTGCCAACGTTTTAGTAGTTTTTGAAAGCCTTCGGCCCGAAAACTTCAGTCTCCAAAAACAGATCAGTCTCATTTTGGATGTCCTGTTCAGAATGGAAGATAGCACCAGCAAGATGTAGCTGCAGGTGTGAAAAAGGGTAGAAGAGCGAAGAAACGATGTCGGGACTATATGATGAGTGTGGTAAAATATCCCATTCGAGTCTGTGCAGAGTCCAGTCGGTAAAATGCAGCCATATATCTGGCATTATCTTGACGGAATATTACCTTTTTGCCCCGGAACTCAGTTTGACGTTTTTGCTTAATAACAGCGTTCAACGGAGTAGCATGCCGCTGTACACTTTACTGTCAAGGGTTTTACCTTTTTCCAGATACTCTTTGTGGATAATAATACCATGGCAATTTCACCAGATACAAAGCCTGATCTTTTTATTAGTCAAATTGTGATTTGCGACTCTGCCACTGCCGATGGGTTCACCGGGGACAGACCAGCAACCCCCTTTTAGGCCCGTGTTGTTGAAATAAATCCACTTTCAGTTTTGGTGTATGTACTTCCTGTTGCTCTATTAACACTCAATTTTGCTTTAATTATTATTCCTTGATTATTTCGTGAGGTATATCTGTTTTATAGTTCATTTTAAGCTGAAAAGCCTTTTCTATTACTCTCGTTTCACCCACGCTTTTCATGCCAGAATGTAAATGAGATAGCGAGAGTTTATTCAGATTAAGGTAGAATGAAGTGCTATTCAAGCAAGAGTTTCGGAAGTTAGTTTTAGAGCGTGTCTGCTTATTCCAGGCTACGTTGTGCTGTGATTGTTAGCAACTTGCGTTAGCAGCCTTGATGTGTTCTCGCCTTTAAGCTTGTCTCGCAGGTTACTACAGACCGGAGTTCTTTCTGCGCGTTAAAATATCCTGCGAGACGTTAGGCTAACCTACCACACATTGAAATTATTATTTGTTACGCATTTCTGTTAAGCCAGAAGTGTTGGCTTCTTGTAACCCGAATTAGGTCCTTTGTTAATTTTATGTTTGAATAAAAGGATCTTATACACCCTTCTTCTGATCTCTCCTTAATTTCACCAAGGCTAGAAGATAATTCTTCAAGAATCCTTTTAAAAGTTTATGTTTCCAAAGCGTCATAGACAATTTAATTAATTTTGCAGCGTACTACGCGACTTTAATAATTTATAATCTTAATTTGAAATTTCTAAACTTTCGTTTACATATATATTCTACAGATTGGAAATTGCCAATTTAATTATTATTTAAAGTCGTGCGATATTCCCAGCATATTGCGAGATTTTAATAATTAATAATTAACTTTGCAATTTCTAATCTGTGAAACATTTTTACCAGACAGATTTGCAACTTTACCACTTCCACCGGATTTATTCCTTTTTTGAATTTCTGAATTATATCTTGACAAGGTGGTTAATTTTGGATTTCGATTTTGAAATTTCCATTAATTATCTTGTAACGTTCTACCTTCCTGCTGTTGTGTAGAACCTTGAGAGATAGTGATTGCACTCACGAAGGGTTAAACTGCCCTTTATTAAACTCTTTAACTTATTTACAATGCGTCAACTTGACGCTAACATAAACATACTACGCCTCAACTTGGGCGGTAACTGAAACAGTAGAATGAAACTTAAAATAAGAAATATTCAGAATAGTAGAATTACACTACAGGGCTCATATAATCCTGTAGCCTACAGCGCGTGGAAGAGTCTAGTGGCCACAAGATACTAGCGCTTAAGCCACGTCAAAACCAGCAGTACTGCTAAACAGAAGTTTGAACACAAGCTCGCAAAGCAATATCCCAGACTTTTTTTCTACTGGAACATGTATATTTAACTTATTCTTCTACTGGTAGAATTTGCATTTCTTGCTCGCGCTACTAACTTTAAATTACTGACAATTAGGGGAATGAAGGCTTATAGGAAAGTAACTTAAAATTCAAATTAACTGGTTATTTAAAATAAATATAAATCCCTACAATCTTACCGTAAATTAGATTAGCTTACTATTTACGTTTATAACGTTCTTCAGTCAAATATAATTCAACAATTTTGATATTCTGAGATCGTTAATTCCAGATTTCTTAATGGCTTATGAATTTGCCATGTTGCTTTTTCACATTCCCAATTATTTTTAAAATTTCGACTTTAGGTCCGTATTTTATATGGTATAATTTATATTATACAATTAGTTTCGAGTCAGTTCGGAACATATTGTATCTTGATGATTAATTTCAAATTTTATTTTCTAAATTTTAATTTCTTATTGGCTTTACATTACTTAATTTACTTTAAATTAATTTATTTAAATTACACAATTTTAATTTTATGAATTTTTTTATCCGGATACAATTCAGATACGCGGTGATCATACAGATACAATTCAGATACGTGGCTCTGTTGAAAGTTTTTGCGGCTCCTCCTTGAAAAATCAAAAGAATTTTCAATTATTATTTATATAATTTTGTATTTATTTTGTTACGGTGTTATTTCAGTTTTGATTTTTAATGTTAAATATTATTGTTCGTATTAGTGAATTTGGCACTTTATAATGATTCAATCGTATTAGTTATCTTTTGATTATATATATAAATATACATAGTGTTGCAGTTTCTCATGAAGTTACACGTAAACAATTCACATGCTCGGCTTCTGTAAAATTCAAATTGCATAAAGACTTACGGAACGCATACTTATATAACTCGAGGTTTACTGTACTTTTTAAATACTGGGATTATTTTTAAAACTTTTTAAATATTTATTAATTACCAAGAATTCAGAACCCGTTTTATTTTATACTTCACATATCATTTTAAAAAACGAAACGTTGTGAGGCTGAGTGTGCGGTAAAATGAAAAACAAATGTATGTTAAATTTTGGTAGATTAAATATTTGACATTTTAATGCATTATCTACAATGAAGAGTTCAGAGTTCTTGCTCATACTCTGATCAAGCATTAAATTAAAAAAAGAAAGAAAGAAAGAAAATTAATAAAAGCATAATGAAAAAAAAATCTGAAAGGTTTCGTATTTTAAATTACGTCCATAGGCGCGTTTTTTAACATTTTGTGAGTTACCTTTATTTATTAAATATCATGTTCTTCGCACTTAAACCAGAAAATTCAATTCAAGAGAAATATCGCAAAATAATTTTAAATTCAGTATATCTTTAGAATTTTCGATACACAATCTCACGCGCTGGAGATAAAAATGCTTTTTTCGGTACAACGTTGCCATTTCTTGCTTTGGAATCTTTGAGTTTGTTACTCAAAAATTCGTTAACGTTTTACAAAAAATTAAATCGTTAACAAAACGATTCCAATTTCAAATTTGGGCTTCCAGGTGCCCATATTCGCGGTAGGATTACGTCATTCAAAATTGGATGGCTCTAGGTACCGTTGTTTTAGATCAATGCGAGAAACATACATACATTTATGCAGATTCTTAATTATTTAATTTCTTTAAATATAGTACAGGGTGATAATGTTGGTGGCAACAATTTGAAAAGTGAAACGGACATTCAGAGTGATTCAACGCAAAATCGCAAAACGAAAACAGTAGTCCTTTAGGGACAAAGCCCCTTTGGACTAAAATAAAAAAAAACCCAACAAATGCAAATCACAGTTTTTTCAAAATTTCAATTAGCGAAAGCCATCTTTGAAAACTTCTATTTGAAGAACAACATTTTCTTAATCACCTTCGACGAAGGCAAGAGGGAACAAAAGCGATTCTTGCGTTCTGTCAATAAGAGTGGAAATTGTTTCTGCGCGTGGCAGAAGATCCATTTGCTGTCATGAAAGTCACATTGTCCTCTCCCAAGCAATTGTTATGCAGTACACGATTGTGGATCCCAAATGGAATTCGCAAACAAACCTTCTAATTTATGATTTCACTTCCTCTTCCGGGCCTTCTGGTGGTGTATTGTAAGAAACCTCAGAAACACATTTTAGTTTCTCCTTCCTTTCTGTGTCCAGATTGCTCACAAAATAGTCCAGTATTTTCTGAAGAATTTATAAAGTGTCTTACATAAGGGACTAGACGCTTTTAGTTTCCCAAAATAATAGCAAAATTTAAATCGTATTAAAATAAAACGATAAAATTTGATTTTTTTTAATATGCGTTTGAATGGTCTTCGCTTGCATATTAAATAATTTTCATAAAACTAAATATTCAACTCAAAATTTTGCACCTTCTATTTTAGGAAGGAAAGTGATGTTATCCGCAATAAATTCACATTTAATAAAAAAAATATAAAAATGCCACAAAAATTATTTTATAACTTATATGATGTAAAAGCAACTTTAAGTGAGCATTTAACGTAATGACTAACACATCTAAACATGTTGGTGATTTTACGCCCCGAGCAACTATTTAACTGTCAACAAAAACACAAAGCAGATTAAAATTAAAATAAAATTTACTAAGCCACCCTTAGTGGATTCTGACTAAAATTACAACACAGATTAAAATGATGATTTGTCATATTAAAAGTATTTCAAGATAAGACTGTTTCGTCTGGTAGCTAAGATTTAAATTATTTACAATCAAGGTTCTAATTTCAAAACCTAACTCTAATTTCAAAATCCCTAATTCATTTACTAACAGTATGGCAATTATCTAATTTCTAGCACTTTACGGATTCATCAGAAGTTAGTTCTCAGTAAGACAACGTTGATGTAGAGAACATTCCAGTATAGCCCACAATTTATGATTAAACTCTTTTAAGTTATGATACGTATTTTAAAATTTAAAAAACTAACACTTAAGTAATCTTAAGAATGAAATAATTTTTACATTACTCTATGAGTGCGCTTATGCTGTAAGTGATTTCCTTACGAAAATATCTTTAAATTTACAATGCTATGTAAAGATCCATTTTATGAATCCAGTTCTACAAGAACTGAGCTCCAGTTTTCTGTAAATATCTGTAAGCTATCTTCTATAGAATTTTACAAAATTTTATATATGCGAATAGAGATATATGTAGATATATGCAGAGATATACGAAGATATTCTATAAATAGTTTCACACTGATTCAATGAAAATATATAGTTTCTAAAGATCCCATGTATAGAATCTTACATAATATGTATAAAACCAACTAATATAATTCAACTAAAAATATCGGATCCAGTTTATAGGAAACTGAGCCATAACTCTAAAGAATTCCAAACAAGTTTCGGTACTTACGTATTAGCGCAACCATCTTGGCATAGTCTGACGTTTTTTACAGAAGAGAAAGATGGCTGGGCGAATTTTCGAATTGCAAACTTGCGATGGATGTGATTGCCTAAAGAACTGTTATGCCCATATCTGCGAGAGTTGGCAACTTCTGAAAATTTGGCGATTTCTGATAAGGTGCTTGCGATAATAAGCAAGCAGCCTTGGTTTAATTTTCTATAAAAGATCTTATAGAACCTTTCGAGTATTTAAAAGCATTATAAAATAAGCAAAATTTTCTTTGGGAATTAAAAAGAATGAATTAAATTTTCATTTCTGAATAAAATTTTTTAACCCTGTCTAATTTTGAAATCATGTATGATATGGAAGGGGTGGGGTAAATAAAAATTTCCGGAACAGATGTAACTTTTTTCTAATAAACATTTTTAATATCGTTTTGATTTTTAAAAATATTTAAATATAAATAAATACATTTTAAGCAATAGTTAATTTTCATTGAATTTTAAGAAACCATTTCTCTTATCCGAGATACATACAAATTTGCTAATTGTAAGAATTAAAACTTGTGCTGATAACAAAACTGGCATTAAAATAATTCAACTTACTCTCATTTCGAAGTATCAGAAGAGAAGGTGGGAATTTAGCTTTCTAATCTGATTATGTAACAAAGTACTGTTAAAAGTGCCTGGCAACGTGTAACATGGCAACATTTGTCGAAATATGCACAACGTAAGGGCATTCGATAAAGGCATCCAGCGCTGCACGGGGAGCGCAATTATCCAAAATCAGCATTAAAACATTGAAAAATTATGTAGCAAAGAGCAAAGATGTTACCATTTGCGGGGCGGCGCATTCCAGCTCATTTTGATTTAATTTTAATAAACTGATTTTAATTGAAGTTCAAAATAAAAATACATCGGTAATACATTTTTATTAGCGCAGTAATAAACATCGTACTCACGATCAGGTTTGCCTCCCAAAATTTTAGGTACCCTAGGTGATCAGTGTGCTTGGCCATCCCCCGTGTAAATCAAGCATGTTAAAATTCAGTTGGAAATGTGCTTTTATCTAATAACCTCTTATGAAATACTTAACCTGTGCCCTCTCACAAATGGCCTGATAGGGGGCTGCCTATGTCACCCATACATGCAACAGCCTTGTTCACGGTATGAAAGCTACAGTAATTAGGCCGAATCCTCAATATAAGAGCAACGTATTGCTTATGGGTATCAAAAATGCAATATGTACTTTGCGATAACCCTTAAACAAGAGCTAATGTCAGAAAATAGATATCATATTCGTGTTCAGGATGTGAAATTTTGTAAGAAAAAGCTTATTTAATTCTCCGTAATAGTTAAAAAGTTAAAATTTGTAGAACAGTTTATATCATGAACATTAACATTTAAATATGTGCATTGAATTTAATTGTTTTAATTCTGTAACCGCTGAGAGGCAAGATGGCTAACGGCCGAGTGCTAAAAGCATTTGTAAAATAAATAATTTTTAATAATTTGTAAAATAATAAATAATTCGTAAATTTTTAACATGCCAAGGAATTATGTCGCTAAAGGATAGGCTTCACCTCCCCCCCCCCAAAAAAAATCACGTTTCAGAAATAAGAAGACAATTTTTTAAATATTTTCATATTTTCTGAATATAAATATGCAGAGGTATTATGTAGTTTTTGAAAGCCGGAAAGATGAAAACTGAACAATGCCCTCGCCGGGACTCGAACACGGACCTCTCGAATACGCGCCGAGCGTGCTGACCACTACAACACGAAGGCATATTAAAAAAGCAGCAGAAATACCTTATAAATCCTCTTCTGTAATCCGGTACATATTTTAAACTCTAATATTAAAATGTTTTCGAAGATATTTATTGCTTACGTTCAAATTTTAAATGAGGAACTGAAGTGAAAACAAATATTATAAAGGCACTTCCTAATAACAGTTACTTTTCTGCGAAAAAAAAAAGCTATTGAATTTCGGAACTTTTTTGGGGGGGGAATGCGTTCTCTAATTAAAGTTGTAGAACTAATCAATTATCAATCTAATTAGAGAGAGTTAAAAAAGGCTCCTGTGCTTGTTAAAAAGAGATCTTGTTGCTCTCGAAATGTGCATTAATGTATTCACATTCCTTAAAAAAAAAGAAAACATTCCCCCCTTTTTTTTCTTGTTCCTGCTTCATCCCCAGCCCTGCATGCTGTCTCTGGAAAGGAATGCCTGCGTTTGTTAATTACCGACCTCAGTTGGAGAAATCTCGATCAAACATTCCCTGAGTTCACCCAGAGCGAGTTATTCTCATTACTTGTAAAAGAAAACTGTTTTTTGTTTTCTCTCGCACGTGAGCGAAAAGTTTAAATACAAGGAAACAGTATCACCATTATGAAGAAACAGAGACCGTTGTATTGTTTTTTTCGCAACATACCTCTACTTAAAAATCCGTTGAACGTCTAAAATATTGAAAGATTTCAAGAAGGTTTCAACCCACTCACACAGATAAGCTGTTTATGAAGCATTATAGCAGAAATTTCAGGCCTTTCTTTTCGGAATATTATTATTTTTTTTCCTTGCAATCCCTAAATGGAGATGGGTGCTTTACATTTTTAGCTGTAAAACAGCATTTAGTGAAATATAATAAGTTAAACCAAAGGAATTCATTAGAAATGTTTGCGTTTTTGTGAAATTATCAAACGGCAATTTCAAGGCCTGATGATTATTTCATGTGGTGATAATTTAAAAACTGAATTTTTAGGAAATTAAATCAGAAATTGCTAGAAAAATTCTGTGTGCTTGGCAGTGGTTGTTGTATTGTCCCTTAAGTTCGGCATAAGAAAATCACCTACATGGATAGTTAGTTTGCTAGAAATTATTTTGTATTTACTTTAAATTTTAAAATGTGCTATTTTAGTAGATAATTGATACAAAATTGATGGTAAAAAATAATTGGAAGTATATGACTACAAAATTAAAAGGTTGTATCTAAAAACCTCCCCAAATTAGGAGGTGTTGCAGAAATTCTGGAGATTACATTTTTTGCCAAGCTGGCAACAGTAGTAGTTTCTCCCCTACCTAGTGAAAATTCAGAAAATTTTCGAAAAAAACACATTTCTGAAGTCCTAAGAGCGAGTTTTCTTAGAGCTTTCGAAAGTACTCGAATTTACTGGCTAGTTGGAGACAATAGTCAGTCTGTTCACTTCAGCCAGAGTTGTGCTAATGTAGTGAGCTTCTGTTGAGTGATTATTGTAAGTGATTCTGGTGATCTGAGATATTTTTTGCAGAGAATTTGCTTTCTCTCTTTTCTTTAAACCCTTATTGAATTACTTAGAGCTGTTTATCGTACTTATTAATACCCTTATCGAATTATTTAGAGCTGTTGATCATTATCGCAATGGGATTTATTTGAATGAAGTCTCAGTTTCTTTTTGTTCACTTAACATAATTTTTAAGGCGATCTCAACGAACCTGAAGAGGTCAACATTATGTAATGTTCTTCAGCTATACCCCGTGTGTACAAATGTCATTTTCCAGCCTTAATTTTAGCAACCATTGGTGGCGGAGAAAGTACATTTTATTAACAACCTAGGTTAACCGCATAACCAACGTAACAATATTTGCATTGCAACTTAAATGATAATTTTTAATTTATAAGACTGAGTATTGTCTCCGTTATCTTTTTAATACCTTTTGCAGTTAAAATGAAAATTCTTCTAGAAATGATCCAGAAAAAGAATGCTAATAAATATCTCTCAAGAACATATTAAAATAAATAAACTCCTCTTTACTCGTCGAGATCCGCTGCGATATTATGCAGCTAATACATAAAAAAAATTTTTTTTAAGAAGAAATAAATCCTTTGTGTAATTCTAATATGCAACCCTTTGTTTAGATGCACATGACAAGAAGATACCATAATTATGTTCAATAGTATTATTATCATTAATTTAATGCGCGGCTGTGTCTTTGGTATTACCATAGCTCGTATCTAAAAAGTTGCCCGAGGCATAACCAAATGATGCCAGCCTCATTTCGCTAAGTGGAAGTCTTATTACAAAGAGGCATCATGAAAGCTGATGGAGCAAGTCATCGCTTGCCTTGACCTTGATGAATCATTGCGCCTGATAAATTATTCATCTAATATGATCTACTTCAATAATCAGATTAGATTGGGCGAGGCATTTTGAGTTAAATTTGAATTCCTTATCATCGGCAATCCCGACGGTAATTTCCTTGCCACTTCTACATGAAGGAAGAGTTGATCCAGGCAAATCTACTTTCTCTTTTATTTGAGATGGAGACAATTTTTTACGAAACTAGTCTTAGGAACAGAACTCAGCAAGAAAATTCATTTTTAACCTTGGCTAGGACGAGTGGGGGAACTGCAACTCCTACAGACACTTAGAACTCGTCTTAAGATGGACATTCTAAATTCTAAGAAGTAAGACAACGCTGCAGACAGATTATTTAAAACGAGTCAGAACCTATCTGGCAACCGAAGTTTTGCAATTATTTTTGGGGAGCTGTCCTGGTAATGCGTATAATGACCTCTCAGAAAAAGAAAAAGTTGTCTTTTACTAAGAATTCTCCTGAAACGTGTTAAAACCAGTCCAATAAAAATTTAAGAGAAAAGAAAGTTGTTTAGCTCTCATACCCTCCAATAAGAAAACGTTTGCTAAGTTAGCGGTTAAAGAACCTATTTGGTATAGAATATGAAAATACTAAACAAAGATTAATTTAAAATCTCATTAGAATATCATTTGGAATTATATACTAGCTAAGCCTTTTTCAGTGAATACTAGCTCTCAGACCTAGAAGTTATTCCAATGTAATAATAAGTAATTTACTTTGATGAATGGCTTATTTATAACAAAACAGAATTTTCTGGATAAACAGATAACTTTTGACAGAGGGTTTTAGTAAACATTTCTTTCATTGTAATGACATATCTGTATTCGGTATAAGTGCACTTAAACCTCTTCTAGTACAATTTATTTTTATTTATTTCTATAACTGCTTCAAGACGAACAGACTTAACTATTAACATGAAATGTTCTCTTAAATGACAGTATTTTTATATTAAGACCGTGTATGAGTGCGATTTTGATTGATCCAATCACAGGTGTACTTATGGGACTAACCTTTAGAAATCCATGGATCATTCAAATAATTTTTTAAAATATGGTTTAGGAAACAGAAAATCGAATTAACGTATTCATAAAAATTTACAAATGTAAATATTAGAAAATAGATAAATAAACATTCAACTGCTTTCTCTGGAGTACATTCACTTTTACATCCTAGATTCTTTATTCACTAACTGAAGAAATGTTAAAAATCGGTTAATATTTTCAGGGGAAAAAGGTACGAAAGTGCGCAATTTTTATTAAAATTTCTTTCGGATAATCAGTAAAACAATTACATCAAAATGCGTATTCGTGATTAATATTTTAACAAATTTTACATTATGTGTACTGAATATTCTATATTGGAAAGACAAATATGCCCATTAACCTGTTGGGGAAAAATCAGTTTTTTTCATCAGCGAATGACTAATACCGTTGTTCGTTTTAGTTCTCTGAACAATTATTCCATTAAAATTTGATGATAATACAGGGTTTCTGATAAACATTAAAAAATTTGTAGCGAATAAATAAAGCAACCGATACCAAATTCTATTACACTGAAATAGAAGAAAATTACCAAGAATTTCTTCTTCCACCAGTTGACTTTGCCTGTATTTCAATATAAGAAAATCTGGCAATGAAGAGAGAATTTCTTCTCGTTTTTGCCCTGTGATGTAAGTATTAATGCTCCAACGATGTAAAGTTGAACTTTAATGAAAACTCTAATGATGGAACACAGCAAGAAAATTTTATTGAACGTCCAAATTCAAAAGGCTACATACAATCACAAGAGAAAAACCTGTTCTAAACATTTTGAAATAAAATTTTTATCTCTAGTTTCTCGTGCGAGAGCTATACGTGGCTCTCGATCCTGCGTTTGAAACATTGCCAACATAAAAATATTATTCGTTTTAAACAATTAAATCTAGTTAGCAACTATTGAAAAAAACATATTCGGAAATTAAATAATAATAATCGCGTTATGCTCTCGAGACAACCTTGCTTATTTTTAATGTTCAGTTTCTTCTTAATTTATGCGAACTTATAACAGCCCCTTAGCCATAGACTGGAAAACAAAACGAATGTCTAATTTTTGCTTGCCATCATTCGATCCAACTGACACTTATTAATCCTTATATTTTAAATAATTTGTGAGATTAAAGATGAAACGTCGCGCTTTGTTTATAACCCTGAGATAAAATGCAACCACCTGTTTGAGATGGTTTACCACGAGCACAGAAATATCGGTTTCAGAAATCTTGATAAAGCACTATACTGGATCATTTTTTATAGTAAAGAGATATTTCAGGAGGAATTTATTCCCGAAAGATGCATATTTTATATACCTGTAATGCACAGACTTCTAAAATGAATTCAATGCATTAGGCCTAAATATCATAAATAGTTTCTGCTGCACAACAGAGCAACATCAGGCAGTTCGTTTTCGTCAAACAGTTAGTAGCAAAGAAAAGTGTCACAATTCTCAACCACTACTCCCTTTATTCACAGATTAGCACCTGCAAACTACTTCTCTTCCTCACTTCAAATATCATTATTGTACTAGCACAGAAAAGATTCCGAAAATCATAAACAGCATTCCAAAGATAAATTCTGCTAAGGAATAAAGCTGCTGCATGAACATGGCATACATCGTACATAAACCCTTGCTGAATGCGGATTTGGGGAAAACGATTCCGTTTATACACGTTATCTTAATTGTTTCCATTTAATCTGTCAAACGTTAGAATTTTATTTATAGGAGGTTCAACATTCAGTCATCAACACTGAATGCTTTTGGCATAAGCTCTGACCGGAAGTCGTCAACAATTTTAAAGAATTTACATCGATTGAAAATGGAGCCAAAGAAATACAGTCCAGTCACATTAATGTGACCATCTGTCAAAAGCCAGAATAACCACCTTTCGCAGAGCAGACTGCTGCGAGACGTGCAGGAAGAGAGTCACATAGGTCCCTGAAGGTGTTCTCTGGGATGTTGAGCCATGCCGACTCTAATGCCGTGGCCAGCTGCGCTAGATTACGCGGTTGAGGATCCATGGCGCGAACAACTCGATCGAGATGGTCCCACAGATGCTCGATTGGGTTTAAGTCAGGTGAGTTTGCTGGCCAGGGGAGGACGGTAAACTCATCCTGGTGCTCTTCGAACCACGCACGTACACTGGCAGCTGTATGGCACCTCGCATTGTCCTGCTGGAAGATGCCATCATCCTGAGGAAAAACAATGCGCATGTAGGGGTGAACATGGTCCGCAAGGACAGATGCGTACTTGTATTGATCCATTGTGCCTTCCACAATGATCAGTGAACCTAGAGAATGCCAGGAAAACATTCCCCAGACCATAATGCTCCCGCCTCCAGCTTGGACCGTTCCGGCAATGGTTGCAGGGTGGTTCCTTTCAGAGGTTTCACGCCTTATACGCCAACGTCCATCTGTCCGATGGAGCATAAAACGCGATTCATCCGAAAACGCAACCTGTCGCCACTCAGTGGACGTCCAGCTGCTGTACTGGCGTGCAAATTCTAGCCTTCGCCGTCGATGAACAGCAGTCAGCATAGGTGCACGAACCAGGCGTCTGCTTCGGAGGCCCAGACGCAGCAATGTTCGCTGAATAGTACTTTGGGAGACACTTTTGGTAGCCCCTTGGTTCATTTTGGTGGTCAGTTGCTCAACGGTAGCCCGTCTATCTGCCCGAACGCATCTCCGCAACCGTCGTTCGCCTCTGTCATCTATGGCCCGTGGTGCACCACATTTGCCACGTCGCTGCTTTTGGACAGTCCCATTTTGCCATGCACGGTACACTTTTACCACGGCGGCACGCGAACAGTTCACAAACTCAGCCGTTTCGGAAATGCTTCCACCCTTGGCCCGAAAGCCAATGATCATGCCCTTTTGGAAGTCGGATAAATCGCTTCGTTTCTGCATTACGCCAACGATTGAAATGTTTTCCGAAGCCCTCACACACCCTTTATATACGCTCAACTGCACTGTGCTGCCACCTGCCTTCTGTGATTGGTTATTTAACTCTGACATGGAAAGTACGTGGTGGTCACATTAATGTGACTGGACTGTGTAGTACAAATTGTAAAAGCAACTTGCAGCGAAGATTTTGAGATGTAGAAAAAGAATAAGTCAAAAAATTAATAAATCAATTAGGAATGAAGAAATGGATGAACTTATAACACGAGTGGACAGTGAAAGTAGTGATTGTAAGAAATTTTATCAAATCTATTTTAATCGCCAGTAGAGGGCGTAAATGCTTCATGATGTACGTTTCTTGTTCTTGGAACTGTCAACGCTATGTTGGCATGTTGGCCATGTTGTTGAAAAGTTATTCTCTTGCAATGGATACGACAGAATGATTTAGCTAAATAGGCACGCCGATTCAGATTGTGTACAATTGTTTTGCTCTTAACTTGTGAGTTAATAAATAAGGATTAAATCACTAAAGACTGCGAATAAAATTATTTGTTTATTGTTATTATGGCACCTTATATCATTAAATTGAAAGCCACTAGAAAAACCTATGAGACTATTTCTAAAATAATAAATGTATTAGAAGCTAAACTAGACGTATAGAATCAAAATATGATAAAGGCAAATTTGTTTTTTGCTTACTTCTAAACAATCTGAGTTGAAACAATTTAATTAAAAAATACTAAGTAGTTTTAAAAGGAATGA